>CM060171.1:75911028-76312091 GCA_030549775.1 Tamarix chinensis | reverse complement strand
ACTTATGCAACGAGCAGGGGTTGGTTGGGGATTTACCGAAGAGGGAGGGCTAGCAACACCACAACCTATCATTTATAGGGTGGTGCAACAAAAAGGGAGGCCAAATCAAGAGAGGTGGCACTGATGGGACTTATCAAAAGAGGGAGGTGAGTTGCAGTGGCTAGTGTCGAATAGAGGGGGTGTGTTTGTGGTGGATTTTGCTAAATGGAGGAGGTAGGGAATGGGTGGATTTACTGAAACTAGGGGCTAGTTTTCAGTTGGGAGGGAAGAGAGAAGTGGAGAGTTGTGGTGGATGTTGCTAAAGGTGATTGGTAGTGTTTGATTGTTTTAGCTAAAAGTGGATGGTGGTGTTTAGTAGTTTGTGATGGTGCTTTGAGGGTAGGAACGATTGGTTTAGCTAGTGCTTAAGGTGAGAGAATGGAAAAGGCTACCAAAGGTGGTGGTGGTTCTTCGATTAGGCTTGCTAGTGGTGGTGGGTTTTTGTGGCTATTTTGGTGATGGCAAGGAGGAGGGGAAGGATGGGAAATAGATCTATATTAGAGGGGGTGTTTTGATAGAAAAATGGAAGGAGAAGAAAGGTAGTTGAGAGCATAAAATACAAAGTGTGGATATATATACATATACACATTGATGCCTACATATAGAGAGAGAAGGAAAGGTGAGGTGATTAGGTAGGATTTTTACGCAACTATCACAAACACACAAAAATGAGTCGATGGGAAATGGTGAGGGTAGTGTGTAAGTCATAGAATGGAAGCATGACAAAGGGATTTGGTGGGTATAGGGAAGGTATCACACGTAAAAAGAAAAGGAAGGAAAAAGAAACTAGCATGGAAAGAAAAGAGAGTGGGGAAGAAAGAAAAATAAAGAAAATAAGGAAGAGAAAAATATATGTTTAGGTTTAGAATTAGGATTAGGTTAAAATAGTTTAAGGTTAGGGTACGGGTATAGTTTATTTAACAACTTTACAAGGTTAGGATTAGGTTAAAATATTAGAAATCTTAAATAGAGATTAGGATAAGGTAAAATATAAATTTTTTTGATAATAGAATTAGGTTATGATATTAATTACTCAGAATTAGGGTTAGCTAAAATTTGATATATTACATCACTACCCCCTTAAAAGAGACACTATCCCTAAAATCAAGAAGTCAAGGTTGGAAAAGAATAGAAATAGGATGTAAGGAAAGGTGATCTTAGCAGTTAACTTTACTAGATTTGACACTATACTACTAGGGACTACCCCCTTACAAGATAGAGAACCCTAAAACCTAACACACTGCATTGAAAAGCTCAGGATGCAACTCGCACATATCCTTCTCAGTTTACTACATCTCCTCTGCTCCATAAAGGCTCTCAATAATAATCATAAGTGGAACTGATCTTGTCTAGGTCTAGTCAAATATCAGTTTCTAGAATCCACAAAGGTCACTCCTTATAGGACAAAGAATCTTTGGGTTAAACCTCATCTGGTATGATTAAGTAGGATAGATCTGCGATATACTTCCTCGGTTAGGAGATGTGGAAAATGTTATAAACTTGAGCTAACTCTGGTGGAAGTTTTAAGCAATATGCAACCTCACCAACCCTATCAAGAATCTCATAAGGATTAATTTACCTTAGGCTCAACTTACCCTTCCTACCAAATCTCTTCACCCTTTTGGTGGGTGAAACCCTCAATAAAACTATATGTCTTGGCTCAAATCCATCACTATGATGCCTCTAATCTTCGTAGCTCTTTTTTTTACTCTGAGATGCTCTCATCTTGTCCTGGATCAAGCAAACATAATGGGTCATCTCCTTAATCATCTATGGTCCAAGTACAATACCTCAAAAGGTGTCATTCTTATGCTAGCATGATACCTAGTGTTGTAAAAGAACTCAACCAAATGTAGACGACCTTCTCAACTTACTTGGAAGTCCAACATGTAAGCCCATAGCATATCCTCAAGTGTTTGTACCATCCTCTCATTCTATCTGTCTGTAGTTAGGTGGAAGGAGGTACTCATTCTCAATCTTATACCCATAGCTTTTTGCAACTTCCCCCAGAAGTGTGAAAGGAATCTCAAATCTTGACCGAATAGTATATTGGTAGGTGTACCGTTCCTACTCACCATAAACCTTATATAAGCATTGCCTAACTGATCCATACTCCAAGTTACGTTTATCAGCACACATACAACTGCCTTGCTCTACCTATCGATGATCAACAAGATTGTGTCTCACCCGCTAAGATTCCTTGGTATCCCACTCATAAAATCTATGAAGATGGAGTCCCACTTCCACATCAGAATGTCTAAAGGATAAACTAAAGCTGTAGGCCTCAGGTGCTTGATATTAACTTTCTGGCAGATCGGACATATCAACATGAACTCTACTACCTCTTACTTCATACAAGGCTACCAGTAAACCCTCTTGAGGTCTTTGTACAACTTATCCCCTCCTAGATGGATAAAATATATAGTATAGTGACCTTCCTCTAATATTTGATGTTTTAGATTAGTGCAACTCTAAGGTATATGCCAATAACCTATGTAGTGAATGCTACCATCCTCGTGAATTTGGAAACCCATAGCTCGATTGTCCTAAATCTTTTACCAATCCTCTTAAGTTTAACATCCCGAGGCTATCCTACTTGGATCTCATGGAAAATGTTTGACGTAATCATCAAAGCACACATTCGAACCTCTAGGTCACCATACTGGATCATCTCTATCCCCATCTCACCAAGCTCCTCTAACAACCGACTAGAAAACACACAAGCACTCAGTGAGTGTGATGTCTTACTATTTAATGAATTTACAATGACGTTGGCCTTAACTTCATGGTAGGTAAACTCGATATCATATTCCATCACCAACTCTATCCATCTTCTATGCCTCACATTCAAATCCTTTTGAGCGAATATATACTTAAGGCTCTTAAGATCGGTGAAGAATTTGCACTGAGTCCTATGTAGATAATGACTCTAAATCTTCAGTGCGAGTACAATGACTGCCAACTCCAAATCATGATACTTCAATTGATGAGAAGCGCAAGCTATTACCTTATAATTTTACACCAATATACAACCTAGCCTGTGCTTTGATGGGTCGTTGCTGACCATAAATCCATCTAGTCCTGATGGTAGAGTTAAAACCAATAGTGTAGTCAAACGTTGCTTTAACTCTTGAAATTCTCCCTCATATGCATCATCCCACTGAAATCTGGTTGTCTTCTTTAGAAAATTCATAAAGGAACAAGCTACCTTTGAGAAGTTCTTAACAAAGCATCTATAATACCTAGTAAAACATAAGAAACTAAGAACCTTGGGGATTCTAGATGGTACCTTCCACTCAGTCGATATAAAAATCTTCTTCGGATCCATGGTAACTCCTTATGCTGACACCATGTGACCCAAAAATGCAACCTCCCAAAACCAAAACTTGCACTTATATAGTTTGGCATACAATTAATGCTCTCCAAGAAATGATAATATCATGTGTGTGTGTGTGTGTGTGTGTGGGTGTGTTGCTTATGCTTCTCTTCACTTTTGAGAGTATACCAATATATCATCTCTAAAAACAACCACAAATTAATTGAGGAATAGTTGAAAAATCCATTTCACTAAGTTCATAAATATTACAGCTGCATGGGTGAGTCCTAAAGGCATCACCGTGAATTCATAATGCTTGTATCATATCTTAAAGGTTGTCTTCATGATGCCTGCTTTGACGACGCACAATTGATGGTATCCCAACCTTAAATCAATCTTTGAGAACATTGAAGTGGCAAGAAGCTGATTGAACAAGTCATCAATCCTCGAAAGCAAAAAACATTTCTTCATTGTCAACTGATTCAAACCTTGATAATCTATATATAGGAAAAGGTTTCATCCTTCTTCTTCACGAATAAAATTGGTGCTCTACATGGAGACATAATAGGGAAAATGTATTCGTGAACTAATAAGTCCTCCAAATGAGCCTTCAACTCCCTCAACTCTATTGGTGTCATTTAGTAAGGCACCTTCGAAACTGGATCAACCCCCGATACTAACTCAATAGTGAATTCTATCGCACGTACCGAAGACTTATTATCTCTTTTAGAAACAAATCGGGAAACTCCCAGGTAATTGGAATATCCTTCAATGCCGACACATCCTTTTTCACATCTCAAAGTTTACCCTCCTCCCTGAGGAAAATGGGTAAGGCCCCTATGGTCTCCCATTAGCCTCTCTAGGTTATCCACTGGTTAGGGTATGCACCTTCTACTACATTTGAAGGAAACCGATATAAAGTTTCATTGCCCACTACATTTATTGAGATCATTAATATAGCGTCTCAATAGGTACACGTTCATTCAAGATATTTGGGATTTATTAGAATGAGATAATAGGGATAAGTTTTCTCATTCCAATAAACAATGATAAGTAATTGAAAATGTTGATAGTCTCATTAAAATTGGGTGGTTTTGTGCAAATATTTATAATGATCAACCGCCAAGGGCTATAACCGTCCCCTCTAGTATTCAGTTCTTTCAAGAGTTTTCTCATTGATCAATTAAATTTTCAATAGATAAATACTTTTTACAATGTGGGAGATTTAATTACTTATTGTGATTGTGAACCAAGTCAACATCAATATTCATTTGCACATATTAATGACATGGTTGATACAAAGGACTTTGGTGTTGATGACGAAGAAGAAGGAAATGAATATGCACCTATAAACACATAAAGTGTTCCATATAAAGTTGAAGTGAGAAGAATGTTAAAAAATGAGAATGCAGATGAACTTTTTAATGAGCTAACTATAATAATTGACTCTAAATTTATTCTGATTAAAAAGAATACATGTTAGAAGAAGAGTTATTGTTAGAAGAATAGTTTTCCAAATAAGATATAGTGGTATGTCATGATTTGTGAGAGTGTGCACATCCTAAGTTTTTTTTTATCCCAAACATGCTAAATAAGATATTATTGGCATAGAGTCACAGTGGGTATAGTCAAATTCAAGTTCTGCATAACATTTTGAAGTTGACCAAATATTTTCTTCAAAAGATGATTTAGTTCATAATGTTAAACACTGCTTACTTTTAATAAAGCTACTACAGAAGACAGATTGGTCATCAAAAACAAGATTTAAGGCATCTTGTGAGAGATGTGCTTGGAGGTTGCAAGTATGTATGATAAATGATTATTCATGGAGGATGAATATCACATCATATGATGATTCACATAAGTTTCTCTTGGAGAAACCAAATTATGATCATTTGAATTTTACATCCTCTTTTATTATCAAAGAGATTAAAGGACTAGTAAGAACCTAGTTTTCCATAAGTGTAAACTTTTTCATTATGGGGAAAACAAAAGGGAATAAGTAAAGTATATGAAGATTTCAACGAGTCTTTTGCTCGAATTCCAAGATGGCTTTTTAAAATGAATAAAACTAATCCTAGTTATATTTTTGAATTGGAAGTTTTATATATCAATGATCTTAATGTAGAGGCTTTGGAGAGGGTATTTTAGGTATTTGGGCCAATCATTGAGGGGTTTAAGTGGTTTCATTCAATGAGCTCTACAAATGTTACACACTTGTATGGTAGGTACAAGAGTGTGTTACTTATTAAAATGGGTATTAACATAGATAATCATATATTTACACTTATTTTTTCCATTGGTCATTTAGAGAGTTGCGGAAATAAGGGTTGGTTCATGAACATCATTTAACGCAAAGTTGTACACAATAAACACTTGTGTGTCATCTCTAATTAGCATAAGGGTATAATACAAGCAATGTGAAGTGAAATTTGTTTTGAGCCACATATCACACATCAATACTATTTACATCATTTTAAACATGATTTTTTCATTGCCATGAAAAATGATATAGTTATGCATAACATGTTGTGGAGGATTGAGACCAAATGTCAATCTAGAAAGTGGATTAGTTAGATTATCTTAATAATAGACCAACAAGAAATCCTATGAATGAATTAATAAGTTAGATTACACAAAGTGGCCATTGGTGCATGATGATGGTAGGTATTTTGGAGTGATGGCTAAAAATTTTTCTTGATCACTAAATAGTGTGTTAAAAGGTGTAAGGTATTTGTGCAGTACCACCCTTGTACAAATTACCGTTTGTCGGGTCAATAGTCAGTTTTTCACTAAAATAGATCAAGTGAATCAATACATTAATGAGGAAAAATATTTTTCCCCAATAATTGAATGAGTGATTACTAGGAATTTGGAGAAAAATTATGGCCATAAGGTTGCGATGTATCATACTGAGCAATAATGCTTTGTTGTTGAAACTGTGTACCATAAAATCAACACAGGTTATATAAAATGAGTTCATAAACAAGTTGTTAATATCTAAGAAAAGATGTTTTTTTGCTAAAAATTGCAATTATACAAGATTCCTTGCTCCCATTTATGAACATGTTTGTATCTATTATAGCTTCAATGGTAGAAATTATGTTGGTACATAGTATCAAATGTGAAGCAAGTTAAAAATTTATGCATTAGTATTTCATTATATACTTGATGAAGGTTATTTGGAGTCTTATGATGGGCCTATGGTGATACCAAACAAGACTTGGTTAAAGAGTAAAAGCAAAAATGAGAGACATAAAAGGCCTAATGAAATGGATTGGGCGCAGGGAAATAGGTTTAAAATATGCTTAGATTGTGGAATAAATGCGAATAATAGTTAATAATGTGATGCTAATAGAATAAGAAATGTGAAAATTCATCCAAGTGCCTCACAAAACCTCGTAGATGATGTTGTAGACCTCTGTGCTTATAGCCTTTGATAGGTTGTTATTTTTGTAGTGTATCTTGTTGTTTTTGTAGTGTATCTAATTGAAAATTTTAAAGTATGTAATACTAAAGTCTCATAGTAAGTGGATGTTAGTAATCCAACCATATTGAGTATTTTGTTATTATGTGCATTTGATTAACATAATTACTCATTTGGTGTATGCATATTATTTGTATATGTTGTATATTATAGGTGTCATATTCATATATGGATTCCATTCATATTATCTCTCTAGAGTCCAAAGACCCATCTATATTAGTCAAGTAGTATAGACATCGATCATCCAACATTTAGCATCAATAGATTCTTGTTTATGTAGTTATACAATTTTTGATATGTAAACTGTCATATATTATGTTTTTTAATGATATATTATAGGTTTTGAATGAAAATATGAAATGTAGATGCTATAGTAAAGAGATATGGATGCTAGATTCAAGGACACACATATATTTACTAATTTGTGTTTCATAGGTGTAATGCACCTATATTACCTATAGCTTGATGGGCCCCTTATCATAAAATTATTTGAAAGGTGGTGTCTAGAGGCACTTACTTTTTATATGAGCATATGGGAGATGATAATCATAATTGAGGATGTGGTAGTCATGTTAGCATCACCTATTGGTGGTATCCCAATAGTTGGCATGGAAGGCGTAGATCACATAAATCTGTGCACAAAGGTTTTTGGCATAAAGTTCACCAATGATAATATCAAAGGTAGATCATTAGATATAGTTTTTTTTTGGTAAAAAATGTAATTTTATTACCAGAAAGGAAATTACATCCATGGATCATTAATACATCATAACCTCAAGTCATCTATACATCAATTCCCCCATCTGTCTATCATGCTAAGGTATTTTTGGGCATTAATGTTTTTGATAGTGCTAAAGCAGATAAAAAGATTTGCTATCATATTTCTAGTGATTCTGGCTGGGAGGGGTTGTTTGTGCTGGAAGATGATAATGTTTCGGCTGGACCAGATTTGGTATATAGTGGCTGCAAAGGAGGCTTTCCAGATTTTCCCCTTATCTTGACTTTTGCTGGTGATGTTGATCATCCAAGAGAGGCAGCTCTGCCATGTAGTGAACATGTGAGGTAACATGAGCCAATTGAGGGTAGATCTCCAAATAATGTGTGCAGTTGGACATTGAATTAGGAGATGATTGATGTCCTCATCTTCTTGAAGACAGCTTGAGCATTGAGCATCATTGAGGAAGTTCCAATTCTTCAGCTGGGTTTTGACAGTCAATCTTTCATGGCAAGCCATCCAAGTTACAATCTTATGCTTGGGTAAACCAGGGTGATTCCAAACCAGGTCTGCCCATGGAACATTAGGGGCTTGTTTTCTGATTTTATTGTAGAAGTTGCTAATACTGAAATGTCCTGGAGAGTCGCAGGTGCTGAAAAAAATAGCTCCATATTTCTGCATGATTAGGATTTGCTTTAGAGTCCAAGATGTGTCTTGTGGAGGATTGATCTGCCAGATAGAGATATCCTTGATATATTTTTTCATGGACCCATTTTACCCACAGACTTTCTTTGAGTTCAGAGAGCTTCCAGAAATTTTTTGCAATGCAGGCTAGATTCCAGGTTTCCAGACTTTTAATGTTGAGGCCCCCTTCCTGTTTGGGTAAGCAAATGGTGGACCATGCAATGGGAGCTTTCCTTTTGGAAGAGTCCATATTTGACCAGAAAAATCTTCTGCAAAGGGATTCAATGTGATGAATGACATTTTTGGGGAGGATAAAGACCTGTAGCCAATAGTTTGTTATGCCAAAAATTACAGATTCCAAAAGCTGCAGCCGGCCAGCATAACTAAGGAGAGTATTTGTCCAGGAATGAAGCTTAGCTGTGATTCTATCAATGAGGGGTTGGTAGAAGGAGATAGATAAAGCTTTGGAGCTTAGGGGAACCCCTAGATATTTGAAAGGAAAGGTACCTTCTTTAAAACTAAGCTGGGACAGAATGGGTAATTTTCTTGAAGCATCAAGACCACCAAAAAAGGCTTCACTTTTGTGGGGATTGACCATCAGTCCTGAAGTTTTCCCAAAAGAATCCAGGATAGAAGCAAGGCATTGAGCAGAATCTTTATTTCCTTTGCAAAAAAGGAGGAGATCATCAGCAAAGCAAAGGCTGATGATTTTAGAGTTCTTGCAGTCAGGGTGAGGTTTGAAGTGCTTGCAGTCCCAAAGGGTATGAAGCATCCTAGTGAGGTACTCCATAGCAATAACAAAAATATAAGGGGACATTGGATCTCCTTGCCTAATACCTCTTTTTCCTTGGAAAGGATTGGATAGGGAGCCTTGAATGGAAATTGAATATCTAACAGTAGAAATACATTGCATAATGAGATGCACAATGTGAGAAGGAAAATTCAGGCCTAACAGGATTGATTGGATAAAAGGCCATTCCAGAGTATCAAAAGCTTTTTTAAGGTCAACTTTTAGCATCATCCTTGGACTAATATTCTTCCTGCCATATTTCTTGAGGAGCTCTTGAGCAAGCATGATATTGTCGCCAATACCTCTCCCTGTGATAAAAGCTGATTGGTTGCAGGTAATAATTTCACCCAGGACTTCAGTGATTCTGTTGGCTAGCACTTTTGAAAAAATTTTGTATATAACATTGTAGCAAGAGATGGGTATGTAATCAGTGATATTTGTAGCATTCTTCTTTTTGGGGATGAGGTGGAGAGTGGTATTGTTCATTGTCTTTAGGAGATTCCCAGAGTTCCAAAACTGTTTGAAAGCTAAGGTAATATCATTCCCCACCACAGGCCAAGCTTGTTTGAAAAAGTGAGCATTAAAGCCATCTGGACCTGGGGAATTTAAGTCACCCATATTGAATAAGGCATTCTTAATCTCCTGGTTAGAAATGGGATGCAGGAGTTTGTTTCTGCCATGCTGAGATAGAATAGGGCCATTTTGCAAGATTTGAGTATCAATGGCAGAGAGCCTGGGGGTGGCAGTACCCAGGAGTTGATGGTAGAAGTTTTGTATTTCAGCTTCAATATCTTTCCAATTGGTGTGTTGAAAGCCCCTTTCATTATGAAGACGAGATAAAGGGTTTGAGCTCTGCCTTTCTTTAATCCTAGCATGAAAGTATGAGTTGTTTCCATCACCCAGCTTGATGTAATTGATTTTTGCCTTTTGTTGCAGAAAATTCTCTTCAATGATCCTTTTGTTCCACCAATGCTGTTTGGATGATTTTTCATTCTGTATAAGGGAGGGGTTCATTGGATCATTGAGGAGGAGAAGGTGGCTTTCCTCCCAGCTCTTTTTTGCCTGTTCTACAGCTTTAGCAATGCTCCTAAAGTTGTTTTTAGTGAAAGATTTGCAGACAGCTTTAAGCCTCTTCAATTTATGAACAACCTGGAATTGTTTTGATCCTGGAATATGGACATCCCATGACTCTTTCACCCTTGTAAGGAAGTGAGGATGGGTGGAAATGAAATTACAGAATTTAAAAGGCTTCCTGCCTTTTATATCTAAGCTTGTGAGGGAGACTTCCAGGCAATTATGGTCAGAGAGGCAGTGAGGAATATTTCTGATATAGCCTTCAGTGTACTGGTCAAACCAGTTACTGTTTCCCAGCCCTCTATCAAGAAGGCAATGAACTCTGTGAGGGGGGTCTTGATTGTTGCTCCAGGTAAAAGGAGGGCCTGTAGAGGGGATGGAGCCCAGGCCACAGGCTTCAGTACAGTCTTTAAAGTCTTTCATATCTCCATGGTGCAAGATGCCACCTAATTTTTCCTCAGCATTTAAAATGGTGTTAAAATCTCCAATAACAATCCAGGGTAAATGGGTGCTCAAATTGATTTTGGAAATGTCTCTCCAAAGGGAAGTCCTGGCTTGACCTGTGTTGAAAGCATAAACAAAAGTCACGGCTAAAGGCTGCTGTCCAGGGAGAAAAGTTAAGTGGCAGTGAAGGAGCTGGTCAGACATCTCAAGAATCTGAAGGTGGATGCAATCAGGCAGCCAAAAAAGAAGAATCCTACCATTGTAATGGTGATCATGGTTGGAAATGCAACTGTAATGGGGAGCAATCTTTTTATGACAGGAATGAAGGTTGTCTTTTTTTATTCTAGATTCTAAGAGGCAAAATAAAGGAAATTTCTTAAGGTGGATGTATTTACAGAAACTCTTTTGTTTCAGAGGAGCATTCACTCCCCTAATGTTCCAAATAGCAAAGGAAGTCATGGTTGAAGAGAGGATGTTCCACCTGGTGGAGGAGGAAGACTCACTTCTTGGCCTGTGTCAGGGTGCTGTGTTGAGAAATTAAAAGGATGCAAGGAATGGGGCAGGTTAACAGAAAGGCTGGAATGATCACACTCAGCAAGTTTTTCTTTTCCTTTGTCTTTGATAATCTGTCCTGGGTCATGAGGCTCAGGTCTCTTATCAGAATAGGAGGCATGGGAAGCCGATTTTGTCTGAACAGAACTGATAGTTCCAGTTGTTCCAGTTGTTATCGTTATTTGCTGATCTGGCTGGTCTTTATTGATTTCAGATTTTGGCTTCCAAACCTTATGTTCTTGATGGTGGGAGTTTTTCCTGCAGTAAGCAGTGTCATGTCCAAGAGAGTCACATTTTGAGCAAAAATAGGGACGCCAATCATAAGCAACCGGTTGCTTTCTAATTCCTGTAGGAGTTTCAATAGGAATATGATCAACAGGAGGAAGGCTAATGTCCATTTCAACTAAAATTCTTGGATAGGAGATTCTACTCCTAGTAGCAGTCACCATATCAGCACATATAGGGGTGCCTAAGCAGCTTCCAATTTTGCTGAGTGAATCAGCTGACCATTGTGCTAATGGAAGACCAGGAAAAGTTATCCAGAGGGGCATACGTCTCCATTCAGTTTCAGTGAAGGGTATGTTTGGATTCCATTGTTTGATCATCAATGGCCGAACACCAAAGGACCAGAAGGGTTTCTCTAATATAGTGAGGCAATCCTGTTGATTTTCAAACCGAAAGAGAAAGAATCCTTGTTCATGGGGAAGAACCTGTGGTGCAGCCGAGATACCAGTCCAATGATCACTAATAAATTTTTTGATTTGGCTAATCGAGGGTTTAAAACCTGGCACCATTCTAATAAGCATATGGGTCCAACGCTTCTCTTCTCTTTCAATTTCCTCCCTCTTGAGTTTCGCTGTAACTTCACCATTGATTATCTCAGGAGGAGTGAAAGAGAGGTTCAATACTGGTTGTTCTCTTCGATTCTGAAGGATAATATCTCTCTAGGAAAGAGAAATATGAGGTAATGGATCGAGGCATTGATTGGAAGTCAGGGAAGAGTCACGTGGTTGATTTGGGGTGAGTTTCAGGCGTTGCGGGGAATCAAGATCAACATCGAATGCTTCTGCAGAGTTCTGGGGCGATGCAAAGAGAGAATTGCGAATGGAAGATTCCAAAGGGTTGGGAGAACGATCGAATTTCTTCGACATAGTAGGGGAACCAGGAGACGAAGGAGGGTCGGAAGCAACAGGGACCGGAGAGGTTTTCTTCCGGCGATTTCCTCTTGCCATGGCTGGGCCAAGCGAGAAGAACAGGAGGGACATTTAGGAGGCGCGTGGGGCGCGTACAAGCGTCATTCTTTCCAATTAACATTTAGTTGCAAATATAGTTGCATGCTAAAGCATAGATCCTTATTGTAATAAGAAAGGTCTTATTTCCATCTAAATTAGGTCATTAAGTGTCCCTACTATTTCTATAATATTTATAATACATGGATGAAGTATGCAATTACAATTAGGTATTGGCTTTATTGTCTTGTCTATATTATAGTCTATGTTTGGCTTCGCACAGTGAGGCTAAACAGATTGTTGGTTGCATAGTGTTATTACATGTACCAATTTTGGATATCATATGTTATGTTTTTGGTTTATATCCTATGTTGTTTTAACTAATTGTTACCTTATAGTTTTTTTCATAGGAGATAATATCCATATGAGTTCCTACTATTTTGCATGCTGATGTAGTGGGTCCCTATCAACGCTTGCCTGACAATACTAATAAGGTTGAAGCATAGAGACCATTAGTGCATAGGTAATTACTTGAGTTTCATACTTTTTTTAGTAATGTGATTTGCTTATTAGTTTTTAAAGATACACATCTAATATGGTATTCATTTCACATATGGGTGGGAATGAAAAGATTTACAAATATTCTCACGTCTTTAGACTTTTATAGACACTATTTAGATTCGACGACCGAGGTTGGCATGAATGTTCAATTTTCACAGTTGTTCCTTAATTTTTTTTAATAGAAACTCAATATTGGTATGTTATTATTTGAATGTATATTGAATAGGTGATTTGGATGCCTTATATTGATCTATATTAGGACCTTCTGCCATCCATCTTAGCAAATAGAGCAGTATGAAAAAAGTGTAGTCTAATTATTTATCATGTGTTTATAGAGTTGTATTATCTTGATTGTGTGCTCAGGTAATTTGGTATGGTGCAACCAGTTACTACATTACCAAGATTCTTCAGTGATGAAATTCAAAAAATGGAAGGTTGCAGTAAGCACTTCACAAATTGACAAGAATTCCATATGCACTACATTAAAGAATGAAATTACAATGAGGATGTTAGCATAGTAGAATCTAATGACTGCCCAAATGCTATGAAGATTGAGGCCAAGTGTAACACTTCCATTTTCACCTAAGAAGCCTCACGTAAATGGAAAAATAATAAATAATCAGGAATAACGGGTGTTACCACTGCACCTAACATAGGATAGGCTTCAGCTGCCCGTCGTATGTTAGATATAAGGCTGAGAACCAAACCAACCAAAACCAATGTAGAGTGTATTAAAACATACTATATAAATGCTGAAAGAAAGCATATTACATAAGTACATGACCTCAACATTTCACAATATTCAAATATATCAATAAAATTAAGTTAGAGTGCATGATCTCAAATTATAGAAACAAAAGTAGGGCGTAGCCCTAGACTTTGGTTCGTCAAGGGCTGCTCAAAAGTATCCAGATGTCCACATTCTCAGAACCTATGCTATTTCTCAGTACCTAATTTGTGAGCTTGTGACTCATATTTGGTGTGTATAATAGCTTGGATTGGTGTGTGAAGTGTTTCAGAGGAATTTGGAGTAGAACTGTGAGCTATTATGGAAAGATGTGAATATTTTACCTTGAAGAAATTAGAATTTGGAAATGTACTGAACATAAAAGTTGCATATCTTTCTGTTAGCTTTCCAACTCATCAAGAATCAGCTCGATCGGAGGTCAAATGAAGAAGTTGTGGTCGAAATACTAAAGACTGTCAAAGCTGGAAAGAAACACGGGGGGCCCGTGTTTGTGAAACACGATCCGTGTTTTTTATCAGGAATATGTGTTCTGTTTCCGTGAGAAGCGAGAGACAGAAAATAAACACGGGGGTACCGTGTTTATTAACACGGTCCGTATTTTTTGGGTTTTTCGCTCCGCCTCGGTTTTCGCTGATGACAGTTTTGTATAGTATAAATACCATGCGATTAGAACCCTAATCGAAGAGCGAACGCCGTCTTCTTCTCCTATTGAGTTCTATTGTAATTCCTTGATGAATTGAGTGATTTAAGTGAGAATTTCTTTGATTTTTTGTAATCACAATTACTTCACATCAATAAGATCATATATTTCCCCAATCTGTGTTCTTGAGTGTTTTTCTCTTCTCAATTCTTGTGTGTTCTAATTGATTCTAATTAGATCTTATTTTTTCGAATTGGTATCGATCCACAACAAATTTATTAGTTCATTTATGCATATATAGGCCATTATTTCCTTTATCGTTCTTTTCTTTTTACTTTTACCTTTCTCTTTATTCACATTCTTATCTAATTACTCATTCAAGTTAGTATAAAAATACTTATCCCAGTTATTATCAAGCAATGGGCAATGCACCACCCCATGGTCGCACATACCATGGAAGTCTATCCAAACCAAAGGATATAAAGTCCAAGCTGAAGCTAAGTAACCATCAATAGATATAAGTCCAGGCTGAAGATGAGTAACCACCAATGGGCATGAGTCAAGGCCAAAGCCAAAAAATCACCTAGGTGACTAGACCTTTAGTATCGATATCCCCTAATACATCATCATTGTCTAGAGTAGATAAGGCACCGAGATATATTAGGATCCCTTTCCAAAAGCAAAACTCTAAGGCACCAATAAATGCCCAAAGACAAACTAACTTCCTGATAGCTAATTGAGGAAAGGGTAACCTAGACCCATACACAACTCAATCATCTGTAACTTCAAGTGATTAGTATGTTATTCTTAAGGTCACGTAATCATACAAGGCCCATACAATAAGCAAGTACGGCATTTACATACTTATTACATCTTAACCATTACTATTCCCCAACCAAGTGTGGAATTTCCATTAAAGTTTACTCAATATTAACCAAATTCCTAAGATTAATCCATTTTAGGCTAAAGTCTAAATTGCATTACTCCTTTAAAGCTATCAAATAATTATTTGGGTTTACCCATTAAGGCAATTACAACACCCATTGAGTATGCCAAAAATTTAATCCATTTAATCCATCCATTAGGTTTTCCATTCATGTAAATAGAGGTATTTCACTCATTAAACAATCATATAGCATTATTAGGCAAGGTCTCAATGCATATCCAAGTCAAAAGATCAAAATCACATAATCTAGCTAAACTAGTCCATCTTTTTGGCCTAATAAGTCAATCGGTTTTACCAACCAGTTGATCAGTTGGGTCAACTAGTTAATTGGTTTGGCTCGACCAAACCCAAGGTTCCCTTAATCAGTCGATTAGTTTAACCAAATCATTCAAATATTCTAGGACCAGTCGATTAGTTCTACCAAACCAATTGATGTGTTTAAGTATAGAGAAAACCAAAGTTACCATAGGCCTACTGGTCGATGGATTGAGTCAACCAATTGACTGTTCTTAGGAGCATTCAATCGATTTGATCTAACTAGTTGATTAGTTTTCCCTCAAGCAGCACAAAACAAACATTTTTCATGTAGATCATTGTCAAAATTCCTACCACATCAAAACAAAAACATATCCTCGCATCATACCAACACCCTTTTAGCTCATAAAATAATATGTGCTTCATAATTAATCAAATCAACCTAATTTCCTTAAAACCATGAATTTTTCTCAAAATTCATAAGTTAATCAACATGCATCAATGTGAAACCATATTATTATGGCAACTTATAAAATCAAGACTTTAAAGAGTTCACCGTAATACATGCTTAACTAAGTCACATTTCAGAAGTAAGAGTGACTTACTTGATATAAGCAAAACACTTCCACAAATATGAAAACTCAACATAGAAGATTTTTAATTTCCAAACCTTAAAAAATAGAATTTAAAGCTTTAGAAATCCAACAAATAATTTCATAAATTAGAATTCAAATTAGGAGAAAAAAAATTACTAAACCTAAGAGAAAAATAGAGAGAATTCATGTTGAAAGAGAGACTCAACTTTCTCCTAAATCTAACCCTCCCTTACTTAAAGATAAATAAGAAGGATATAGAGAAATGATTAGAAGAGTCAAAAGGAACCTAAACTAAGCTCTAGTTGGAGGTAAAATAACACAAGGTTAGAGAGAGTTGGAACATTTAGGTGGTTGAAAGAAAAGTGAGTGGAATGGGTGATAAAGGTTATTTATAACCAACAAATTAGTACAAGAATGAGTGTGGTTAGGCACAGATCAAAAAACCATAATTTCTACCATTTGAATTTGATCTAAATGGGAGGATTTTGTTAAATATGGGTCGACCTTCCTTCCAAAGCCAAAATGGTGATTTCTAAAAAAATGCAGGTTGAATTCACCCAACAAATGTCAAACACAAGAGAGGAAATGAATAATTAGTGTGGAAGGAATCTCCCAGCTAAGGAGAGACATGTTTGGGAATCAAAGAAATTATTTTATAGAATGTGGAGGAGAGAGGCAGAAGAACATAAAGTTGAGGTCACCCTCCCCCTCAATTATCCAAATCAAACCCTCAAATCAGTTTGAGGCAGAAGTTCAGACCAAACACATGATAAGAAAGGTTAAGAATCTTTAAAGAACAACTTAAAATGGGATTATTAAAGATCCATTTTGGTATAAGAAGGTTTCCTAAAAAATTGAGTTTAAAAAATGTAATCAACTCGACAAACCAGTTGGTTGGTTTGGCATACCAGTCAATTGGTTCCTCAAATTATTCGATTGGTTCAGTTGAGAAAACCCCACAGCTGAAATGACAAACCAGCCATTCGTTTCATGGAACTAACTAATTGATCATTCCACCTAAAAACTCATTTTATTCCATTTATAAAACTTATTCAAATCCAACTTTCCCTTAAACTCAATTATAGTTCCAAACTAAAAACAAACATTATCAAATCTTAATAAATACTATAACTTCTCATTCAAAAAACTTTACAAAAAGATGGGATATTAAACCAAGCATATGGAATGGTACCATTATATCACTGGCCTTCTTGTTGCACATCCCACTTTACCATTGGAGAGTGAGATTTACACGTCTCAATATCAACCTTGTGCAGGCATAATTCAAATATTGGTATGTTACCTTATTGTGTATGGTGTATGCTATGTTCTTTATTTTATGATGCATTTTATTATTAACTAATTATTTTTCAAGAATATGAAATTGATGGTTGGAAAATTGGAGTTCCCGCGAAAATAGCAACTGACCTTATGGAATGTCAACTAACAATAAATGAAGTTGTATCTATGGGTGAAAATTGTCTCCAAGAAGTTGGTGATGAACTAGAAGAGAATGAGCAAGAGGAGTAGGAGAAAGAAGCACAACCTATTGGAATAGGAAGAGGAACAGAATTCAATTAAGATCATGATTTCATTCAATCTCTGTGCTAGTTCTTCGTCAAGAAAATCAAAGTGAACAAGACATTCATAGTGGATGTGCTTAACATCAAAAATGTTTTTATTTATAATGTTTTGTAAAATTAATCAGTGGAATGCATCAAGTTAATTCATTGTTTATTAATATAAATTGTGATCATTAAATGTGATGGCATAGGAAATGGGTTAGTCTACATCATGATAATACAAAAAATTGTAATGACCGGACCCATTATGTCTTGTTACATTTGGTGTTATGGTAATAGAAAATTGTTTCACTTTGGGTGTCTAAAATTCATCCAGATACTTAATAAAAATTTTTAACCTTGAAGAGTGTTGTCTTATGACACTTTTGAGTAAAATCACCTAACTATTAAGCATGTTTATAGTTTTCTATCTAGAAATGGAAATGGAATCCTACAGAAAATGAGATGTGTGATCATCAATCATGTTACTTGTATGAAATTCCTAATAGCTAGGCAGGTATGAGGATGCCCAAAATATTTGCTCTTTAGAATTGGAAATGGAGTCTTATGGAAAAATGAGATGCCTAATGACTAGGTGTGTAATAAAAATAAACAATTAGAGATTAGTTGTTTATAGTTAGGGTTGAAATGATGGGGGTATATTGTCAAAATGATGGGATATGGTGTAGCACACCCATTTTTCTCTTCCAAATGTTTTTGTTTTAAAACATCGAGGAAGCGAAAAAATTCAAAGGACATCTGTCACTCGTCCCATGTTAGATACAAGGCTAAGAAAACCAACCAACCCAAATATAAGAATAGAGTATGCAAGAGATATGATATATAGATACCATAAGAAAACATTTATTAAATAAGACCTCAATGGTTACTGAAAATATTTGAATGCATAGGAAAGAGTAACTAAAACTATTGAAGTAAAATAGATATAAAACAACAATAGGGAAAAGCCCCAAAACCCTAGTCCATTAAGGACCAATAAAAGGTTTTCGAGTGCCCACAATCTCAAGTTCCTAAGCTAAACACAAGGCAGGCCAATTATCAACCATCCTCAAAAACATGCACATGGTCTTATGCGTGTGGGATTGAGCATATGACACAATAAACAAGCATAACTATACGTTGCGTACTGAGTAAGATAAGTTATTTCCTCAATAGGAGTCCAAAGCATTTAAGGCTAAAGGTAAAAATAAAGATTATACTAGAATATAATATCATACTTACACAATACACTTAGATATACATGTATTATCATGATTATATAATGCAACTAAATTTCATGCCATATAAAGACTTGGATATTTCATAACTCATCCTACTTATCAACACAACATAGATAGCAACATATAATTAATAATAAGTTATTCCACATCTTGCTAGGCTCTTCTACTATCCACTTATAGGAATACCCCATTAGGTTAATTTCCTAAGTTTGTATGATTTATCAGATTAATTATTCACAAGTCATTATTTCTTTTTTGAGAGATGGACTAATTACTATCCCATGGTCTTACATAATATAGAAGCCTATCAAAACAAGAGGAAATAAAGTCTGGTCGAATCCAAGTAACTATCAATGGACATAAGTCCTAGCCAAAGCTAAATACACTACCTAGGTAACTAGACTCTTTAGTATTGATACCCTCTAGTACATCATAGTGCCTAGAGTAGATAAAACACCGGTATCTACTAGGATCCCTCCCAAAAGTAAAGCCCAAGGGCACCACTAAATGCTTAGAGGCAGACTAAGCCCCAGTAGCTAATCAAAAATCAGTTAATCTAGACTCATGTAACACTCAATCCTCTTTAACTTTAAGTTATTCTCTAAGGTTTTGTTATTACATAAGTCCCATGTAGCAACTTAGACAACACACCTAAATAATCATTCCATCTTAATCATTATTACCCTCCAAATCATGTGGTGAGATGTTCATTTATTATTAGCTAGATTTAATTCATCAATTAAGATAGTTCACTTATACTAAGAATATGACTTATATCATCCATTTTCAGCATTATAATATACATACTCCCAATTTTTCCCATTAAAATATTCCAAGGCACTTATTACGGACACCATGAATTATGAACCATTTAATCTATCAAATAAGTAAGTTAATTCATGACAAGATATGTGTTATCATCATTAAATAGTCATATTATGGTAAAATATCAAGTAGAAAATCATACCGACTTCAAAAGAAATAAAACAACACTTTTTGGTCAAATCGGTCGATAGATTTAGGCTAAAATAGCTCAATCAAATCCTAGAGTTTCCTTAAACCAGTTGATCGGTCTGGTTACACCATTTGATTGATTCTAAAAAGCTAGTCAATGGATTTAAACAGAGAGAAAATAAATTCACCATAGACAACACAATCTATTAGCTAGGCAAACTAATTGACTATTCTAAGTACTAGTTGATCGATTTTATAGGACCAGTGGATCGATTTTACTGGATCAGCATATAACAGACATTTTAAACATGATTAAAGATCTAAAATCCTACAGCATAAAAAAAAATAACACTACCATTGTATAAAACCATGATTTAACATGCTCATATACTAAATTATACTTCATTTACACAAAATCAACCATATTTCTCATAAATCAAGCAATTTTCTCATAATTATTAAATAATCCAATCACTAAAATACCAAAAATATCATACGTTCATATAAATATTACAAATTTATATAATACACTAGCTCACATGCTTAGTCATTCCATATTTTAAAGGCAAGAATAACTTACTTGAAGCTTAGCAAAAATTTTCACCAAGAAAGTAAAACCTTTGGTTGAAAGATTTCAACTTTCAAAACCTTAAAAGCAAGATATTAAAACTCGAAAATCTTCAGATAATTCTTATAAATGAAGAAACTTAAATCAGGAAGAAAACAAATTTACTACCTCCTGGAGAATCTAAAGGAAAGAATCAGTTGAAAGAAATACTCGACTTTTTCTCAAATGCAACTCTGTCTTACTTAAGAATAAAACAAGAGGGAGCTAGAGAAAGGATTAAAAGAGTAGACAGAGTTAATGTGAACGCTAGAAATGGTGAAGAGTGATCAAATGTTTTGAGAAACTCATAACATTTCGATGGCTAAAAAGAGGTAAGGGAAATAGATGATTAGGGTTATTTATAACTAGTAAATCAATCAAGGAACGAGTGAGAGAGTGAAACATATCATTTGAAGTTGGGATGGATAGGAGGATTTTTTAAGGATAGGTTGACTTCCATTCCCGAGCTCAAATTATAATTTTTGGAGAATGTAGGTCAACATCTTCTAGAAAAAGATATAACACAATAAAGGAAATGGCAGATTGACATAGGGAAAAAATCTCCTAGCCATGCAAAGCTAACCCAGGATAAATCATTGTTCTAGTGTTGAATAGAGGAGAGAGGAGTAAGAAGGCAAAGGGTGAGTCTATCCTCCCCCTTTATGTCAAAATTGAACCTTCAAATCTGCTTGAATCAAAATTAAAGTTGGATAAATGATCAAAAGGGTTAAGGATTACTTGGAAACACCTCAAACTTGTATTAACAAGGTTTAATTCTAATGAAAGAATTTTTATTAACAAAAATACAATTTGAAAAACACTCAAGTAGACAACCCAACACATCAATTTGATCAAACCAGATAACTATTCTATAAACCGGTTGATCGGTTCATAGAACAAGTCAACTATTATGCCAAGAAAACTCATTTTACTAAATTTTCCCAATTCCTTTTTAAATAAAACCCAAACTATAGTTCCAAATTAGGATCAAATGTGTTCTAAATTTCATTAAACACAATATTTTTTTTTCTTTTTATAAATCTTACAATTATGGGGTATTACATATGGAGTAGAAATAATGGAATATAATATAGAAATTATGGGATATGGTGCTCAAATGATGGGGAATAGTATGTAAATGATGGGGAATTCTATACAAGTGATTGGGTGTGGTGCAAAAATAATAGGATATAGTATTTAAATGATAGTGTATAGTATAGAAATGATAGTGTATGGCATAAAAATGATGGGGGTATGGTGTACAAATGATTGAACATTTGACTTTCTAACCCATTCCCTACATATATTGCACACACACACACAAACCCTGCAATATGTATCTAATGGAAGGATATGGAACTATTTTTTATATAATAAAATAGTTACAAATTATATAATACAATAATTACAAACTCTACAATTCCATCTTCTTATGGAAGGAAATAACAAAGACTCGTTTCATAGATAATACATTATCTCATATTTATAAAATATTCATACAAAATAAAAATGACTATGGTATAAAAATGGTGTTTGATTTTTATCGATGCCTTTTTTTATTCAACACTTCATATGGACTATAGTGATGTGTGTACAAATATGTACTTATGGTTTGGGTGGTATTATGGTTCGGCTAGGGTTTTAAAAGGAATATGATAATTCGAAAGTGATGAAAATATGATGATGATGATGATTTGAAAAAGAAGAGATAATGGTCATAATGCTTGAATGATGAAAGGTTTAGAATGGTACGGTTTTTGGGCTAGGGTTAGGATTTACGATTAGGGTTTATTGGTGTTATGATTATTATCATGATAAGGATTGGAATAATGGTGATATTATGATTAGATTATGAAGCTAAGATGTTGAGGATGATAGTTTGATAATATTAATATTATTATCTTAGGTTTGAAAATAGATAAAGTTATTGAAGAAATATAGGTTTAAGATGAATGTTGAAGAAGGTGATGATGATGGTGATTGTATATGGCGTTTAGGGTTTAGAATGGCATGGGTTTGTGGAGGGTTTGAAGGATAGATATTAATATCTAATTCACATATACAAAGAGATTAAGGATTTTAATAATAATCACTCACACATAATTGATTAATATTAAGAAGAACTCACACAGAATTTGATTAAACAAAGCTTGCAATTTAATTAATTTTTTGTCTCCATTGTAATTTAATTACAATTTTGTGTCATGTACTCCTATAGTTTTATAACCATTGGACCTCCTTAATATTAAAAAATAATCCTCCTAAAAATATGATAAGAATTGACACAAAAAGCATTAGCTTGTTCCCTGCTCTAAACACACTCAAAAGATAGAATAGTATAGCCCTAAAAGATAAAATTAAGCTACTTTTTTTTACTAATTCAACTTTCTTATCTTTCTAACAATTATCAATGTGATAATACTCCATATTGCACATCCAAATTATTGATTAAAATCTTCTTATGCAGATACCACATTCATCCCTTCCATGCAACACATTTTTTCCTTCCATGCATGCCATGCACATGCCTCTATCGCTTTTGACTTGTTTTGCACGTTTCATCCATAACTAGCAATGTAGTCATCTATTTGCCTTCAAATTTGTAGGGGATACTCTATAAATAGAGTTTAATAGGTTCCATAATAATAAATGCTATGTCTTGACCATTTTCTCTTGCATTATATAGAGCACCCGAATCAATTTCAAATACCATTCATGATCCTTAATTCTTTTAGTAATTTTAGAAGCAAAGTGATTCTTACCTTATAATTGATCATCATCACCATTTCCATCAAAGTCTATAAAACCTTCATAGCCATAATGGCCTTCATTCATTGAGATGGGCATAGACATTTCACCTTTATGTTTTGTTTCAACGTTATGATGTCTTAACCATACACCGTGATCTCATCATAACAAGTTATATTCAATTTCTAGTTGGTACATCAACTTCCAATCGAGAAGTGTAATGTAATGTTGAGAATAAAATAAATATATTTGTGTGTGTGTGTGTGTAAGGACATGTGTATAGAGAGGAATTAAGTTACTGAAATATACATGATTATATCTAAAAATATATAATACCAATATTTCTTATGATGATGAAGATGAAGCATAATTGTCTGCATATACTTCATTTACAATCGGGTTGCTCATCTCTTTTTTAGTTGGGAACAAATGAACAAGAATCTACAAACATGACATAACAACATTTAAGATTTTATAAACAATATTCCAAATGAAATACATTAATCATGATCAAACTAATATTTTGTTCAAAGTCATTCCTCTTTCGCATTATCTCTTTTTACTATTTAATTATATTCCCCTTCTTATAATGTTTAGTTTGAGGCTATCACTTCATATCAGAGGAATTATTATATAGTGTTAAATCTCAATAACCTAGAGTTGACAAATTATCAAAACCAAATCTATAAATATTACATATTAATATTACAACAAAAATATTTAGAAATATATATTTATTACCTTTAAGACATGAGCACATCAACACAAGAGAAACTCTTATTTTGAATTGTTTATCTGAAATGCATTTAAACCTTATTACATTAAAAACTCATACACGACCAAATCCCATGCATAGTTTGACCGATGTTCATAATCATCTAAAAGTTTATTAAACTTACACCGCATTATTCATAACGATGTAAAAAACAAAAAAGTTCAAAAAAAAATATAGACTATAAAAATAATAATAACTTGTTTATCAATATGGTGAAATTGAAGTTTATCGATGCTTTAATAATCCATTTTATAGCTTCAAAAGATATGGATCTAGTGTTTTACGCTCTTACAAACAAATTATGAAATCCAAACACTATGCAGTCAATATCTAACTTTATTGGTATGTCACATACTCTAAGTCCTAAAATTAAAGATATACCCTCTACTTAAAAAAGGATGAATATACTTTCTATATTGAATCTTTTTTTCTTCATCTGAATCAAAAAATAAAAAACTCAATAAGTTATCACTTAAGTCTATATCAGGCATTTCTATTAATATAGCAAAAGAAGTCCTTGAGAACATTATATTTTTCTCATTTTATAGAAAATCATAAACATTGTCTAATTTATAATTTATATATAAATGTTAAATTCAGTTTTCCATCAATCTAAAATAGTCAACTTTTACAATTAATTACAACAAACATACTAATCTCGTGATAGTATTTAACTTTACAATATCATTAAAAAAATTATGGTAGCACTCAACATATGTCAATAACCTACTTATATAAAAAAATACTTTTTCATTGAATAAAATTTACATTTCAATTAAGAATATTCAAAAAGTAATCAAATATACAAGCATAATAACAAATATATATGGAATGATAATTATATAAACTAAAAATCATAATAACAATCATAACTTATAGCTTAACTAAATCACACCAAATGTACCAATATATTGGTAAATTATAAAATTTAATGCAAAAAAACCAATAAAAAATTACAAAATTTTAGATAAACAAGAAAAATAGACAAATGATTATAAACTTAAAGGCATACTTGAAATTGGTGGATGAGAAGGTAAGAGTGATATATAGTGTGTGGATCTAATAAAATAAATAGTTGAGGATGGAGTTTGAGAGTGAATTGAATATGAAGTTGTCAAGTGCGGGAGGTAAACATAGAAAGATAGAAGATGAAGTCGAGTGTAGGCATAGAGAAAACTTACAAGGTTATAGGGCTCAAGAATACGTATATCCATCAAGTGTATATAAACTAGACATATTTTTTTTTTCAAAAAAAGACATTTTTAATAAAGGGAATGGGTTTTTGGATTTAAGGAAACATACATGTCTTATTATCGAGTAGGTTTACTCTAGGTGCAAAAATAAAAATAAAAATGTGTCGTTAGTTTTGGGTTAATCGAGGTCTATTTTAGTAAATTTTTAACAAGAATGCCTATATTGGTGTTTCATAAACTCAAAAGGGTAATTTTATTATTTGATCTTAGTATATTGGTATGCATAACCTAGGTTATTCAAAATACCCCATTTCACTTTTTCATAGAATACTGCAAATAAGGACAATTCATTATAAAGTAAAGGGTGAAAATGTAATATATTCATATTTTAAACAAACAAAAGAAAGTTAAGGATATATGAGTCTAGGTTAGTATGATAAATATTTTTTTTAATTTAATTTTTAATGCTCTATTTTTTAATTATAAAAAAAATAGGAGATGAAAGAGGTGACTATGTCTCTTTCTTTTTTCTTGATATGAATTTTTAATATCCTTTTTAATAATTCTATTTTTTTTAAATAACAAAGTAGGAGATATAAATGAGGTGAGTACAATAAATCTTTTTTTCTTTTTATTTTTTAACTTTGAATATTTTAATTTTTTAAAATACTTCTAACTTTGACTAAAAATATATACATCTATTTTCTTGACTAAAAGAAATAAAGAATAAATATAAGGAGAGACAAGTAAGGTATCAATTTCTCTTTCTTTTTAATTAATTTTTTAATAAATTAAGTTAGTACAAATTAGCTAATTCATTCATGGTCTATCTTCCTTGTAGCTACTTAACTTGTTTTTACATAAAAAATGAAAAATGAAAATTTGATCCATAAGTTTATACAAGAAGTTAGTCAGTCTTTTTAGTATTCCCTTCTTAATTTTTTATTATTTAAAATTCAAAACTTTAATTCTTAATTTTTTAGTTAAAATTGAAATTTTAAATTCTCTTATCAGACACACACTCACTCTCTTTACAACCCTCATTTATTTATCCTTAATATTGCTTCTTATACCCAACTCTTTTATTCTCTCTTTTGCAATTTATTATATTTATTCTTTTCAAGTAAAACCTCTTTTTCTTTTAAAGAAACAAAAAATAAATATATTTAAAATACACATGTGATAGCTTCTATTTAGAAGTTTATTTTCATCAGCCAAAAACTATTGAAGGTAATGCTCTTCTTAACCTCTATTTTTCTCCCGAGTCATGATAAACTTGTGATTATAATAAGGAGAGTGTAAATCTTATTCATAATAACTACTAAAGCCAATAAATAATAAATATTTGAGCCCAGTGAATTTATGTTGTATCCTTAGGACGATTTTACTCCCCACACAGTGTCCAAGGTTGTGAATAATCACCTCCTATGATATAATGGAATTTCATTTTTATTATAAATAACACTTCAACATAATAAGACTCCACCAAACATATCTTTGTGCTTTGCTCAATTGATGAATAATATGAAGTATAGGGAACATAGAGAGATATCATATACTTTGGCAGCTTAATACACTTTCCAAATGATGGAAAGGGTTATTTATATCATTATTGATGGTCATTCAAATACACATAACTATTCATAAATGGTCACAACCCTTTGTCTCATTAGGTTCAATCACCACTACAA
This sequence comes from Tamarix chinensis, assembly GCA_030549775.1. Lineage (NCBI taxonomy): Eukaryota > Viridiplantae > Streptophyta > Magnoliopsida > Caryophyllales > Tamaricaceae > Tamarix > Tamarix chinensis. Next base: position 76,285,244 of record CM060171.1, on the reverse strand, counting down.
AAAGAGGCAAATATGGTGGTGGAAAAGAAAAAAAAACGATAGAAGATAATGATTGTGTAGGCTACAATCATCTATGTTATGGATGACATTTCAAAATGAAACCATCTATAACAAAATAAAAAATAAGAATAAAGCCTTCTATGAGAGTATAGAAGGTAGTTGTGGTCTTAAAATAATCATTTATAATCTCACATAGACACTAATTTCAAACAAAAATCTTCATCCAATGTCTCATTTTTATGCTGCATTTGACTATAGATGGTGGCTTTCATATATATCATCTAGGTGTATCTATAAAGGTATGTTTTGTTATACAACCACCATAAAAAACCTTTCATGATTTCCCGTGAAGGAATAGGTGGTAGTTGTAATATCAAAACCATCATCTATAGTGCTCCTTTTTTATTTATGTTACACCTACTTCCTACAACTTTCACAATTTCCTTCACATAAAACCTACCTACTTTCCCAACAGATACACAAGCATTATTGTTCTATATTCTATCTCAGGATTTAAATTTTTCACTGTATATTTACATCAACTGCCCTCATAAAGATGAGTATAATATATAGCGACACACATACACAAACCAACCGCGGATCATAACATCAACTACTCATATGAACAATAAACATAAAGCAAAAAAATATAATTTTCAAACAAGATAGAAATAGACATACATTTTATAACAATGTACTAATCATAAATGAATGTCATTTTTATCTACTTGGCATTTATACATCTTATAGGTTTAGCAACAGCTCTACTATGTGAATTGAACATGCCAAAAAAGATAACAAAGACTTTGCTTTTGTACTCATAGGCATAGCATCTTCATCATGACCATCAAATGCCATATCTACATTAAACAATCAAAATAATAATTAGGCATAAATTATTACATGGCATTGACCACAAATATATACCATTCACAAATTTAATATACAATTTCAATAATTAAGGAATGCTTCCCAAAATTCCCAATATTGAAATGTTTCATATTATATTTACATACATCATTCATCTATGTAGCTTTATATTGAGGCATCTACCTCCCTTATGCACAAAGTCTAATTCAACTGCATAAAACCCGTCTTCGTAATCATCTACAGATAAATGTCATTATTAACATCAACAATACTAGACGAGAAAGGTAGGGTCGTACTCAACACATTCTCCCCTTCTATATTATCATCCTATTTCTTTGGTGATGAGACTATGAATCATTGTTTATCGGTTGGATTAGTAACATAGAATACATATTTTTCTTATGATGCCAATATACATGGATCATTTGTATCACTAAGTCTAGAAATATCCATCATTGTAAACCCCACTTCTTTAGTAGAAACATCATTTTAATGTCAACCTATTTGTAGCCAAATAAAAGAGCCATAAAGGAGGTGTAATCCAGTATTCATATACGTCATCACTATGTAATACATTATGGATGCATAAATAGGGGGTTTTCTCTAGCACTTGCTACATAAAAATCTATAGATACTATATTCACACCACTATTATACATGGTACCCTTGTCATCTTGCTCTTTCGTACAAAAATTACTACCATCACTACTGTAAATGGTAAAATAGGTAATCCCCAAACAAAAAAGTTTCAGTCTTTATTGTTTTAGGATGAATTTACAATAGTCCAAATAGATATTATAGTATATTTCCTATAACTCTAATGAAGAAAAACATAGTTTTAAAATATCAACGCTTATAGGGATGAACAACAACGGTTAAGATGATTATGTTAATAAGAGAGAAAAACCATGACTATTTTGGTATTTTACAATAGTTTTGGTTATCATTGTTAATAATAAAAATAACAATAGTTTAATGGAGGAACAATAATGGTTCTAGAACCACTAAAATATTTCCCATATCATCAAACCCACCTTTGCTCTTGATTAACAACCCTCTATTGATTTCCTATACATGTGCCCCAAACCTTAACACTAACATTAACACTAAAAATTGATCCTCATTACTATAATTCTTATGCTATCTATCACTGATGCTCTCAGCAACCCACTTCTCCTCTCTAGATACCAAACCATAGCATCCCAACCATCCATTAGAGCATTAGAGGATCATCCCTAGCTTCTCATTTCCTCTCCCTCTTTGTCAATTTTGTGTCACTGGAATTTAATATGTCTAATTGAATCGATGTTTTATCCTTCACTCGCCAATCTCTTGTTCTGACTATGATTCGCCATCTCCCCCCTATAAGTTTATGTTTTAGTAAGTACCTATTGTTTTCTTAGTTATTGACCTTTAAAGTTTAGGTTTTATTTGGTGTCAAATTTTTAGTTTGTCATTGTTTCTAATTTCAACTTAGTTTTTCTCTTTTTTATAGTTATCATTGTTTGATTATAGCTATAAATTTATGGTATTTCTTTGTTTCAATTTTAGGTTTTGTATCATTTGAATTTTTGTTGATATACTAACCATCTGCCAAGAATCTAGTTATGCATGGTTGAAGACCAATCTCTCTAATGTGTAAATCAATTAGTTTATATGTCCATAATTATTATTAGTTAATGTCTAGATTTGAAGATTTTAGTTGGTGTTGTCTATAAAGATATCAATTGTCATTTTCTAATTTGTTTCATATGGAAGCCAAGTCTAGCTAGCTAAATTTGTTATTAATTTGTTAGTTTTATTATTTTATATTCTATTCTATTACTATGAAATGTGAGATATATTATGATTCTTAATTAATCTAATAAGCTTTATTTAGATCTTGCATAAGTTCCTTCCTTTGTCAAAATTTCAAATCAAGAGTTGAAATAGGCAATTGTGAATAAAAGAGTAATGAGGAGGTGACCCAACCTTTAACTACCAAGAAGTTGGGTTTTGTTCATACTATTACTATTAAAATGGCTACAGAGGCTAATCCCACAACATCTATTAAAAATAATATTTTACTTTATTTTTATCTTTGGTCGTACACAATATCTTGTCATTGTTTAATTTCCTTTGATGTTTAATAAATTTTATATGGAACTATTGATTAAGAAATATGTAATTTTGTTTCATCATCAATTTATGCACTAAAATAATTATTGATGATAAACATCAAGAATGTGTATGTTGACAGTGTAATAGTGGCATATACTTGTTGATTGATGACAATTATTCTTCTCCATGTATATGGAAAGAAAAACTAATTCTCAAGATGAAAAAAAAAGTGTACTAGGGGATAGGGGTAAGTTCTCTCTCTATGCACCTACCATATATGTCATGCTAGCTAGTTTTATTACTACGAATACTCAATCTTACTTTGAGTTTTGGCTTTTTGTATTGCGCCAACTAATCTTGCCATGTTTTGTAATATTTTTTAGTCCTTTATTTCAAGGGTAAGACTTAAAATTTAGGTATCATGCTTACGAAAAATGCACAATTCATTATGTAAAAAATTGAATTTTAAGGAATATTATATGATTTTTGTTGTCTATCTGATGAGCCAAGTTTGCTTGAATTGATTCTAAGCAAGGGGATATACCAATAACAATTTATAAAATACTCCCTCCGTATCAAAAATGATGTTATTCTATTATTTTGCACACTTTTAATAAAGTAATAAGAGTAGTCTTAAAATTACATTAACACCCTTCATTGAAAATAACAAAGCATTTAATACATATATAATTAAAAAAAAGTTAAGGGTAAAAATGAAAAAAAAAAGACTTTTACTTTTCTAAAATGACTTTTTTATATAAAAATTTGATGACATAATGAATTCCTTTTTGATATGGAGGGAGTATTTCCTTTTATTTTTAAATTTTTTATTAATATAAGATATATCTTTTAAAAATTTTTTAAAATAAAATAACACATAGTAATTTATAACTTTTCATATTCTTATTCCTTTGCTTGGTGAATTTTATGAAGTTATATACTATTGATTTGACCATATTTGTTATGACAATGAAATATCATTATGGCATGAATCAAATGTGTCTTGTGGAGTCTCGGATAAGTAATTTGGTAAGGCATGCTCATTGGCCTTGGTAGCTTTTTAATGAAGGAAAATATTTATTACAAAAGAAAGAACATATATCTAAGGTATCGACAACAAAGAACATATAGCTATCTTTGAAATTTTGGTTGAGCTTCTATTTGGGCATCAAATTAGTTCAATTTATCTTTTTTCAAGTTTTTTTATTCATTGAGATTTGTTTCTAAGCATTAGCAATTTTTGTATAGATTTTTTGAATTAAAGAATATGCATTGGAAATATCATGATTCATTGTTTGTTTGGTGTTGTTTTCGTACTAGTGATATGTTTTTATATTTAAGATTAGTGAAATTTGGAGTTATAGCCATAACTAGTGCACAACCTTAGTTTTGCATGGGTTTTTGAGTTTATTAAACAATGGTTAATGCACATTTATGCCTTTGGTGACATGGAGATTAGTGATATGCAGGCGAAGAAAGAATTCATTATTGAGAAGGCCATATGTAAAAAGCGCAAAAGTATCACTAACGAGAAAGGCTTGGATCTTTTTGGCGAGATGTGTTGCCTTATAGTCCCCACTTTTATACTATTTTCTCAATTTAGTAGGTGAATTTTCTGACCTCAATCATTAGTGTTGTGCATATGATAATTGAATGTTGTCTCAACTATTAATCTTAGAGACAAATCCAAGAAGCTTGGAAAGAATGTTGACCTCATAGGTCAAATAATTTCATTGTCCTTGTTTTGATGATAATAAATGGATGTTGAGAATTAATGTGTTTGCTTAAGTGTAAATATATTATGGTCAACATACAAAGATATATAAAACACACCTACTTAAAGCTTTTCTCTAGATATGAAACTTTAAAAGAGCGATCAAATTTCCAAGTATAAGAGAACAATGCATAAAAGATGAAAAATACTTTAAGGTTAAGGATCATATTTCTATAGTATTAGGTTCCATGTAAAGAGTTAAATAGAGCAAGTTTACATTTTGATAAAAAAATCTTTAAAAAAAAATAAACACTTGATTTAAATTCACTTTATAAGAATTGATGGTTGATCTTGACTTATAAATCCTTAAAAAGTGTTTTAAAACTCATTGGTTGGTTCAAATTGGAACCAGTTAACCGGCCACAAAACCAATCAACTGCTTCAGTTTAATCAAAGGCATGAAATGACTTAAACACATACGGACCAACTAGAGAAACAGATCGATTGATTGGGTTTGCTAAATTGATCAACTAGTATAGGAACCAATTGACTGGTTTGATCAACCAGTTCATAGGTTTTACTCATGTAGAAACCCACTCATCTCTATTTAAATTCATTGACTAATTTCACTAAACAAATAGATTGGTTTTTGAAAAATGATTGAATTGTTTGACCAACTAATCTATGGGTTTCACTATTGTAGAAACCCATTCATCTTAATTTACAATCATCGATTGGTTTCACTAAACCGATTGATTAGTTTTTAAAAACCGATCAACTTATTTAACCAACCAGCCTATGGATTTCAGTCCTATAGAAACCCATTCATCTCTCTTTAAATTCATAGATTGGTTTTTCCAAACTAATCAAAAAACCAATCGACTAGTTTGACTAATCAGCTCATGGGTTTTACTCTTATACAAAACTATTTGTCTCTACTTAAACTCATTGATTAGTTTCACCAAACCGATCAACTAATGACATGAAGCCATCGACCAGTGTTACTAAACCATGTCACTCTTTATATATGTTCATTAGACCAACTGTGAACTACGTACAACCAATATACTGGTTCCTGCAATGATAAATTTTCATTTATGGTCTGAACATAATCAGTTAACTAGTTGGAATCACCGGTCGACTAGTCGTACAACCGATCAATGGATCCGGCTAGACCAATTGACTAATGAGCAATAAATGTTGATTTTCTATCTGTTGGGCGATACAACTTTTGGAGGATTTTGTATATAACAGCTATATAATGAGGGATACCCTTATAAATAAGGTCCTTCTATATTTATTACAACAACTTTTCAACTATATTGATTGCGCAATTAATCATCTACTCTTAACTCATTCAATTCTCATTCAAACTCTATAAACTTTTAAATTGTAAGTTTTTACTAAAAAAAATTCATTTCTCAATTCTATTAGCTATAATTTCTCTTAAAAATTAAAATACCTTTCAATACATATAGCTAGATTACATCTCATATAAAGTTCTATATTTTCATATCTTGTATTCTTAGTTAGAATCATTTGTAATCACAACCACCTTATAAAATTTATTTTATAGGGGTTAATGAGTGTTTCTCTATCATTCTTGAAATATTATTATGGAGAATCTAGATAATATAAATAAGTTATGTTGTAAATCACCTCTTAGAGGGTCATTGAGATTATAAGGCTCATAAATTAAGAGAAGATTGATCATCAATAAAAACACGTTACTATTTCAAAATTCAAAAGGTAAAACCTTTTGGTAGTGGATGTAAAGAGTAATTTTCTATTGAACCATTCTACGTTGTCTGCATAATTTTTTTTCTATCATCTCTATTCCAAATAACCCTATTCACCCCATCTAGGTTTCTTTCAAATAATTTTTCTATGGTAGCTTATGTGGTTAAGGTTGTTGTTATCCATACTTTATCTCATGTTATTTATGCATAATTTTCTTCATGACTCATTAACTATCTTTGTTGGTGATTTTAGGGAGCAATTGACAAGGTGTATATTGATGTATAAGGATACATATCCTTTGACATTGTGGAGTTTATAAAGACACATGTCTAGATGTAATATATCCTTATATTTTTTGACATGCATGCATTTTTTGTATCATTTTTTTTATTTCAACTAGTTTTGTTATAAGTACTATAGTAGTGGACAAAGTTTTTCTTTGTTATTTTCTTGTCCAAAATTATACACCTAACACTAAAAGATGAAACACCATTCTTTTATAAATTGAACATGTTGGATTTGTTTTCATTTTTGATAGGTTCAAGTTCTCTCTTCTTGATTAGGGTTTATACAATTGAAATTAGACGAATAGTTTGAAATTGCATGAATAGTGGAACTCTTCTGAAAGTTAATTTGAAACTCTCAACACTATTTTTATTGGCACCATATGAGCACTTAGTTTTTTCTCCCTTTTTTAGCTATATATTTGTTGATGTATGAAGTATATTTTAACACTAAATTGAGGTTTGCTTTAGTATTTGTAATAGTAAGCACTCAACAAGACAATATGAATGAGTAATATATGTTGCATTTTTACATATTCACTATTTCATTTAGTAAAAATTGTTTGTGTGCCATGTCACTTTTTCAATTAAAGTAATCTCTCATATATATTTTTTACTAGTATGTCTATTAATTTACGTTTTTTTTTTTGCATGACTAATTTTATGATATAATCTTTCTCCTTTTTCTTAGCTTTCATAAGTTCCAGAAACATCAATTTTCTTCATTGAAGAATGTTCCCATCAAAGTTTTTCATGTAGTGATATTTAAATTTCTATCATCGCCAACTTAATGGTCTAAATTCCATAGATGAGTGCCCATTTGTTATTAGATTCTAGCATCGAAATCAGGTTTTTTCAATTACCTCTATAATTTACATTGTTTCATGTTAGAGTCACCTTGAAGGCACTTTTTGATCTATGATAGCTTGGTGGAAATAGTGAGGTGCTAGAGCTTTTAATTTTGGTTATAGGTTTGATATCTTTGATTCTTTTTTATTATCTTGGTATAGGGTGTAAGAAATTACTGTTGTATTACGTTTAACCATAAGGAGGATAAATCTTACAAGGTTATATTACATGGGTTGCGCCTTTGTATATTTTGGGCATTTTTATTAATGTCTTATGTAGTGTATTTTTTTATATATTCAAAAGTATTATAATATATGCTAGGATTGGTTACTTATGGAATTTTTTCCTCTTGTCATGGTATCTTGTGTATGAGAAATAATAGGGACATTTTAACAGTGATTAACTAGTATTATAAATAACATGAACCATTGTAAATGTGGAAACATGATAGGGAAACCTGCAAGTACATAGATTCATTGTAGCTATCAAGGTTGATCCCACAAGGATTAAGATTAATTACTAAAATTTATGCTTTCAACTAACTTAACCAATGAGTAAGGTAAAAGAAGAAAATTATAAGATAAAATAATAAAAATAAAATAAATATCTAACTGGGTAGAATTTCACCACAACTTTGTTACTCAATGATGAATTATTTTAGCTCTTGTTGTTGGTTTAAGCTAAAAAAAAGGCTAATTAGCCAAAAATAATCTAAAACCTCTTTTGAGGTCTAAAGATCATGCCTAATTAAACTCAATAACCTAATTTTATGGAATTAATATTTAATTAAATACATTAGCTTCTTGCTAATCCAATGGAAACCTTAATAAATCTAGCCTATTTTTGTGTTTCGAATTTCCTGCTTAATTTCTAGATGTCCAGAATTAATTTGTGTTTGTTTGGACAGTCTTCGGTATTCTAGCTTTAACTTTTTTTATAACCTCGGATTAATGTGATTCAAGTTGCGTTTAAAATATATTGAATAGGCCTACAACTTTGGTCTTTTGAGTTTGTTCACATTCATATTTAATCATCGTTGAAATTTCAGTTATTCATACACGTGCATCCATTTTCTTCTCAAACCATGCATTATAAATCTTGATGTAGCTTCAAACTCTTGTTTAACTTTCAATGATTATCAAATATTTGAATCTTGAGCCAATAAATATACATGATAATACAAACCAAAGCATTATCCTCAATCTAAACATGAAATAAGCATTAAACACCCATAAATCAAGCTTGAAACACACTAAGATAATACATATTTTACATGTTTATCAACTCCCCTAAGCTTATAATTTTATTTTTTCTCAAGAAAAAAATCAATAAAAACCATAAGATGAGGTAAAGATAATGGAGTAGGGATCACCCCCTTTATAAATCCTATAATCAATATCTAACATATCACATGATAAATAAGTTTCATCAGAACTTAATAAAGTAATTTCCTCTGCTTTCAATAAAATCACATTAAAAAATTTATTTGTGATCACAAGTGTCGCTATTCAAGGACAACCTTTCCATCCAATCCTCAAGCCAAAGTAAGAGAAAGCAATCCATGTAACTAGCTTCAATTTGGAAGTAGTAGAATTGAGGTGTTCAAGTAGTTAATTTGGTATACCTCACTTTAGGGCATGCACACTCTCAATCTCTCATGTGTTTAAGGGTAGATTTATTTCACTCAAAATTATTTCGAATGGATGTATCCAATCCATAGGCTTACATCTAAACACAATTATATACCACTCTGAAAACTAACGTATGCAAAAAATCATGAATGTCTTTTATTTGGTTGTAACAAGGCTAGGTTCAAAAGGGTAGGATAGATATTTGGGAATGTATATAAAAGCCTATAACTTGTGGAGCTATAAATGAAACACACAATATCTCATAGTAAGATCAATAAAATCCACACAAGCTCCATATTTATTAAATAACTTGTTCCAACCACTCCCTTTGATACGACATAATAAATTATTTTAACGGCCTATAGTATATGTACAATAAAGATAATACTTGATTTGTAATATTCCTTCCTCTTGCCTCTCTTTCTTCTCCTTTTTTTAGAGAGATTAGAAAGAATGAATGTGAAAACCAAACACCTCTTTTCACACACCCAAGATTACACCACATTACTCACATAACCCATTGTATGAGAAATTATGCTTCCCTATCTTAGTCATGGGTAAGGATTACATTCAGAATTAGATGCTAAATATATGGGTTGAATCAACAAGAAGTAAGCTCATAAGCTCAAAAGGGCTAATCCAAAGGAAAAATAGCATATGGTAGGATGTTTGGCTAATGTGGACTACTAATGAAAATACATGTACCTCGATAACTTTTATGCATGCAAAAGGTATAAATGGCCTCAAAGATATTCAATGGAAGTTCTACTATCATAAATCATTGGAAAATATCACACAAGGAAAGAAAAATCATAATTGGATATGTAATGCATCCAATATTAGGCTCAAGCTCTCACCAGTTTTAAATATCTACCAAATTTAATTCCCTTTTTTCTCAATATGATAAATATTGTGACTCTATCCACACAAATGATATCTCTTACAAGACACAAGAAAATTCAACCCCAATTCTCACCTCTTGCTAACTTAAAATCAAAAGCATGTGAGAATTAATTGAATGCTGGTTAAAAAATATTTTCTAGTCCCGACTAATGAGCATCCATCTAGTTCAATGATTGATAAAGGCTAAGGATTCATATCATCATCAGGAGATCACTTCCCTATATATAATGTTTTCATTTTTTTTTTAAAGAGAACAAGTAAAAAAACAGGTAATTATAGGCAATCATCAATGCTTAATGAGCCCACACCCCCAAGCTTAAGATCTACATTGTCCCTAACATAGTATGATATAAATGAGTGCAAGGGTCCATGGAACATACCAACTCACTTATTAGAAGAAGGTGGACCAGGGCATCCTGGAGGAGTTGCCACTCATGAAAAGACTGCGTAAATGAAGTTATTAGAAATTCAATTATTACCTATCTAATTTCCTGTAAAAATAATAAATGAAATCAAATAAAATAAAATAAGGAAGAAGAAAAAAATAAAAAATAGAGGAAAACCTGGGTTGTACCCTAAGAAGTTCTCATTTATGGTCATGAGCTCTACCCCTATTACGCTTAATTCTTTGGTGAAGGGGGATTGGAAAGGGAATAAGTGACCCCTTTCTTACTTTTTCCCTCCTATAATATAGAGCTTGAATCATTTCCTATTTACCTTGAAAGATACCGTTGTTTCACTCCACATTCAACAACTCCACTAGGAAAGACCTTATGAACTTTAAAAGGTCCTGACCATCTAGACTTGAGCTTGCCTACACAAAACTTTAAACTAGAGTTGAAAAGCATCACCATATCTCCTTAATTAAACTCTCTTTGAAAGATATTCTTATCATGCCAATGTTTAGTCCTTTCTTTATAAATCTGGGCATTCTTATAGTAGTATAATCATAGTTCATCTAACTCATGAAGTTGAAGATTTCTTCCCCCACTCACAGTCTTCATATCAAAATGAAGTATCTTGATAGCCCCATATACGTAATGCCCTAGCTCAACAAGGAGATGACACAATTTTCCATATACCAACTTGAACAATTTCATACCTATTGGTGTCTTATAGGAAATACGATAAACCTATAAGGTATCTAGGAGTTTAATAGATTAGTCATTTCTCAAAAGATTAATTTTTTTTTCCAAGATACTCTTAATTTCATGATTTGAAACCTCCACTTAACCACTAGTTTGAGGATGATATGGGATGGAAACCTTATGAGTGACCCCATACTTTCTTAAGAGATCTTCAAATTTTCATTCTATGAAGTATGAACCAAACTCCCATCACTGATTAGCATCCTTACCTCCCAAAACCTTGGAAAGATGATTTTATTAAATAGTTTCACAACCACATTAGTATCATTGGTGGGGATTATATTGCTTTAATACACTTGGACATGTAATCCATTACTACCAAGATGAACTTGTTGTTATATGATGGTGGAAATGGCCCCATGAAATCCATGCCCCATACATCAAAAACCTCATTTTCCAAGATGTGTAAAGGATCTCATATTGATTTGAAATTTTCCTAGTCCTCTGACAACTATAACAATAGATCGCAAACTATCTTGATCTTGGAAAAGACTCGTCCAATAGGAACCTAATTGTAGAACTTTGTTAATTGTATTTGAAGTGCTTGCATATCCCCCATAGGAAGATTAATGACAATGATGGAGAATACTTGTAACCTCATCTTTGGGAACACACTTTCTAAACATCCCATCAACACACCATTTTTATAGAATTGGTTCATCACCAAAATAATACTTCAACTTCGCAAATAACTTCTTCTCCTATTGATAGCTTAGATCCAGGGGTAATACTCCACACACTATGTAGTTAAAAAATTCCACATGCCATGGTGAATCTAATCTTTCTATGGATAATAATTGATAATCTGGGAAGGATTCATTGATTGGTAGTTCATCCTCCTTCCTATCATATGACTCTTATTTCATCCTCGATACATGATCTACCATTATTTAAGTCCCTTGCTTATCTTTTATCTCTAGGTTAAACTCTTTTAGCATTACCAATCGAATCAAACTAGGCTTGGAATCTTGCTTGCTTAAAATACATTTGTTGGCTGAGTGGTCAATATAAATAATGACTTTAGACCCCATTAAGTAAGACTGAAACTTGTCAAAGGCGAAAACAACCACTACTATCTCATTTTATATGATAGCATAGTTAACTTGGGCCTCATCAAGAGTATGAATAGCATAATTAGTTACATGAACTATCTTGTTTTTACTTTGTCCCAACACAGCACCAACCGCATAATCACTTGGATCAGTCATAACTTAAAATGAATAGGGATTTGGAAAAATTTTGAATGGCCATCCAAATAACAAAAATAAGAGTCTAGCTAACCTTTCCAACATTTGGCATATAAATGAAAGGGTAAAATGGTATTTTTGGGTTGCCTTATTCAACTTTCTATAGTCAATGTACATCCTCCAACCTATAATACTCCTAGTAGGAATAAGTACATTATTCTCATCCTTAGCTACAGTTATCCTCCCTTTTTAGGGAACCACATGGATTAGACTAACCCATTCACTATCTAAAATAGGATAAATTACCCCAACATCTAGTAGCCTAAGCACCTATTTTTTAACTAATTCCTTCATGTTAGGATCTAATCTGCACTGGTGCTCTATAGAGGGTTTATGATCATCTTCCATGAAAATTCTATGCATAAAAATTGATGGGTTGATTCCTTTAATATCATCCATGGTGTATCCTATAACCTTGAGATGCTTCCTAAGTATTCTAAGCAACTTATCAGTTTCATTTTCATTTAGAAATGCATTCACAATGACAACATAAGTAGATCTAGGGCCAAGAAATTCATAACGTAAAGAGGATGGGAGGAGTTTTAGTTCTAACTTTAGTGTTTTATCATCTTCACAAGTATAAATTTTTGGCTTTAACGTAAGACTTTAAAGCTTTAAATTTTGAAGTGGATCAATTGAGGTTGATTCCAAAGATTGAGTACATGCGGTTACCTTGGGGTCTTCATCATTTATTGAGTAACCACTTATTAAACACTATTCAAGTGGATCAATTGAGTAATGGTTTGCAAATTTCTCATGTGAACACTTGTCAATCATGTCAATCCTGTAAAAAAAACTTTATCAGTTGGAGGGAGTTTCATAGTGTTGCTTAAATCAAATTATACCTTCTACCCCCCAATATTTAGGGAGAGCCTTCCATTTGTACCATCAATTATAAAACTTGCAGTAGTAAGGGGTATTCCTAATACAATTAGAATATTATAGTCCTCATCCATTTCTAAAATAATGAAATCAACTAGGATAAAGAACTTACTAACCTATATAGGCACATATTCAAGTTTACCTACCGGATATTTTACCAATCGATCCACCAATTGTAGTGATATTGTGGTTAACTTCAAATCACCTATACTAAGATTATTACAAATAGTTATTGGCATCAAGCTTACTCTTGCACCCAAATCACACAAAGCACGGTTAATAGAGACATTACCCATAACATAAAGAATATAAAATGAACCAGGATCCTTAAGTTTAAGAGGCAACTTATTTTGAATTATACACTACACTCCTCAATAAGTGCTAAATTCTCATATTCTTTCGACTTCCTTTTATTAGAGATGATCTCTTTCAAGAACTTGGCGTAAGAAGGCATTTAAGAAATAGACACTACACTCCTCAATGAATAGGATGCTAATATGTAATTTTTTCAAAATTTAAAACATTCCCAAATTGATTTTCAAGAAAGGATAGAGAAGCCTTGTAAGGAGTGGGAGGCACATATTTCTCAATTTTTTCTTCTTCTTTAATTTAGGTCTCATTATCCTCATCTACTTTCTTTTCACCTTTTTTTTTATGATGAACATGTACCCTATTGTTTTCCTTTATCTTAGGTCCCCCATATTATATTCCACTCCTTAGGGATATAGCATTCACATGACCTTTGAGATTCATCTAGGGATTTCCAAGTAGTGTAGCCGAAGGACTAAAGGAAGAGCTAGAATTTTGTGCCAATTGAGTGAATTATGTCTCTAACATCTTGTTATGTATAATTAGGGAATCCATACAGACCAATTATTTTACTACCTTATTCATAGTTTGTTGTTGTTGCTTAAACTCTTCGTTCAATTTTGATTGAGTCATCATAATTTTTTCCATTATATTTTCTAAATTAGACCTTTGAGGATGGGGATTTGATTAAGGTGCACAAAAACTAGGAGGAGAAAAATTAGATGCGGGCATGGGTTTTAGAGGTGGGTTTATACAAGATAAATGTGGATGATTCCTCCACCCCAGATTATAGGTGTTGGAGAATGAATCTCCCTTCTGATTAAAATTATTAACATAGCTGACTTGTTCATTACCAGAAGTATCAGGGAATAGGGGTTTTCTAATTGGCATTCTAGTGTAGAGTGACCCACATAACCACAAACTTCATATGCAATTGTTGAAGTAGATGCCATAGAATTGATACTCAAGCTTTCAAAATTTTTAAACACAGCATCAAATTTAGAGGATATATGATCTAAGGCATTGATATCATACCTTCCACCTTTTAATGTTTGAGCATGCTCGCTTGCCCATTGATAGTAATTCTGATCCATGTATTACATACCAAATTCTTCATTGAGCCACAATACGTGTGGCTTTAGTCTTTTCTCACTCCTTGAGAAACTAAGTCATCCTTCCTCTTTCAAATGTATTCAATTATTAGACAAAAGATGCCTTCCAGAGCTTAACTCTGAACACCTCACAAGAGAGTTGAAGAGAAAAATTTTAGAGAGAGAAAGAAGTAAGTATTATAAAGATATAAGCTTTTAATATAACTCTTGGTGGATAATTATCAAATGAATCCACCCCCCCTTTATTTATAAGTGAAGCTCCACCCCTTCCCCTTCCCAGTAAGATTCTAGAGACGGGCCTAATGGATCTCTCCAGAATAGCCCAATAAGACTTCTAAGGTTTCTAGATGAATCTATTAGAATTTCTGGAGGAGTCTACTAGGGTTTCTAGAATGATCTATATTTATCTATACAAATGTAGAAGGATCTAGAGATATTTCCCTCTATAAATACTTATCAAGATAATGCTAGAAAATTCTAGACTATTTTGGAACTCTATGTAACTTCACCGTAAGTCTTCATGCAAGTTGTGAAATCCTCCCCCACCGAATCCATCGTCATCCTTGGCGATGATAGAAAATAAGTAACTATGGATAGCCCCCTTGAATTGCTACAAATCTTCTACCTTCTCCCAACTATTTTGACTCTTGATTAGTCCCTTCCATTGGATGAGGGATTCCTTATAGTTTGGCATCCCTCTTCTCTTGATTACCCAATCAACCAAAATCTCTTCAACCTCATAGTTTAATGAATTCACATTCATAAGCATTGCACGCTTGCTTTCTCCTCTTATCAGATCTTCTTTATCTTCATGGTAAGGCTTGAGCAAACTCACATTGAAGACCGCATGAATCTTCAACTTCGATGGTAGCTCTACCCGATGGGACACCTTCCCTAATTTCTTCAAAACTGGTTATCACATCTTCTAACCAAGACTTTGTGCACTTGGTGATAAGCCTTGAATACTTGAAGTGACAACTTAAGCATAACCAAGTCCTCGTCACTGAAATCTAAAGGTATTTGGTGTGTATATGCCCACTTCTTCATCTTCATCAAAGCCTTTTGTAGATGTATCTTGTCTAAGTCAAGTTTCTCTTTCCATCCTTGAGAAAATTAGTGTGTTGCAAGACTACTCCCTTTATAACCCTATTACACTATGTGCAGTGTGAGAGGTTATTGTGCTATGAAAAGCTCAAAATTATTATGCCTTGTGTCTTCACTCCGTTGCATATTATACGAGAATTGAGCCACATCCATCAAATTTGCCTATTCTCTCTGATTTACACTCACAAATTTCCTCAAATACATCTCTACTAAGGCATTTACTCTCTATGTTTGTCTATCTGTCTGTGGGTGAAAGTTGGTAGAGAAGTGCATCTCCAACCACATCATCTTGAATAGCTCCCTCCAAAATTTTATGCTGAAGTGGGGATCTCTATCACTGATGATACTCTTCAATAATCCCCAGTATTTCACTATGTTCTTGAAGAACAATTAAGCATACTTATCATACCATCCCTTGGGGTAAAGATGAATGTACCATACTTGCTTAGCCTATCGACCACTACCATTATAGATCCTTTTCCCTCATACGTTGGGAGTGTTGAGATGAATTTCATAGAGACACTCTCCCGAAGTCTTTCAGGATTCGGTAATGGTTCTAGAAAACCTGCGGGACTCTTCTATTCATTCTTATCTTGTTGGCACATAAGACAAGTCCATATAGACCCTTCGATATCATCCTACATTTGTGGTTAGTAGTAAGAATCCTCAACGAAAGCCATTGTACATCTTATCCCTAGGTATCCAACCCACATTAAGTCATGGCACTCTTTCATCAGATCCCATCAAAGGCTTCCTTATATAAGCACATAGATATGGTTTCCCATAGTGTAAAGAGCTCCTAAAATCTCCAAGTCTTCCCCTCTTTTTCCATCTCCAGCAAACTCTGAGCAAAGGAATCATAAGACATTCCCTCTCTGAATAGGTTTAGGATTTTCCTTGTAGGTATGCTCATGATCTCAAGCATAACCTTTCAACTTAATGCAACTACCACCACATTAGCACTTCTTGGCTAATACTCCATCTTATAATCAAATTCAACCAAGAAATATTACTAATAAGCCTACTTGGGGCTTAATTTCTTCTAGTTCTGGAAGTAACCATTGCAACATTATCATTCTTGATCACAAACTTACTTTCTAACAAATAATGCCTCCATACCTATAAGAAATGGATGATAGATGTCAGCTCCTTATCATACACATAATATTTCCTCTCAATGTCATTCACCTTATAGCTCTTATAGACTATTTGATGCCTCTCTTGCATAAGCACTCCTCCAATGGAATAATCATAGGCATTCTATTGAACTTCAAACTCTTTCAAGTAGTTGGGTAAGAAAAGGATCGGCTCCTCCATCATGGACCTCTTCATAACTTTGAAAGACTTTACACAACTCTCATCCCAACTCCATGAAACCTTCTTCTTCAAATGTTTGGTGAGAGGCGTAGCTTGTACCAAGTAATTTAGGATGAACCAGCAATAATAATTAACTAACCTAAGAAAACTTCATAGCTCTAACACATTCTTTAGGTATTTCTATTCCTAAATAGATCGAACCTTGGTTGTGTCCATCCTAAACTTTTGTTCTCTAATGTAGTGGCCTAAGAAATTCACTTCCATAATATTAGAGGAGAACTTTTCCTTCTTTACGTATAGTTCATTTTTTTGGAGTAACTGGAAAACAACTTTTAGATGCTCTACGTTCTCTTCCAAGCACTCGCTATAGACTACAATGTCATCGAAATACACCACCAATAACTTATCCAAATATAGGTGTAATATCTTGTTCATTAAGGTACAAAATATTTCTGGGGCATTCGTAATAACAAAGGGCATGACAAAGAACTCATAAATACCATACCTCATTACACATGTTGTCTTTGCTTCATCTTCATGAGCAATCCACACTTACCAGTACCCCGAACATAAACCCATCTTTGTGAATTACCTTGCTCTCTCAAGATGATAGAATAAATAATTGATAAGAGGTAAGGGACAATTTTTCTTTTATCATGATTTTGTTCAAGGCTTTGTAGTCCACACACATCTACACATCTACAATGACCTATTGTGCTTCTTTCAAAATAACACGAGAGCACCATATAGATCTTTTGATGGTTAGATAAAATATACATTGAGCAAATTTTTTAGTTCCCTCCTCAACTTTTCTAACTCTAGAAGACTCATTAAATAGGGACTCCTTGCGTGTAGTGTTCTATCTGGCTCCAACTCAATAACACGATCCACCTCCCTCCTAGGTGGAAGCTTCTTTAGTAAATCCACCGGCAACATGTCTTCAAATTCGTGAAGTACCTCCTTAATCTACTTAGGCACTTCCATAATTTCTAAAGACACTTCCTCTACCGAATTAGCTAAGTAGCAATACTCCATCTTATTGAACCCCGTAGAGAATTGCATAGCTGAAAGCGAATAGGAATCTACCTTTGCTCGTGTCAAGGGAACAATGTGACAGTGTTGTCCTCCCTTCCCCCAAATGCATGGTGCTATCTTTTGGAAAGGTGATTAGATCCACCACATCCATGAAATCCATAGCACCATGTTGTAATCATTCATCTCGGTCACTGTGAAATTCATCCTTCCTTACCATGATCCATGGGTGATCAAAACTCCTTAAGCTACCCCAAATATGGGTCTCGCATTAGAGTTGACCTCTTTCATTCTTCCGAACTCCATGGTGACTCTCAATTCCATCCTTCATGCTTCCTTATGAGTTATGACTGATGAAATTATGAGAGGTACCGGTGTCCACCAATTCCTTATTGGCAATGCCCTTGACTTAGCCCTCAGCATATAGCAAGCCTAAAGCTTGCTCCCTGGGCTTGGAATTGATGGATTTTAGTAGAGTTAGGGACCTCATTTATGCCTCATTAGTGCCCTTCTTCTCGGCTTATCCTACCACCATAGCACTCAAAGCCTTCTTCTAGGAACAATCATGAAGAAGATGATTACCTACACACATAAAGCATTCTCACTTGAGCTTCAAGGAATATTTAACACCGTGCTCTTTCTCTTTCATCTTACCTTCATATTGCTTATTATAAGACTTCTGGGGCTTTCCTCTCCCATCTTTTTTTTAACTATCCTTCCAACCCTTGTCCTTCTTCCCAAACCTATATTTAATTAGGGATTTGGCTTCTTGGTATGTTATGGGGATATCCTAGACATTAGCCCTTTGGATTTATTGTTTTTCCTAAGATGGTAACCCATCAAGGAAGTACAAAAATCTATCCTTCTCTGGCATATTATAAATCTCAAGCATATGTGAAGTATATACCTTGATATACTTCTTTATGGTTCTAGTATGCTTTAGATTACTTAGTCACCTCATTACATCTAACTTAGCATTTATCGAGTATAGTTGTCTCTTTGATTTTGCCTTGAATCTTCCCATATGTTTATTACACATCCATTCAATCTCCTAATGATGGGCACGCCACCACAACATAGCATCTTCCTCTAGATACAATGTGGCATGTGCAATGCGTAGATTATAATCAAGTAAATGAGTGGCAATAAAATACCTCTCTCTTCTATATAAGAAGTTTTCGATCTCTTTTTCATCCCAAACTCCCATGAATTTATGCAATCAAGGTGTGTCCAACATTGACATGGATTCACTTGAACTTCTAACACCAAGCAATACTACTTCTTTACACCAAGCACAATTAGACTCAACATTGGCAATTTGATCCTTGAACACAATGTTCTCTACTATCAACTGGTCCATTTGATCCATCACATCATCCATGAGTTTTTGGTGTGTTTCCATCATCCCTTAATGAATTTGGGTGGTTAGGGTATGGACTAACCCATGTACCTCCTCTTAGTTTGCTAAAGCTTCCACATCCTTCTCTAACCTGTCCACCTTCCCCTCTAAGGTTGCAACATCCTTCTGGCATATTGCCATAGAGCAATCCATCATTTCTATAATTTCATCCAAAATTGGGTCATGAGGCTTAGAGGTAGACGTCAATATCTTTCTCTTATCACCATCACCACCTTGAGTGATTTGTGACGTTTTGGTGTTTTGTGTCATTGTGAACCAAAATCTGATGCCACATGTCATGTACCAGCTTCTTCATCACACCACAATATGTGCGGCCTTATTCTTTTCTCACTCCTTGAGAGACTAATGATTTATATTTATCTATACTAGTGTAGAAGGATCTAAAGACATTCCTCTCTATAACCATCTAGAATCGTCTAGGAGAATGCAGAATCTTATGCCTCTCTCTACACATATCTAGACTATGTTAGAACATTCTGGATTATTTTGGAACTCTATGGAGCCTCACCACAAGTATCAATGTGGGTCATGACATATGTCTTCAATGAGAATGTACTCCTCATCTATTATCTTGTTCAGCAAAGTTCCTCCTGTAGCAGCATCAACAGTCATCCAAGTGTTGTAAGTAAGCTCATTGTAGAAGGTGTGAAAAATATGCCACTTCTCTATTCCATGGTGAAAGCACATCATTCATAATTCCTTATAATGATCATAATATTCATAAAGTGATTCTCCTTCATTTTGCACAAAGCTTGTGATCCAATTCCTCAGTTGTGTTGTTTTACTTAGGGGAAAGTACTTTACTAGGAATGCCCTAAACAACTGATCTTACAATGAATGAAACCAATCCCTATACCTATCTTTTAGATATAATAGAAATATTATGAGTCAAATGGCATCATTGATAACTCCATTAAGCTTCAAGGTGTCGTAATACTCCAAGAAAATCAATATGTGGAGGTTTGGGTCTTTGGTAGGACCTCTTCTAAACTGATTCTGCTGAACCATCAAGAGTAGTGATGGTTTAGTTCAAAGTTATTATCTTAAGCAAAATCCTTTAGAATTTGATTCTTAGCATACATCATATCTTGTTTTGTGTTATATTTATCCCTCATATACCTCCTTATTTCTGCAATTGTAACACTTTGAAATTTTATAACCTTTGCTTTCGAGGTGTTACAAGTTGGTATGAGAGATTTTAGTTGTTGAGAATTGGGGTTCAATTAGAGATTTTGTTCTCACAATCCTAAATATTTTAAATGGAAAACGTATTTACCTTCTCTTAATGTTTTAAAGCCCAAATTAATCTTGTGAGTAATCAAGTGCGGGTGGACTAAGTGATCTTGATTGGTGTCTGTGTTATGTGCTACTAATATAGGAATTTTCTTAACGTGTTTACTATTTTGTAGCTAGTTTCAACATGGCCTTGAATGGATGTGTCAACCATTTGAAAATGGAATTTAAGGCTTCCATGGAGTTTGTTCAATGTTCGTCTTCGTCTCAGACTCCTCATTACCCACAGGAGAGTATCGGGAACGATTGGCTTTAGAGAGTTTTGGCCATCATTCCCCAACCTATGCTAGGGAAGAAGACCGCGTCATCTTAGAAGGATGGATTCAAGATTTTGATAGGACGTTTGAGGTATTCGATTGCCTAAAAGCATAAAAGGTGAGTATAGCCACATATTTTCTTCGAGGACCCACAGATGCTTGGTGGGTTGGTTTTTGTGTTCAAGCAATACCATTGATTTCTTAGGAAGACTTCAAGATGACCTTGCGTATGCATTTCTACACTGAGAGCCTCAAGAGGGACAAGCTCAAGGAATTCATACAGTTAACTCAAGGAAGTATTTCAGTGCGGGAGTATCATATGCAATTTACAAAGTTAATAAGGTTTGCCCCAAGTATAGCTGCTAACAAGGCTACGGTCATCTTCCAATTCAAGAAAGGACTTCACTTCAGTATCTAGAGGATGATGGGAGCATTTGTTTTCCACGAATTGGCTATGCTACATAAACTAGTGTATGTCGTTGATGCTTTAGTTTAGGAGCAAACCTTAATTTTGGGTAAGAGGAAACCCAAGATTTAGGACTCTAGGGGAAAAAGTCAACACCATAGTGTCATCAACACAATAATGGTCAAAGTGTCTCCTATAAAAGAACTAGTCAAAGATCGATCTGGCACTACCACTATCGTCATAATTGGAAATAAATAACACATCAAATAAATATGAAATTAAATCATAGAAAGAGATTAATTAAATAGAATAAAGGAATAACCAATCTTTTGATTAAAATCTTCAAGGTAGAGAGTTGTAATCCAATCTTGCATAAGTAAACCTTCATTTTTCATAAATACTTGAGTTCTAGATCTAGATACTATTTGGTGGCTAAGAGAAAGCTCCAATAAATATCCTCTAAACCCTAAGATAAAATACATATATATAGATCTTAACAATTCTAGAAAGAAATTAAGAAGTTTCATAAATGACG
This sequence comes from Tamarix chinensis, assembly GCA_030549775.1. Taxonomy (NCBI): domain Eukaryota; kingdom Viridiplantae; phylum Streptophyta; class Magnoliopsida; order Caryophyllales; family Tamaricaceae; genus Tamarix; species Tamarix chinensis. The sequence continues at coordinate 76,263,091 of CM060171.1, read as the reverse complement.
TAACTAAACCACATATGTGGCACGCATTTTCTTGTTTAATCTGTGCTCATTTGGACAACCTTCTCTATTATGGTTGTAACTTTTTTTATGAGCTTGGATTGATGTGATTCAATTTACGTTGGAAATCTATTAAAGAGACATACAATTTTAGTCTTTTGAGCTTGTTCATATTCACATTTCATCATGGTTGAAATTTCAATTATTTATACACATGCATCCATTTTCTTATTGAACCATGCATTCTAAATCTCATTATGCCTCCAAACTCTTGTTTAACTTCCAACGATCATTGAATATTTCAATTTTGAAATATAACATACACATAAATCATGCTTAAAATACACTAGGATAATACATATTTTACATGTTTATCAAAACATTTGAGAAAAATTGAACAAAATAGCTATAGTTAATTCAATTAAAGATAACGTTGAATATCCATTATTAAAAGTATTTTATAATGGTTGAAATTGTCATTAACAAAGGTTAAATAACCGTTGTTAAAACTCTTTTACAATGGTTGAAATGGCCATTGCTTAAAGTTTTTAGAACGGATAAAATTGGTATGGTCAATGATTATTTAACCATTTTTAAAGAAATTTTACAACTAGTTTGGACACTGATGGACTCTCCATACTCTATCGAATTAGTGTAGTTCCTATTAAATCCAAGTAGAATATGATGATATCGTATTTCTAGGATCAAAGTCTTACCGTTGTCACAATCATGATACATGGGCAATATATCCACAAGGGATCCTCAACATATTTAACTGCAAATCTTAGGAAGTCATATACACCATATATATACTCTTTAGACAACCTACTAAGTGTACCTACAATCAATCCATTATATCCTATTTTAAAAACAAAGTTAAGAAAAATAACTTATGAACAACTATAACAATGATTTACATACCAAATGTATATAAAACATACATAGGTTAGAGTGGGTGTGTGTGTAGCTAATAGGGCAATGATTTCTCGTATAATACACTAATAACGACAACAATGATATATCAAAGCTACACTCCTAGAAATCTATAAAACACATGACATAGAAAAAATAAAGAAGCACAATGACATTATAATCTATCAATGTATGGTAAAAATAGATTATCATCCCCAATAATAAAAAAGGGCAAAGGTGAAAAATCCAAACTTCTAAGGGAGGTGCGGTGACAATAAGAGAAGAAGAAAAAGGAAGGTTATAGGCGGCAACTACAAAGGTGCCCGGTGGAAAGGAAGAAGGAGGAAGTGAAGGAAGCAATAATAGTGGAATATAAAGGGAAACAACCGATTCACGCAATAGTTCTCTGTGAGTTCATGTAAATAATAAGATGAAAGGGAGACCTACTAGGTTATAAGTCCAAATTTGAAAATAAAGAAAAGCATCAGTATGTATAGATGAAACTTATAAGTCATAACTGTAACACCCTTATTTTTAACACATGAAATTTCCATTAAAAAAATTATTTGTAGAAGGTAAAATATTTAAAATGCAAGGTATTACAGCCACACTTGGCATAATTCTGGTCTCCATTATCATTGTTATACTAAGGACTAATGTTAAAACATTTCTCCATTTAATTCAAGAACAAAAATCATAAGAAAATGATAGAGATTACATTGTTTATATGTATAAGAGATCAAAAAAAGGTTACAACAATCAAAAGAAAAGGAATATAGAGGGAGCACAAGATTCCAAGGGATATTTGAATCAAAAGATGCTGCAACAAATATCAAATAATCCTAACTCTCGACCCTAACCAAAATCCATCAATCAATACCCTCAAAGTACTCCTACAAGGTAAATACTTCCCTTTGTTTAGATGTAAAAAATATTAGAAAAAGGCTACAACAATCAAAAGAAAAGAAATATAGAGGGAATATAAGATTCTAAGAGATATCCGAATCAAAAGATGCCGCAACAAATATCAAATAATCCTAACTCTCGACCCGAACTAAAAGCCATCAATCGATACCCTTAAATTACTCCTACAAGGTAAATATTACCCTTTTAATAGGTATGAGACCATAAAATAGAACATATCAGTACAACGATATTGAGTAAAATACTACACAATACTAACATGCAAAGGCCGCATGGAGCACATAAGAGGTAATACATCCTAACATAGCATAAATACATCAAAGAGAAAATGACATAGGCACATAGCTAAATATCATAATCATGTTATAATTTATATCATACCATAGGCTACATGCATATCACATAAAACTTAACCATATTATAACCATTCATACTTATCATAAGTAACACATTACCCTTAACCTTTGTAACCCAAAGATGCACTAAGTATCCAAATCATACTGGCATACAAGCAACACAATATCCTCCTACCTTAAGATGCCTAATTCTTAAATATGCATACTTCTAGGAAGTTCTAAGGACTAAATAAACTAGGTTAGGACCTTAGCTGGTATGTTGAGGCATCCGAAAACACCACCAAATCAATTAAGAGCTCCTACCTCGTTTCTATTGTAGCTAACCCTAAAGAGCCACGATCTCAAGATATTTTACTTAACTATTAATATTTTATTGGGTAACATCACAATTATCACATAATAAACATATTTTTGGTTTTCAAACCAGGGTTCAAGCCAATGTGATGGAGGTTAGGAAGGACCTAGAGTCGAGGATGGTGCACTTAACCTAAGGAGGGTGTATAGTTAATTAATACATTTATGAAAAATGTTTAATTGGTCCTTAGGAAACGGATGGTATAGTCAATTAGAGTATTAATTGACATTTAAGGCCTTTTACCAAGGTATTGATTGTTTTCGTCTGTTATTTTTACCAAACTTTATGGTTGTTTTTCATCCTTAGGTTTGTAATGCTTCACATTTAGTTCTAGGTTTTTTTCTAAAGCCTATTTAAAGGCTCTTTTGTATAGAGTCAAGAGATATGAAAATTAAGACATATGCACAATACAACCCGGGGGTGTGAGATAGATCTAGAGAGTAAATCTAGGAAATTCTCAATTGGAAACGGGGTTTTGGAATTGAGTGAATTAATCAAGAGGGTTGTTCTTAATTGATTGGTAAGGATAAAAACACGGGGAGAGTGTTCTTGATTATTATATCACTTGAAAGGATAGCAATAAAGATTCAAGTTTGGTAAATTCTTCTTTGATTTGTTATTATTCTACATAGTGCTTGTGTTCTTGGTTTTGAAGAATTTATTTTAGATCTCAAAACTGAGGTGATCATGGATATTTCCGAATAAGTGGTACCAGAGCCAAGGTTTGTGTCAGATCTATCTACTGGTTCGAGTCAAATTGAAGATGGACAAGATCTTGGGAGGAGGGAAGTTCGTGATGGAATTGTTCGATGGGAGGAACAATTTTGCTCTATGGCAGAGTATGATCAAAGATGTTCTTATCTAGCAGGGACTGCACGCTACCCTGAACGATAAGAATCCCACAGATGTGGATAATTCCAAGTGGGAGGATATGAAGTTGTGTGCAACTCGTACGATCCGATTGGCCCTTACTCCTGAAGTCAAGTACAACGTTCTTGAGGAGATGAGTTCGAAATAATTATAGGAAAAGCTAGCAAAGACGTATACGTCAAAGTCACTAGCCAACAAGTTGTTCTTGAAGAAGGATCTTTTTTCGCTCGAGATGGCAGATGAAGGCAACCTACAAGATCATCTGAATATATTCAATGGACTGATTACCTAATTGAAGAGTTTAGATGAATCTTTTAAGGATGAGGATCAGGCAGTCTTGTTATTAGCTTCTCTTCCGAAGAGGTTTGGTCTAGTGGTGACTAGCATGTTGATAGGGAAGAAGATGTTTTCTCTGGAAGAAACAATTTTGGTTTTGTTTGAGGCGGAAAAATTGGCAGGACAAGGGGGATCTACTTCTAGAGATGGATCTAATCTATATGCAGGAGGGCGCTCCAAGGGTAAGAAAAAGTCTAACCCGAATATCAGGTGCTTTCATTGTAACAAGGTGGGGCATTTTAGGAGGAAGTGTCCGGATTACAAGAAAGACCAGAAGGAGATGGATTGCGCGGGAGCTGCTATAGATGAGGATGATAATGTTGATGTTTTCTTGGTGCATGGGATGGATGCACGAAAAGAGAGTTGGATTTTGGATTCAGGATGTTCCCAACATGTATGTTGCAGGGAGGATTGGTTCAAGTCCCTGGAGGCAGATGATGGGATATCTGTTGCTTTGGCCAATGGAGAGGAGGTCAAAGTTGAAGGAACCAGTGAGATTGAGTTCAAGACCCACGATGGGAAAGTGAGGAAGCTAGCAAATGTGAGCTATGTTCATAAACTTAGTCAAAATCTGATATCCTTGGGACGATTGGATGGCTTGGGTTATGCCATTCATATGGATTCTGGATGGATGAAGGTCACTAAACGAGGGAAAGTGATCTTGAGAGGAACAAAGACCAAAAGGAATCTCTTCAAGCTTGCAGGAAGCAGCGTTATAGGGACTTTGGCTCGAGGGGAGGCATTATTTGGTGAAGGACGATGCTATGATCATATAAATTGATCATGAATGCGGTCACATATGGCTTGAAGGGGAGGTTTGTTGGTTTTCAAACTGGGGTTCAAGCCAATGTGATGGAGTTTAGGAAGGACCTAGAGTGGAGGATGGTGTGCTTAACCTAAGGAGGGTGTATGGTTAATTAATACATTTATGAAAAATGTTTAATTGGTCCTTAGGAAACGGATGGTATAGTCAATTAGAGTATTAATTGACATTTAGAGTATAGTCAATTAGAGTATTAATTAATACATTTAAGGCCTTTTACCAAAGGTATTGATTGTTTTCGTCCGTTATTTTTACCAAACTTTATGGTTGTTTATCATCCTTAGGTTTGTAATGCTTCACATTTAGTTCTAGGTTTTTTTCTAAAGCCTATTTAAAGGCTCTTTTGTATAGAGTCAAGAGATATGAAAATTAAGACATATGCACAATACAACCCGGGGGTGTGAGATAGATCTAGAGAGTAAATCTAAGAAATTCTCAATTGGAAACGGGGTTTTGGAATTGAGTGAATTAATCAAGAGGGTTGTTCTTAATTGATTGGTAAGGATAAAAACACGGGGAGAGTGTTCTTGATTATTATATCACTTGAAAGGATAGCAATAAAGATTCAAGTTTGGTAAATTCTTCTTTGATTTGTTATTATTCTGCATAGTGCTTGTGTTCTTGGTTTTGAAGAATTTATTTTAGATCTCAAAACTGAGGTGATCGCGGATATTTCCCAACACATATGATACAATACATACTGAACATTTTCCTTTATTTCTAATTATTTAAGTTAGGTTTAAGGTAAACAATCAAATTTATAGTCAAATTTAATACTAAGGTCAATCTAAGAATCTACTAAGGCTGTCTTAGTTTTTATTATTCATACTTAGGCATATTTTAGTAACAAATGACCAAAATGCCCTCAAACCCTAATTATCTCAATTTTAACTATTTTAATAATAAAATTAATATAATTTACCATCCTCATGAAAAGGCTAAAATTAAATACTAATAATGTCACATTATCATGGAAGATATGTATTACTATAATTTCTAACAATGGTAAAAAAACTATTTGACCTTTATACATGAATTAATCATATAAGCACATAATTATAACACATGCATACTTAGCATACCACAAATCATATGTATACCATAATTAACATAATATGAGACATTCTAGGCAAACATGTTGCAAAATTTCAGACTTCATGTGAAAAGACTAAAATACCTTTAAAGCATACAAAACCTTAATAACTTACAAGTACACCTAAACATGATCAAATCTCAATATATTATGTATCAAACTTTAAGTAAATCATACAAGGAATATGATGGAGAGCTCAAAACCCCAAGAAAATGCCTCAGCAAGGACAATAATTCCCTTTACTAAGCCATCCTCACAACTTAAGCGTATTTATTTTACAACATTAAACCTTTTTCTAGCATGAAATTATACGTATATTAGAATACATAAATCTAGCATGGTCTTATATAAAATTTCGTGCTTGAATTCATAAGGGAAATTTATTACAAGATGGCATATACATTTATTTCATAAAATTACAAGGAAAGCATAACATCATGACTAAGTATAACAATCGAACCCTATCATGCTAACATGTGATTTTTCACATATTAGTAGGAGCATATAGATCACATCTTTCGAAAGAAAGAAAACATAATAAGAATAAGAATAAATAAGCACCAATATCCTAGATCCCAACTATTCTTTTTTCTTCTCAAAAGCACAAAACCCCAAAAAATCGACCTACAACACAAAAATATCAAGATAAAAACTACAACAACAACAACAAAAAGGGAGGCCATATCCAAATAGAGGTTGGTGCACCAAGGACAAAGAAAGGAGAAGATAACTCTTTAATTTTCACCAAAATCTGACACTCTTGTATTTAAATAAATATAACAAGGCTAGATAAGGGATTAAGAGAAGGGAAAATGGAAGAAAAGGGGGATGGGTCTATTTTCTAACAGCCCAAGAACAAGGTGGAAGCTTTTCTTCAACTCAAGACAAACTTCAACCAAAAGGGAGGAGATAGGAGAGAGAGAAATATAACAAACATCAAAGATCAAAGCAAAAATGAGCATGAGGGGTGGGAACTTTAGTTAGCCATAAGGACGAGAGGGAGAACTAACCAAGAGGATTGCTTAAACCACACTTGAATGTGGTATGGTGTGTAAGAGAGTATGTGAGAGGTGAAGTGAGGTGATTATAGCCAAGATCTTGGGCAGAGGCAATGGTACAAACAAGGATATGATTCTAAGGTGAAGGAAGGTCGGAGAATACCTACAAGGACAAAGGTAGGGACCACAAAACCATGATTGAACTAATAACGCACGAAGAATAACTTCACACAACACCCAAACAACCTCTGGTCAACCGCCCAAACCACCCGATGCTACCAATTCTACTCCCTAGTCTGGTTGTCTAGCCCTAAGGCCACAATCAACTACCCAACACTAAAAACCCATTTCTTCCTTTTTAACCTAGTTTACCTCATCTATTTTCTACCCCAATTCAAACACACATAATTAACATATCCAACATATATTCTCCTCCTATTGTTTTAATGGTTAGATTCATATATCCTATGAAGATTCAATTATGTTATAATTATGATTTACAAGAAATGGGGTATTACAATAACCACCATCTATACCCCCTAAAAATTAAAGAATGAAAAAATATCCCTCTTTTTACTAGATGATTGTTCAAACTTAGAATTTTTAGCTAAAGTCCAAAAAAAATTCTCTTAGATTTAGACACATTAATAATAAAGAGCCTTGTAATCGCCGTCTATGTTGCTAAAAAAAAGAGTCTTGAACCTCCTCTGCCTTTTTTTTTACAAAAAAAAATTATATATTGTACTCTTTAGTGTAATAGTTGTATATATGGTGCCTTATATTTTTATTTTTGTAATAATGAATGCACCAAAGACTTAAACTCCTTGAATAGACACAATTATTTAAAAAATAAAATTCTTAATCAATCCAAATTATTAATCAATGAGGTTAAGTTTACCACGGTCGGCGTCTTGGCAAGGCTCGTGTGCCATTTGACTAAGTGAATAGTCTTCAAATTTATTGCCTACTTCATTAAGGCATTGGTGTCCATCTGAATTCCAACTCCTTTTATGTCCTTAGGTTTCCTTTTTCCCTTTTCTCTATATTATTATCCATTCACATGTAATCACAATGGAAAGACGTGTGTATGTGTACTAAAATTGCAAATTTAATTAGTAATTAGTACTAATTAAACTAACAAAAGATAAGCCATTTAAAAATATTAATTTTTATTTTTGTTTTCTTAAGACACATTAATACTCCTTCTATATCGAAAAGAAAGCCATTCTATCATCAAATTTTTGTATTAAAAAAAGTTATTTTATAAAATTCAAATTTTATTTTTTATTTTTACCCTTAATTTTTTTTAATTATATATATATTAAATACTTTGTTATTTTTCAATGAATGGTGTTAGTATAATTTTAAGACTACTTTTATTACTTTCTTAAAAAGTATGTAAAATGACATAATGTCTTTCTTTTTATACGAAGGGATTAATTAGTAATTAACACTAAATGAAGTTTCGAAAGGTACATTATTTAATAAGTAGTTGTTACTAGTTAAATATTTTAATGGCAAACCAGTTAATTAGTACTAATTAACATTTTTGAATAATTTTCAGTTATAATTCCAACAACAGCAATCCAGGATATATAGCTATTAAATAAACCAATCATCATCCTTTAGAAGGAGAAACCCTCATATGAACACCTAGTTTAGGTTAAGGGACTTTGCGATAGATTGGAAGTAAAATTGCCAGTCACATAGGCCATAATTCATGCAAAGATAGAAGCACTAGATTTTTCTAGCTGAAATTTAACATAATAGTCAAGAGATTTGCTTCATTTAACTCATTCAGCAAGTTAAATACTAATTTTTTTCTACTTTAGTTATTGAAAAAAAAAATATTTCTTTTGATCTATCCAAATTTTATTTTCATTTAAATTGGTCCCTTTAAAATACAATTTTCTCAATTTTTGGTCCCTAATTAAGGAATTAATGTGAATGAAAAATAAAATCAGGAGGGACTAAAATGAATATACATTTTTTATTCAAAGACCACAATAAAATAAAATAAAATTCACATTATAAAGGGACTAAAATAGTGTTTAACTCCTCATTCAGCAAATTATAAGAGAGATATCATGTTATCAAAACTCTTCGAAACAAATCTAGGCTTGCAAAAATTATATATATATATATATATAAGGCATAATTTGCTTGCAGATCACACACAATATGTTGATTGAATCAAATTGATGAGCTCTAGGTAGGGTTATTTATATTATCCGATACCAATGAACTAATTCAATATCCGAGTTGATCAGATTCTAAAAAATTAAATAATCGATCCGATATTATTCGGTCAATAAAAAAAAATAGGATATCAGATCCAAACAATACAAATAATATCCGATAAAATAAATTATGTACATATATACCCTAAAAAAAATATTATAATATTTTATTGTATGTAATCATGTGAATGTGTGTGTGAGTCTATATGTATAATTTGGAAATGGAGTGTTTATAATAAGTAAATTTTATACTTTTTAATTAATATTTTTATTAGATATTTAAATATTATCTAGAATTTATAATTACTAATTGAATATAATATAATTTAATACTCGAATCAAATCATTGAATTATGTAAGTTCAAACTAAATCGGTTTATTATATTTCGATCGAAATTTTTTTATCTGATATTTTTAATTTACATCATATTCAAAATTTTTTGATATCCATCAAAAAATTTTATTATATGATCTAAAATTTCTAATATTAAAAAGAGAGAGAGAGAGAGAGAGAGCTGATCTTTAAATTTTCGAATATTAAAATTTTTTTTACTAAACATTGCATCTGCAAATTTCCTTTTTAACTCTGTGGATGTGCTAGTGCTGCGTTGTCAACGACGTCCAGCAAATTACACAAGTTGAAGCGGCTCTCAACGTAAAGTGATATTCAAATCAAAAGCCAATATGAAGGTAGAATGAAGAACCAATTGATAACGTGCACGCGTCTCCAGCGCTGGAGACCAAAAAATTTACCCAGGATGGACGTCCCAAGAGTGTGCCCGTGTGTTTGTTCTGCCAGTGTCAATGTGTCATTGTCATCTGTCAGGGTAAGTGCTTGCTCTGCCCCAAAAAAAAAAAAAACTAAAATCTAAAAGCAGCACAAGCGTCCAGGGGAAATTTTTTTTACTGTATATTTAGGTGAAGTTAATTGGATAAAAATTAAAATGATTTCAAAATATTTAATATTAAATATAAAATATTATATGTATATATATATAATTATATTAATATTTGTATCTAATTATATATAAATATATAGATAGATATATAAATATATAGATAATATTTTCTGCCTGTAACCTTAGTCGGACTACGCTTTGGAAAAGGCAAATGGAAGCATCGCCTTCAGAATCTTTGACTCGCCCTATTCTCTTTGAGCTTCCTTTTATATCCTAACGAATCAAATTAGCATTAATCAGGATCAGATGAGATCGGCCACACGATAAGCCCACGCTAGGTAAACATTTCGAATCGGGAATAAATTCTCAGTCATATTCTCATTATAGGAACTTAAATCTGAAATACGAAAGCAACTGTAATCTGAAAGTTTCCAAGCGCTGCACTTCCCATAGCTAGCTGATAATATGTCGAAAAGGGATTAAATTCTCAGTCATATTCCCATTAAAATACCAATTCATATCAGCATAACTAACTACTTCATTCGGGTTTCATAACTAATGTTCTCACAAAGATGCCATATATCAGCATAATCTAAATCTTGATCTTTTAGACCACCATATCTTTCTCCATCCTCATACATAAAATATATACATGTGTTGAGAAAAATATCTTCCTTGATCAACTACATAATTATTAAAAAAATATATAAAGGTATATTGCATGCACAGCGAAAAATAAAATTTTATAAAAGAAAAAAATTAAATACTTTTATTAAATATCCAAAAAATCGAGAGCCTTATACATTTCTTTATCTAACCATAGTTAGATAAACATACAAATTATAATTTGATTATTCACTCTATGAGTTGACCCATATTAATTTACAAATTGTCATACAAATAAATACTAAATCTTTTTTTATTAAAGAACTTTCTAACCACTTTCTAACATCCATTCTTCATGCATGTCTCTTCTCTAGTCTCGATTACTAAGTCGTCATTGACAACTAATTCTCCACCAGTTATCCTTTGGCCGACGCCCTTGGCTTGGCCGACCGTCCTTCGGCTATCCCATCAATGAACCCAACAACATGCACTCACATGAACGGTACGCATTAGAAATAGTCACAAACAGTGAAGTGAACTGTTGAACATATTAAATGTGTTAATCCCAAACACCTTTTACATCCTACTATCACGATGAATTGCCTTACATGATTGGCTAGGGGGAGAAGGTCAAATTCAAAAGGCCTTCCATCCCCTTTGGGGAAAGAGAAAGAAAAGTAACGGACTTAATATTGACAATATTGCCAAAACAGAAGTTAAAATATGTAAATATAATAAAACTACAAAGAAAAATGCAGCACATACACTTTGTTTGGCAAACAGTAAAGACATATAATAAGCAAAAAGAGCATTAGCAAGCTCCTTGGGATCGAGTCATAATACGATGACCTTTTTCCTCTATTGATATTGTGCGTTTCTTTACCTGGTTGGTAGGGCAGCTTTCTTTGTCCCCCCGCCCTCCCTCGCAACTTTAAGTGGGTCAGTGGAAGGGGCAGAAAAACAAGAAGAGATGGGAGAGAATGGATTTTTTGAATAGCGCTCTTTCCGTTTGAGAAACGCATTTCGTTGGACCTCGCAATCAAAGAAAAGTCGAGTACAATGTTTGCTTATAGAGCAAGGCTGCACTCAGTTGTACTGCAGTTCAAGCCATCAGCTTTCCTTATGCATCTGGAATGATTTTGACCCTTATGATTGTTCCAATAACTGTCTATCGTCTTTCCTTTCATTTTGCTCTAGAATTTCAATTGACATAATAATGTATTACAGATCGTATGGCGTTTCGAAATGTTCACATCATTGAACAGAATCAGATTTGGCACAGGTTCCTGAACAGCAACAAAAATTTCTCACCTATACTTACAAACACCCAACAGCTTCCATGACCAGTTGAACATCTATTTTATGATGTTAAAATCATAATTACGTGTCCGTTAGAGGTGAATGGATAATTTATCTCACCCAAAATATAACCGCTAATAAAATGTAAAATTACAAATGAAACGAAACAAAATATAAAATAAAATATGACAGCGTGCAGCAGCTTGTGGCCCAAGGAATTTCAGGACGATTACGATCGGAGAACCCACAATCTGACGATAGAGCTCCACGCTGCGACTCTAGTTTTGATTTCTGAGCATTAATCATCAACCATTTGATCCTCGCACAAATATTATCGGAATCAATTATCAGTGTCATCGTCATCATCAGAACTATCAGCTTGCATCCCAGTATCTTCTGCAGATTTATCCTACGCAAGTATACACATTGTGGACCCTGTCCCCTTAGTCTTTATCGGAAAGTAGGGAGGAGAAAAAACAAACATATGCGCACTAATGAAACTAAAATTCAGATGTTGATGCTGTTATCTGTTCATAGGGGTAAGATGGAAATTGAGATTAGATATTCTTACAGCCATCTTATCCCAGTCCTTCAGCTTGGGATTAGTCAACATATAACTATCACGCAATGGGGCCCAGGCAGGTTGTTCATTGCCTAGTTGGCTCTTCGATGTAGATGCCTACAAACACATTATGAATTAGAGAAAGCAATCACACATATCACTGGCTAACTTCATTATACTTTGACCAGCAAATATATATTATTGGGGGGGACCCACATATGATTTACCCAACTTGCAGGAAAACATATTAAATAACTGACAAGACAATTCTAGCTTTGTCTTGAGCAAGCGTACCAAGCCAGAGAGATCAAATTGGAAAGTGCGGCAGCTTAAGTAAGAAGCTTCAGAGATTCTGTAGTTTTTTTTCTCCATTTTGGGGGGGGGGGGGGGGGGAGGGGGGGAGGGCGGAGGCCTGGAAGGGCTGGCCGGGGTTGGGGTTCATCTGCAAAACAAGGAATAAGGAGAGGCAACATACCTTGTTGCCAGCTGGAGCTGAAGCCTTGCTCAACTCTGAAAGGAAAGCTTGTTTTCTTCGGTCCCTTAATACTGACACGTCAAAAAATGGACGTTATAATCATACAGAGTCAAAGAGGTTAACTAGAGAATTGTTTGCACTAAATGCATCATAGGAAGGTTCATATGCATATAAATATGTAGTCTGCGACAGCAGGCATGTCAACAAACTTCAAATGGAAGCCAACTGGCCCTTTTAAATACTATCACAGCTTGGGAAAGCAGCAAATACACTGCAAGAGTCACGATACTTTGATAAATATAATCAGTTAGATCAGTGCAAATTACTTTCCCCATCCTGGGGTTCTTAGTGATGATAATATATGTAAGAGGACCATCTGTTTCCCTTCGGGTACAGAAACCACCAGGAAAGTAGATATACCAGCAGAACAAGAAACAAGGGACAGCACAGAGAGCATGAAGAGGGGAAAATGATAGACAAGAACAGTAAGTGCAACCCTAGAAGGAAAAAAGGTCAGACAAAAAAACACAGTGATGCAAGGTTGAGAGGGAAGAAGGAGAATTTGAGAGGGAAACCAGGAAATCACTCGGGAATTAATTAATATTCATTCATTCGTAATCAAATAACAACCCTAAGACCCCTTTATATAGAGTAAGGGCCATAAAAATAACGATAGTAAAAATCACTAATTACTAGCTAAGATAAGATCATCATAAATTACTAAGGTAAATAAAATAATTACTAAGGTAAGAAAATAAGATAGGAATCTATTTTTTTATTCCTACGTTTATACTTATTCCTATAAAAATCTTGTTTATCCGCATCATTCTCTCCCACCGGAAAAGAACTCGACTCCGGCGAGTGAGATCGAAGAAAGTCATTAAGCAATTCTGGAGCCAAATCTCGAAGATTATCCTCAGGAACCCAAGTAGCATCACAATCTGGGCGGTTCTTCCACGTGATCCAAAATCGGCGAAACCCTCCTTGAGAAGAGGAAACATACTCCACATCTTCAATAGAAGCAATCTCATCCTTGGGTAGCTGAACAGGTGGCACTGTCGGCTCCTGCAGACCTGCAGGCACACTAGAAGGCAAGGCAGGAGGCTCAAAGTTGCCTCTGTAAGGTGACAAATCACTCACGTTGAAAACAGGACTAATACTTAAATCATCGGGTAGATCCAGCACATAAGCATTCGGTCCTTGTTTTTTCAAAATCTCATACGGGCCCATGGCACGCGCATGTAACTTTTTAAAACATCCTTTTGGAAAACGTTCAGGACACAAGCGTACCATGACAAAGTCACCTTCATTAAAACCCTTATCTCTACGATGCACATCAACAGCAAGTTTATAGTCCACATTACTCAACATAATCTTACGCCTAATCTCATCATGCAAAGAATGTATATGATCAGCAAAGGACTCAGCAGACGCAGACACACGTGCATGTGGGGATAGGGGGCCAAAGTCAACAGGAGCACGAGGAGCATAACCATAAACAATTTCAAAAGGACTCTTTCCCGTGGACCGATTAGACGCATGGTTATAAGCGAATTCAGCTGTGGGTAACACTAAATCCCAAGTACGAGGCCAATCTCCGACAAGACAATGAAGAAGGTCACCTAAACCTCGATTTACTACCTCAGTCTAACCATCGGTCTGGGGATGATGGGTGGTAGAAAACTTTAACTGGGTTTTGCTCAGAGTCCAGAGTGTCTTCCAGAACCAACAGACGAACCTAGAATCTCTATCAAATACTATGGAAGAAGGAAGACCATGAAGTCTGATTGCCTCACGAAAAATCAATCTAGCAACGTGAACAGCATCGGAAGTCTTGCTACAGGGTATGAAATGGGCCATCTTGGAGAATCTATCTACTACTACAAGGATCGAGTCATGGCCTCTGGATGTTTTGGGGATACCTAGAATAAAGTCCATGCTAAGATCCTTCCATGGCTCATGAGGAACAGGTAAAGGAGTATATAAGCCCGTGTTTTGCTTTTTAGTTTTAGCTAACTGACAAGTACGACACTGGGATATGACTCTCTTAACGTCTTGTTGCCAAGAAGGCCAATAGAAACGATCACGTACCAAGGTGATGGTACGATCCATACCGAAGTGACCCGCAAGGCTACCGGCGTGCAATTCCCAAACAAGAAAGTCTCTATACGAGGATTGGGGAATGCATAATCTAGAGGCTCTAAAAAGATATCCATTATGGATGACATAATCAACGAAGTCCAGACGGTTACCATGAGAGACTTCTTGGTAGATGTGACCGAAATCGGGACAAGAAGAGTAATCATCCTTCATTTTATCAAAGTTAGTAGCCCTAATATTCCATTGTTGAAGGATAGCACCTATCCTGCTAAGAGCATCAGCTACTCGATTCTCAGTTCCTGAACGATGTTTTAGGACGAAAGTATATTCGCCTAAGAATTCAAGCCATTTAGCATACTTCTTTGGCAATTCTCGCTTTGAATGCAAATACTCTAGTGCTAGTTGGTCATAATAGACTACAAAGTCTTGGGGTAAAAGGTAATACCGCCAATAATGGAGGGACCTGACCACAGCATATAACTCCTTAAGATGGATGGTGTACTTTTGTTTAGACGCGTTGAGTTTCTCACTAAAAAATGCTATGGGATGTCCTTCCTGACCTAACACTCCTCCTATGCGTGTTTCGCAAGCATCACAATGAACCTCGAAGACTTTACTAAAATCAGGATGCCTAAGGACAGGGGCCTTAGTCATACACTCCTTAATTTCCTAAAAGGCTCTAGAAGCTTTAGGAGTCCACTGAAATGATCCCTTCTTTAGACAATCAGTGATGGGGACCATAATAGAGCTAAAATTACGGATGAACCGGTGATAGAAGAAAACTAGGTCATGGAAGCTACGCACTTCCGTAAAATTTCAGTTCAGACCATTCCTTAATAACTCGGACTTTCTCGGGGTCAGTAGAAATGCCCTGAGAAGAAACAATAAAGCCTAGAAAGAGAACCTGAGACTGAAGGAAGGAACATTTCTTGAGATTAGCATAAAGCTTGGCTTCCCGTAAAGTAGTGAAAACTTGTCAAAGGTGGGACAGGTGATCCCTTTGAGACTTGCTATAAATCAGGATGTCATCGAAATAGACCACGAGGAATTTTCCCATAAATGTTTGGAGGATATGGGTCATAAACCTCATGAATGTGCTAGGGGCATTTGATAACCCAAAAGGCATAACTAACCACTCAAAGAGTCCATCCTGCGTCTTAAAGGCTGTTTTCCATTCATCCCCTGGCCGAATACGAATTTTGTGGTACCCGCTACGTAAGTCAATTTTAGAGTAGTAACTAGAGCCAACTAGAGTGTCTAACATGTCCTCTAGTCTAAGGATAGGAAATCTATACTTAACCGTGATTTTATTAATGGCTCTACTATCCACACACATTCTCCAAGATCCATCCTTCTTGGGAGTGAGTAAGGCGGCTACTACACAAGGACTCATGCTATGCTTCACAAATCCCTTACGAAGGAGCTCCTCAACTTGTCTATTTAATTCAGCCCGCTCATTAGGGTTCGTCCTATAATGGGGAAGATTAGGTAACTGAGACCCAGGAATAAGATCGATGGCATGTTGAAAGTCTCTCATGGGTGGCAACTCTTTAGGTAACTCTTCAGGAATTACATCCGAAAAGTCACCCAATAACTTCTGAACCTTAGTGGGAATGGGTGAAGTGGAGTTTGGGGAGATCTCTTGAGCGACTATGGCTAACATGAAATTGGTTTTCCTACTCTCCTGATGAAAGGCGCAAGGTGTGATGATTCGAACCCTATTTATAGAAGCTTCCTTAGGCGTAGAAGTGGTTTGAGGGGGGTGAGGGATCAGATGGTTTCACAGGATAAAGAATAATACGCTTTCCTTTAAAGAAGAAATAGTGAGTATTTGGTCGGCAATCAATCTTAACTGAATGATCATAATGCCAAGGTCTACCTAAGCGAACGTGGGCTACATCCATGGGAAGGACATCAAAATAAAGATCTTCTTTATAATGTGGGCCTAGGTGGAGGGGAACGAGGCATCTTTGGTTAATGGGGAGGGTGGTTTTATTTACCCAAGCTACCATAAAAGGATTAGGATGAGGTTCAGACTTAAGGTTTAGTCTTTTTATGGCGGCTCGAGATACGACATTAAGGGTACTACCACCATCTATGACCAACTTGGCAGATTTTCCATTACACCTAAAGAAAGTGCAAAAAATGGAAGTTCATTTCCACTCATCGAGATGGGATGTGGAGTATGTTTTCGCATGAATAATGCTCGAATTGAAGGATTTTGGCTTCGATTCGGGCTAATTTTTGGGGTTCTGCAGACACGAATTGTGGTCTAAGATTCGATCCGAATTGAATAATTTTGGGGGTTGGGTGAGGGCTCGACGATGGCTAACAGTGGGGGTTGGCTGTGGGTCGGCGAAGCGGCGGTGGGGTGGTGACAGTCGATGGCGGCGGTGGCGGTTGGGTGGTGGAGTTAGGGTTTGGGTGGCGGCTGAAAATCGATTAGGGTTACTCTCTTTCTTTTTTTTTTGAACAGTGCGTCACAGTACTATAAGGATCTGAATTTGGGCTCTGATACCAAACTGATGCAAGGTTGAGAGGGAAGAAGGAGAATTTGAGAGGGAAACCAGGAAATCACTCGGGAATTAATTAATATTCATTCATTCGTAATCAAATAACAACCCTAAGACCCCTTTATATAGAGTAAGGGCCATAAAAATAACGATAGTAAAAATCACTAATTACTAGCTAAGATAAGATCATCATAAATTACTAAGGTAAATAAAATAATTACTAAGGTAAGAAAATAAGATAGGAATCTATTTTTTTATTCCTACGTTTATACTTATTCCTATAAAAATCTTGTTTATCCACATCACACAGCATCAATGTGGCAGAAAGGGCATGGTGAAAAGGTTGATGACCAATAAAATGTTGATAGATAGCAGCAATTGACTGCAATAATGTTACAACAGGAATAATGATATTTAGTGCAAGTATGAAGTAGCTCCAGAACCGCAGACAGCTTTCATCTATGAACAACAGGAACACTAACTATATCTATCAACTGCATTGATAAAATGAAGCGTCGATTTGCATATGAAGGAGCTTCATAACATGGAATAGAATGTGTACAAATATATAGTCAGAATACTAGCTTGCCAATACAATATATGAACCATAGGTGATTGAGAATGAAAATATCAGCCTTAAGTTCATAATAGCAGAATCTATATGTATTGGACAATATTTTCCATTACAAAAACCTAGGTCAATACATCATCAAAATTATCATTTGAGAAAACATCAAAGTAAGGAGACATTAACTGGGCAAGGACATTTATTAATTCTTGAACTATGTATTATTCATTAATAATGTCCAGAAAATTTGCAATGTGGCTTATTTGTCAAACTCTAGAATATAAGCACAAAAAAGCTTATAGTAATCATATACAAAATCATGGCAAGACAGTAGTTACAAACTGTTCTCCAATATTAAAACACTGCAGCTGCAAAAACCTAGGTCGATGCATCATCAAAATTATCATTTGAAAAATCATCAAAGGAACCATTAACCGGACTAGGACATTTATCAACTCTTGAACCAAGTATTATTAATCAACAACGTCCAGAAAATGTACAATGTGGCTTCTTTGTCAAACTCTACATAATATAAGCACAAAAAAGCTTATAGTCATATAAAAAGTCATGGCAGGACATTAGTTTACAAGTCGTTCTCCGATACAAAAACACTGTAACTGCAAAAACCAATGTCAATGCATCATCAAAATTATCGTTTGGAAAAAGGAAAAAAAATAAAGGAGACATTAACTGGACGAGGACATCTGTTAATTGTTGAATTATATATTATTCATTAATAATGATAACCAGAAAATTTGCAATGCAGCTTGTTCTTCAAGCTCTAGAATATAAGCACATAAAGAGGTTATAGCAGTCATATAAGAGACCATGGCAACACAATAGTTACAAATCAATCTCTGATATTACACTGCAACTGCAAAAACCTAGGTCAACACCATCAAAATTATCGTTTGAAAAATCACAAAAAGTAAGGAGACATTAACTGGACTAAGACACTTATAAATTCTCGAAATAAATATTTGTTATAATGTCCAGAAAATGTGCAATGTGGCTTGTTTGTTAAATTCTAGAATATAAGCACACAAAAAAATATATAATCATACAAATAATCATGGCGAGACATTAGTTACAAACCGTTCTCCGATATTCAAACACTGCAACTGTAGTCATGATCAAATTACAATTTCAATTCATGCATCATACAGAACAGATAAGCTATGACTTGTTACCTTTTGCACATTTTGTATTAGAAGGATTGGAACCTTTCTGAGCACTTTTTGCTTTGTTCACCTGGAAGCAAAATTATACAAAGTTAGTTCAACACATGGAATGTACTGATCCAGCATTTCATTTTTTCTCCCTAACATTACTTTAAAAACTTTCATATCAGGACTTACAGCATTGAACAATTTGACCACTGACAGTCGATTGGCATATGCAAAATATAAACAATGTTAGCTTGACATTCAAAAAGATTCCGAATTGATGGAAACTGATTTCAGCACATACGATAAATGTTAACAGATTCAATTATATAAAAAGGGTGACAGTAAGGATAAAGTGGCAACCTCCTTTGGTGGCAACTCCTATGAGAAACTTCTCGTGTGCATCTAAGAAATTGGCTGGCTTCACATGTCCCTTCTCTTCAAACTAAAAAGGAATGAAAGAAAGACAGCATGATATCAACAAATCACACTGATGATAATAAGACTGGGAAAAAAAAAGCATAAATTTAACATGGGCATAACAGAGTCAAAAATCGAATACCAAGTGTTTTTCCTTTTTGACTGTTCCTTTGGCCTTCCTTTCAGCCTCTTCTTCTGCAAGCTTTTCTGCAACAAGCTTCTTACTTAATGATAACATTGGACCCTACAATGAATCACCAGTCCAGCCATACTTGTTAGTACAAATTTACCTAGAGAGGGGGGGAATAAATAAATAAATAAGCTGATTGAGTTACCAGAGCATCTTCTTCCTTCTTATGAGCATCCATAATTTTATGAAATGCCATTTTAAATGCTCTAATTCCTTCCATAAACTTCACTGTACCAGGCTCCATTTCATCATCCTCATCATCTGAACCTTGGTTTGGTTTTACCATATCCTGATCATCCTCTCCTTCACTCTCACTAAAATCACCATCGAAATTAGTTTCATAGCTATCTCTCTTGGCATTTTCATCTATAGCACCTGGAGCAGAGTCGTCGTCCTCATCATCTGAGTTGTACTCTCTAGCCCTTTTGCGGAACAATTTTTGCATTCTTTTGTCAACCATAGCCTTCTTCTTTCCCATGCCTGGAAACGGCTTCATCCTTTTTTTATTCTTGCCAACCGGTTTCTGCCCATTCTTCCTTTTCCTCAAGTGTGCGGTGGGCAGATTTTCCACCTGGGTTTCTTCGGCCATAATCTCTTCTCTTCTCGCCAATGCAACAGAATTAGAATGTAAAGGTTCAGACATAATTTTGTACGCTTACTACTTATTCAATGAATTAAAGAAAATTATCATGCAATATATCACCACACATCTCTACTACGGTACTACCCCCAAATAACTCCAAAATACTATCAAACAACCCAAAATTTTGATATCACAACGAGCATGGCAATAAAGTTGATATTAAAATCAAAAATCACTGGAGAAGAGCAAATAACTATTAAACTTACCTAATACTACGGACTGCAATCACCAGCAAATTCTATAATACACCTAGGTATACTACACTCAAAGAGAAAATTAGTAATATTTAAGTGGAAAAAACAATCTTGACGTTATAATGTTTATAAAAGTGCGGTTGATATGTTTTCTCATTTCGTTTGATAATATTTAAGTTTTGTTTACTATTCTTATTTCTTTGGGTTGATGTATTTTTATTACACTTATTCTAAAAATGATATTTATAATAATAACAATAATTATAATAATTTCTGAAATTAAAATTATAACTGTTATAATCAATCAATATAATTATGTTTATAAGTATTATAATTTAAAATTAAAATAATTAAAATATTATTACACTTATTATATTTTTTACTATTTCACATACCGGAAGCAACTTGAACATAATATCCGCATTGGCAATCACCGGGTCTCTAAACAAGTTCTTGTTTCGTGGGGCAGTGTCACCAGGACCAGCATGAGGAGTGAAGTATGAACAGCGAAGTTAGATGGTGAATGATGCGAAAGTTTTACCTATATTTTTAATAACCCGACCAATCATCAAACCGGTCAGGCTATTGGTTCCTTGGTCGGCCTAGTGTTTCAACTCGTTCACTAAAAATAAGTGGAATCCATACGGATTTGTTTAAAAATATAATTCAATACTTAATATTATATATTATGCATCACAATAAATTACATTTCATGATAAAGAGACCCTTACATACTTATATAAGATGATAAAATACCATAATTCAATATAAATCAGCGCGTATAAATTGAACAAATCAGGACACAGCATACAATGGCCCAACTTAAAACTCACGTTTAAGTTACAATGATCCAAATTTAATTGAACAAAATAGCACATAAAAATCACAGGAAGGAACCTCAAAACTCAAGTTCCAAACAAGTCAAGCATCGCAGTAGCAATTTTCCGTCATCCAACTTCAATGAATCAGACATTGTTTTAAATTCAGTTCATGTTGATACAAATTAATCAGAATAAATCACAGGGAGGAACCTATAGAGCCTGAGTCAATCATCAATGGTTTCTACTTGTAAACATTACTCGTAATAAATTAACCAAGCTCACCTGGCCGTAGACAATGGCGCGACGCGACCGATGACGACGACCAAATCACGGATCTTGAAGAAGAAGGAGACGACACTGTGGGAGGAATGGCGCGAGCCTGACCGACGACGACGACCGAAGAAGATGACTCTGAGAAGAAGACACCGGACCCAGGCAACGCCGGAAAAGGTCGTCGGCGACGACAAGCAGTGAAGGCAACGAACTCTGCTATGCAGCTCCCTCTACCTAGAAGCCGTAGGTCACGCCCAAACAAGCCGTCGAACAGGTCTGGTGTGGAGAGGAGGCAACGGGCTAAATCAAAAACAGGAGGTGAGTATAATCGTTAGGGTTAACCAGAATAACACAAGGAAGAAAACCTTAAAAAAGGAGGGCAAAACTGGGGTTTTATGCAGGTAGACAAAGCCAGAAAGGTCCGGATAAAATCTGTTTTTTTAATCCTTTGATCTATTTATACGCCTCAATTTTCAAGTTCACAACCTTACATTTCAAAATATTTCATCACTTTTTAATTTTATCATTTTCATTATCAACTCCTAACTTGAAACCATCTTACTTCTATCTCCCACCCCAACTCAACAAAATTCATCAATTTAAGACAATAATCAAGATTTCAATCAAATATATATATAATATACTAATCAATTGTTTTTTTTTTGTTAACATTCTTTATTGTTGGTTTTGTATTGTATACGCGATTTGGTGTTTAATTTTTCGAATTTAATATGTTATTTTCTTGAAATTAGTGTTTATATAAATAAATCAAACAAAACTTAAGTTAGTAGTTTTGTTGTATTTTTTTTATTAGAATCGAAGCTTAGAATTGTGATATTAAAAGTTGAGAACAATGAACTAATGTAATTGATGGGTGGCTTGGCTTACCCATAAGTTACTCCTACCAACGGGTGACTTTTTGGGTGAGTCTCATTTCCGATGGTTGATTTCCTCGTCACAAAACCATGCAAACGGAAAAGATATCTATCACACATTCACACTCCCCTGCCTTGTAATACCCTGTATTTTTGAAACCTAATTTTATTAAGCTTAATTATTTTATTAGCGTAATTTGATGTAAAAAAATAATTATTTTAATTTTGATTTGTTTTATGGATTTATCGATGATTTTGAATTCATATTTTAATTTAAGTAATTGTTGTCGTTGTGAACCATTTTAGAAAAATTCGTTCACGACCATGATTTTATTATATTCTTTTAAATTCGATTTTCGGTTAAAAATATGTACTCCCATTCTTTCTCGTATTTTAATTTTTAATATTTTAGATTCATTTTTTTTTATAACTTCATCGTGTGATTACGACCTTATTTTTGGAGTTATATTTCGTTAACTAAATATATTATTTAAATTATAGAATTTCTATTTAAATAGTTAAATTTATTTTAATGATTTTATCCGTAGAAAATATTTCCGACTTTAAATTTATTCGTTTTCCGAAATCTTTAATATTTGGGAAGTTTTAAATTAAAAAATATTTTCGGAGTTTATTTATGAAATTCTTTCTCGAATTAATTCTCTTTCGTTTTATGCTTTTTGGTTTACGAAAAACCGATTTCGGAAATTATTTAAATTAGTTTTGGTTTATTCGAATTTGACTTAAATATTTTAGTATATGTTTTAAATAATTTTTCGGGGTCTTATAATGTATTTCCGTAAATAATATAAATTTTTATGTTCGTTGGTTAATTCTTTCGAAAATGTTTTTGAAATTCTGTATATAGTTCTTTTATTTATTTTAAGTGTTCGGATCGTTTTGAAATAATTTTTATTTAATAAATTTTAGATAAAATCTTCCAATATTATTTTTTAAGCTTTTAATATTTTATTTGATACTTGTTTTCGTAAAAAATAAAAAATAAAAAAATCGGTGCCCCGACCGAACCCCCCTCTTCTTTTCTTTTTCTCTTCTCTTTCCCTACCCCTACTCCCGACCTGCCCTCTGCGCAGAAGCCCTAGCCACCTCTCTTCTTCTCCCCAGCTCCTCCCTCCTCCTTTGCTAGCCATGACCGACCACCGCCGGCGACGCCGCACAGCAGACAGACCCAGCAGCAGCAGCCCACCGAAGTAGCAACAGCAGCGGCAGCCGAACCGGCAGGAGCAACGCGCAGGTCGTGTCGCCGCCGCCGGTCACCGTCGACGCCTGCTGACCACCGGCGAGCTGTCCCTGTTCCCCGACGAACCTCCCCCTGCCTTCCTTTGCCCTGATTTGTCGGTTTTTGTGTGGTATAATTTTCTAAAAAACCCTAATATATATTTGATTAATTGGGTATGATTTAGCTTGTGAAAAGCTAAATTGATTGTTCGATTATGTATATATGTGATGTAAGATTGATTTGGATAGGTTAATTGTGTGGTTGTGTTGGAATTTTGGAAAAAATGGATTTTTGGCTGGGTTATGCCCGAATTTTTCGGATCCGTCCGTTTTTGCGATTTCGGACAAATTGATTATACAATATGTTTTAAGATGTATCCAATTTCATTTTGGAACCGTCAATTTGAGAAATTTATGCAGGTTTTATCGGAATTTAAATCCTAGGTCAAATTTTGGGTGTAATGAAATTGGGTCGTATAATTGAGCCGTTTCGCTCAATTGATTTTATAATATTGTTTAAAATGTATTTAATTTTATATTGGAAGTGTTGATTTGGGAAAATTGTGCGGAATTGATCGGAATTGGATTTTTAGGTCAAAACTCCCGCGGGTTTAAATTGGTTAGGGTAATCGGGTTATTTTATTCAATTGACTATATAAATTATATTATAATATGTTTAATTACATTTTCGAACCGTCAATTGATATGTTTTGGCAAGGATTGATCGGATTTGCGTTTCGGGCTCAAAAACCCTAATTGTGCTAAATTGCGTATTTCTTTTATTGGTTTTGAGCAATTGATTATTTGATATGTTATAAAATGTGTTTAATTGCATTTCTAAACATTCAATTTGATTAAATTTATAGAATTTTAACAAATTGTATTTTCGGGCCTAAAACCCTAAATTTCAAGTGAAATTATGAAATTGATTACTTGTATTGTTGTTTTTCTAAAATTGAATGAATAAAAATAGTTGAAATGGTATTAATTGCTTTCTAATACCTTTAATTTGAATTGATTAAATTGAATTACTTGAGTTTTTGTCATGGGTTTTAAAACCCTAATTTTCGGGGATGATTTTATAAAATTGATTTGTTATGTGTATTTTATCTAATCGAATTCTATCTTTGGGTTTTAAATCATTTAAATTCTGTTTTAACCTAATCGGTTTGGATTTGGTTCTATATAAATGCTTAGGTTACCTATTTAGTTGTAAAACCTAATAAATAAGTTATTTTCGATAAATTAACTTATGATCGATTATTCTTTCTCGGGCTTTCCAAATTAAGTTGAAATGTCTCAAGTGATATTTGTATTAATCCGATTTGATTTAGTTTTAACCTTAAATATTAATAAAGTTATGCTTTTAAGTTCTAAGTTTTGGTCGCATTTTCTAAGAAAGATCATTTGGGTTGTTTGTGTTTATTTAATTAGAGTATGTGAATTATTGATTGATAGGATAATTTCTAATTTAGTTTTTCGATTTCTATCGGATCTAGGAAAGCTTTCTCGTGGATCCACGAGCTAGGGATCTCTCTCCCTCTTATCTCGCTTAGCTAGCTTCGGATCCAGGTAAGTCTCGACTTACCTCTACTTATGGGTATTTCGCAAGGATGTGGCTAAGGTCCCTACGTGTTACGTGACTTGTATGCCTTGGATGCCTCGTATGATTATATGTCGTGTTTTACATGTTGTTACCTTACCTATTTTATGTGTAGCACAGTTTGGATTCAAGGTATGCCTTTGTGATCGCTCTTGTTACGTGTTAATGTGGATGTGCTACAAGTTGTGACATGATATGGACCTCTAGGACATGCATGCTAGGGTTGGTAGCATGAAATGATAATAAAAGAACACGGGAAAGTGGACCTTTGGGAAGTTTGCATGGGGGGACTAGATCTTGCATGGGCGTGACCCCTACGTGGGAAAAGTTGATTTGGGTTGTAAGTAAGAGTTGGGAGAGTCTAAGAGTAATTGGAGACTTGGGTGCAAAATTTTGCGTGGGTCGATGTAAGGGTGTCTAAGGGGCCTAATTAGGGTTTGAGAGAGAATGGGGAATTTGGAGGGTACAAGGGTAAAAGTGATCAAGGAAGGAGGGGGTATGGGGTTGAGATTGAGAATTCACTTATATAAAAGGATGAGTATGGGTTTCTAAATGAGAGAAGAGGTTTTGGGGTGAAAGAGGGAGGTTACTTGTTGAGGAAGTAAAGTGCTAGGGTTTGGCCTGGTCAACTAGGGTTTTGGATGGTCAACTGGGGCTTGTCGGTCACATGTGAACTAGGGAGATAAAGTATTACATTTGGGGAATTTTCTAATAAGAACGAGGTGCCAGATGGAGAACAAAGTGACGTTTAGGTAAGTACGAAAGAGTTGGGCCACATAGGTCCGATTAGGGCCTCCGAGGAGGAACCCTAGAGGGATGAGGACATGCGGAGTCGATATCATATGTGTTGGGATGGCCTATATCCTTAGGGTTTGTGTCTTACTATATGCTACTTTACCTAAGTCTACGTTGGTGGATGTCGGGTGTGAGAAGAGGTATGAGTCTCAAAATATGGAACGGTCCCTCTGGAGGGGAAGAAGTAGAGTATCAACCGCATGCATGTCAAGGGTGTGATGTGATTCAATAAGACACGGATAAGAAATTAATTACGTAAAGCGAAAGACTGATGAGCCCGACCCAGTCCGGTCCACCGGTTAGAATAGTGGCCAGAGGCTTTCTGCCCTGGGTGTTTATTTCCGGTCCACCGACTATAATAGTGGTCAAAGGCATTCTGCTCTGAGTGTTTATTCCGGTCCATTGGCTATAATAGTGGGGGATTCGGGCTCGAAAGACCCAAACGAATAAGTTAATCCAATGGGAAAATACTAAGTACTTACAGTGAAACACCATATGAGTCGGGGCTAGTCCGGTCCACCGGTTAGAATAATGGCCAGAGGCGTTCCGCCCTGGGTGTTGATTCCGGTCCACCGGCTATAATAGTGGTCAGAGGCGTTCTGCTCTGTGTGTTTATTTCCGGTCCACCGGCTATAATAGTGGGGCTCCCGCGCTCACATGGATTAATGAAGAATGCTTTGAATGAATATGAATGAAGTAATCCATGGGAAAATTGTAATACCCCGTGCTTTTAAAATCTAGATTTATTAAGTTTAATGATTTTATTAGCATAATTTGATGTAAATAATTAATTATTTTAATTTCGATTCGTTTTACGGATTTATCGACGATTTCGAATTCATAATTGAATGTAATTAATCATTGTCGTTGCGAACCATTTTAGACAAATTCGTTCACAACAATGATTTTATTATATTCTTATGAATTCGGTTTTCGGTTAAAAATATGTTTTTCCGTTGTTTCTCATATTTTTATTTTTAATGTTTTAGATTTGTTTTTGATTATAACTTTGTCGTGTGATTTTGACTTTATTTTAGGGTTATATTTCGTTAACGAAATATATTATTTAAGTTATAAAATTCTGTTTAAATAGTTAAATTTACTTTAATAATTTTATCTGTAGAAAATGTTTCCGACTTTAAATTTATTCATTTTCGGTAATTGTTAATATTTTTGGAAAGTTTTAAATTAAAAAGATTTTCAGAGTTTATTTATGAATTTCTTTCTGGAATTTATTTCCTTTTGTTTTATGCTTTTTGGTTTACGGAAAATCGATTTCGGAAATTATTTAAATTAGTCTTGGTTTATTCGAATTTGACTTAAATATTTTATTATATGTTTTTAAATATTACTTTGGGGTCTTCTAATATATTTCGTAAATAATATAAATTTTTACGTTCGTTGGTAAATTCTCCCGAAAATATTTCTGAAATTCTTTGTACATCTTTTTATTAATTTTAAACTTTCGGATTGTTTTGAAATAAAGTTTGTTAAATAAAATTTAGATAAAATCTTTTGATAAAAATTTTAAATAATTATTATTTTACTTTTACTTTTACTTGTGTATTTGTAAAAAAAAAAAAAAAAACCCCGCGCCCAGCCCCCACCGGCGCCCCCTCCCTTCTTTTTCTTTCTTTCTTCCCTTTCCCCGACCCCCCTGTCTCGCAACCCTAACCCTAACCCTAGTCGACCCCTCTCGTGCCTCTCCATCTCCCCAGCTCCTCCTCCCTGCTCCTCCCTCATAATTTGATTTTATATTTAACTTATTCAATCAGTTTTTTTTAAAAAATAATATCTAGCTTTTATAGTATTTAATTTTTTTTATCAATTATCTAGTAAGCAATATTCAATATTTTATTAATTATTTGAATGATATAATAGAAGAATATAATTTTATACAGTTTAAATTTATTTATTTTTATAGTTTAAATATAAATAATATTTTTTAGATAAAATAAGATTATGATATGGATATAAATATAAATATCAATGAATATGTGATCTTTATTTATAATTTTTTTTATAGAAATTACTATAATAGTATATTCAATCCATATATAATATCTATTTTTAAATATTTAAATTTAGATTTTAATCTAAAATAACATAATAAATAATTAATTTATTAGAAACGAATATTGAATTATAAACCACGTACTTCGGAGTTCGGAGCATAACAACGTAACATGTGTTCCATAGGGTGCTCAGGTGATTAACGTTGGTACTAGACTACTCCAACTGCCGACCACCACCGTCGACGCAACAGCAGCAGTCGAAGCCACCAGCAGCAGCGCGCAGGACCAGCAGCAGCAGCAGTGACGAGCAGCAACGCAGGCTGCGCCGCCGTCGCTCGGTCACCGGCGAGCTCGGGTGACGACCGGCGAGCCACCCTCGTTCCCCGACGAAGCTTCTCCGGCATTTTCTTATCCCGATTGTGTTGATTTCATTCGGTATAAATTTTCGAAAACCCTAATATATATATTTGATTAATTGAGTATGATTTAGCTTGTGATAAGCTAAATTAGTTGTTTGATTATGTATATATATGCTGTAAGAATGATTTGGACGGGTTAATTGAATGGTTATGTTGAGATTTTGGAAAAATTGGATTTTTGGCCGGGTTATGCCCGAATTTTTCGGATCCATCCGTTTTTGCGATTTCGGACAAATTGATTATACAATATGTTTTAAAATGTATCTAATTTCATTTTGGAACCGTCAATTTGAGAAATTTATGCAGGTTTTATCGGAATTTGACTCCTAGGTCAAATTTTGGGTGTAATGAAATTGGGTCGTATAATTGAGCCGTTCCGCTCAATTGATTTTATAGTATCGTTTAAAATGTATTTAATTTTATATTAGAAGTGTTGATTTGGGAAAATTGTACGTAATTAATCGGAATTGGATTTTTAGGTCAAAACTCCCGCGGGTTTAAATTGGATTATGTAATCGGGTTATTTTATTCAATTGACTATATAAATTACATTAGAATATGTTTAATTACATTTCCGAACCGTCAATTGATATGTTTTGGCAAGAATTAATCGGATTTGCGTTCCGGGCTCAAAAACCCTAATTGGGCTAAATTGTGTATTTCTTTACTAGTTTTGAGCAATTGATTATTTGATATGTTATAAAATGTGTTCAATTGCATTTCCAAACATTCAATTTGATTAAATTTATAGAATTTTAACGAATTGTATTTTCGGGCCTAAAACCCTAAATTTCAAGTGAGATTATAAAATCGATTACTTGTATTGTTGTTTTTCTAAAATGGAATGTATAGAAATGGTTGAAATGGTATTAATTGCTTTCTAATACCTTTAATTTGAATTAATTAAATGGAGTTACTTGAGTTTGTGTCATGGGCTTTGAAACCCTAATTTTCGGGGATGATTTTATAAAATTGACTTTGCTATGTGTATTTTATCTAATCGAATTCTATCTTTGGGTTTTAAATCATTTAAATTATGTTTTAACCTAATCGGGTTGGATTTGGTTCTATGTAAATGGTTAGATTACCGATTTAGTTGTAAAACCTAATAAATAAGTTATTTCCGATAAATTAACTTATGTTCGATTATTCTTTCTCAGGCTTTCCAAATTAAGTTGAAATGTCCCAAGTGATATTTGTATTAATCCGTTTTGATTTAGCTTTAACCTTAAATCTTAATAAAGCTATGCTTTTAAGTTCTAAGTTTTGGGCACATTTTCTAAGAAAGATCAATTGTGTTGTTTGTGTTTATTTAATTAGAATATGTGAATTATTGATTGATAGAATAGTGTCTAATTTAGTTTTCGATTTCTATCGGATCTAGGAAAGCTTTCTCGTGGGTCCACGAGCTAGTGATCTCTCTCCCTCTTATCTCGCTTAGCTAGCTTCGGATCCAGGTAAGTCTCTACTTACCTCTACTTGTGGGTGTTTAGTAAGGACGAAGCTATGGCCTTGTGTTATGTGTGAGGTGACGTGTTGATTGTTGTGTATACCATGCTAAAGTGTGTTATATGATTTATGGATAACTTGTCTCATGTGTAGCGCAACTTGGAATTTGAGGTACGTCGTGTGTGTTTCTATGATATGAGCATGACATGTTCTATGTGTGAGATTATGTTGTGTTGATACGGCCCTCTAGGACATGTATGTCAAAGGTGATGTGTGATTTAATAAGACACCGATAAGACATTAATCACGTAAAGCGAAAGATGTCGAGCCGAGCCTGTGATCCGGTCCACCGGCTATAATAGTGGAGCAGAGGCGTTTTGCCCTGTGCGTTTATTTCCGGTCCACCGGCTATAATAGTGGATCAGAGGTGTTTTGCCCTGTGCGATATCTTCCGGTCCACCGGCTATAATAGTGGGGGATCTCGTGCTCGACAAACCAAACGTATAAGTTAATCCATGGAAAAATACTAAATACTTACAGTGAAACACCATGTGAGTCGGGGTTGCGATCCGGTCCACCGGCTATAATAGTGGATCAGAGGCGTCTTGCCCTGTGCGTTTATTTTCCGGTCCACCGGCTATAATAGTGGATCAGAGGCGTTTTGCCCTGTGCGATATCTTCCGGTCCACCGGCTATAATAGTGGGGCTCCCGCGCTCACATGGATTAATGAAGAATGCTTTGGATGAATCTGAATGAAGTAATCCACAGGGAAAATACTAAGTACTTACAGCGAAACACCATGTAAGTCGGGGCTGTGATCCGGTCCACCGGCTATAATAGTGGATCAGAGGCGTTTTGCCCTGTGCGTTTATTTTCCGGTCCACCGGCTATAATAGTGGATCAGAGGCGTTCTGCCCTGTGCGTTTACTTTCCGGTCCACCGGCTATAATAGTGGGGCTCCCGTACTTACATGGATTATTAAAGAATATGTGTGGAATGAATATACTATTAATGAGAATAAAGAATAAGTCTAATTGGACTATGACCAGCTTCTACTATATGTATTACCACATGCTATTTATGTGCATAATGAGTCACTTATTATTTCGGTTATACCACGCTTATATGTTAAATGGGATGTTGCATATGTTTTAAATGTTACTATGAATGTATGGCAAGATTCATGCTGTGGGTTGTGAGTATGTATGATATTGTATTAACGTATTGTACTATAATTTAATATGCACTTGATGATATCTCTCCTATAAGGTAGTTTAGCGAGACTTACTCAGTATTGGACCCGTACTGATACTACACTGGTTGAATGGGTCCTGTGATGATCCACCGATGGTGGGGAGCAGACCTCTTGTGCAGGTTTAAGATCGGATACTGTGTTGGAGTGGAAGGCTTGACTTGAGTGAGTAGGCGATCCGGATAATTATCTTTCGGGATTTGTTTGTTTAATTGTATTCTCCTTTGGAAGTAGTAAGTATTGTACTTAAATTTTCAAGGATTTTGTAATTGACTTTTAATTTCTCGTAACGCTGTTATGCTTTAAAATTCAGATTTAATTGTTTGACAGGTTTTAGCCTTGCATCTGACATGAGATAGATGGTTGACATTTATCTTGTGTTAGATGTGGCGGTAACATTTCCCAAATTCGCTCCTAGCTTCCGCCTTAATCTTTCAAAAAAAAAATTTCAGGAGTGAAATTTGGGGGTGTTACAAAAATACTAAGCACTTACAGCGAAACACCATGTAAGTCGGGGCCAGCCTGGTCCACCGGTAAGAATAGTGGTCAGAGGCGTTCTGCCATGTGTGTTTATTTTCGGTCTGCCGGCTGTAATAGTGGTCAGATGCGTTCTGCCCTGAGTGTTGAATTTCGGTCCACCGGCTATAATAGTGGGGCTCCCGCACTTACATGGATTTATTAAAGAATATGTGTGAAATGGACATATTATTAATGAGGATAAAGAATAAGTCATTGGAAAGTACTCAGGACCTTATCTTGTGTGTTATCGCATGTTACTTATATGATTGTGCTATGTGGGTTATGTGGTATGATTGTATGCTTGGCCTTAGCGCACCTACTCCCTTACTCAGTATTGGACCCGTACTGATACTACCTTGATTGAATGGGTCCTGTGATGATCCACCGATGGTGGGGAGCAGACCTCCTATGCAGGTTTTGATCGGTTACTAATTTGGGGTGGAAGGCTTGGCTTGAGTGAGTAGGCGATCCAGATATTGGTCCCTTGGGATCTGTTTCATTTAGCTATATTTTGTACTACGCTTCATATTTCGAAACCGTACTCTTAAGTTGTATTCCTAAACGATTTTTTAACTATTGTTGACTCGTGTTTTCGGGAGTGATCTATGTTTAACTATGAACCCATGTTTTGATGATTCTTACTTAACGATTGTTTAGTTTAGCCTTAACACTTAGTAACGGAATGGTAGGAGTGAACCGGTCTGGTACTAAGTGTGGCGGTAATACCCCCAAGTTTACGGTTTTAATTCTTTCGCTTCCGCTAAACCTTTCGATTTAAACGAATTTTTTCAATAGTAAATTTGGGAGTGTTACATGTCTCTAGTCAGGTGATTTGCCAATAGCCTCCATTCCCACATGTGGACCACCAGTTGCCCCCTTCATTCAACCGACGAACAACTTGTTTTCCTACGAACAACTTGTTTTCCTACCAAATCTTAACCTCTAAAACCCCAAACCCTCTAAACTTTTAATGTAACATTTCTAAATTTTATAAACCTTTGTTTATGGATATTTAGCCTTTTATTCAAGACTTAACCTTAAACCTTAGCTTAATTATCTCTTTTAACCTATAAATAGTAGCACTTGTTATTAACCCTAATCATTACTTAAATATTTTACCCTAATCCTTTCTTCCCTTTTTCCTTTTTCTTTTCCCCTCTCCTTAACGAGTTGTTTTCCCAGTTTGGTTTTACTAACCAAACTAAATCCTAAACCCACACTCAAACCCTACCCATTTATTTTTCAAGCAACTCTCCCCCTTACCTATGCGCTACCTCATCCTTTATCATCCTATATGTAACACCCCCAAATTTACCACTGAAAAATTTTGTTTAATTTAAAGAGGTTTAGCGGAAGAGAACAGATAAAACGGTAAATTCAGGGGTATTACCGCCACACTTAGTACCAAATCGATTCGCTCTTACCGACCCGATACTAAGTGCTAAGGCTAAAAAGAATAGGACCAAAGGCAAGTCATTAGTAAAGCTTACGTTTAAAGAAATCAGAGTGCGAAAGTCAAGCGTTACAATCCGAAGTGCAATTTAAAAGTCCCAAATATCAGGGAACATAAAATAACGAAATAGCAAAGTACGATAGTCCAAGAAAACGAGACAGGGGATGCTCTCCGTCCACGTCACTCTCGGCCCCCAAGCTAGATCCAGAATCAGCTCTCAACCCTGAAAATGCCACAGGCATCGACCCCTACCTGCAAAACTCAGACGGGACTTTTGCTCGTGGGAATGAGCAGCACCCATGAAACGGGTGATCAGTACGCTACGTACTGAGTAAGGGAACAATGCACTAAGGCCCACATACACAGAAATACATGAACAAGCAGACATAGCATGTGAAGAATAAACAATAATACATATGAACAATGCTGGTCACGAATCAGATAACTTTCTCATTAGATCTCAGATAATTATAATGATACTGTCATAGTCTTTATCAATCCATGTGAGTGCGGGAGCCCCACTATTATAGCCGGTGGAACAGTCGCGAGGGCTATGCCCTGTCACTATTATAGCCGGTGGAACGGTCGCGAGGGTAATATACCCTGCCACTATTATTTGCCGCTGGACCGGTCTGGCCTCGACTCACAGGGTATTCCACTGTAAATATTAGTATCTTTCCATGTCTTATCACGTTTACGTTTGGTTTGTTGAGCACGAAATCCCCCACTATTATAGCCGATGGAACGGTCGCGAGGGCACATGCCCTGCCACTATTATAGCCGGTGGAACGATCGCGAGGGTAAGATACCCTGCCACTATTATAGCCGGTGGACCGGTCTGGGTTCGGCTCAACATTTTTCTCCGTAAGTAGATAGTGTTTTAATGTGTCTTATTCGAGGGCATTTCACCTTTTGTCATGCATGGCCAGAGGGCCTCAACGCATCACATCGAAACTGATGACATATTCGTACTATCACATATTAATGAGGGCACATGCACACGAATCGATTCCAAGCCACGCCACACATGAAACAGTTAGAATAATGGCATTTAAGACCACGACATATAAATCATATAGAACATCCATGACACATAGGACACATGTCACACATTCATCCTTAGCTATATCCTTACTCGGTTTAGGTTACCGAGCTATCTCTTGCGCTTATATTAGACCACTAAACACCCTTTGTAATTAACATACTTAACACATTCCTCGCATTGGAAACCCAAATCATGACCCTCACACTCAACTCTCCCTCATACCTCACTCCTCCTCATTTATTTTTATTATTTCATTTTTCTTTTTCCACCTTCTCAAATTAGGGTTTCCTTCCCAAACCCTAGGTACCCTTAGATGACCCTACGCACTATTTTTCACCTCGAGCCTCCAGACTCCCAAACAGACCTTCCATTACTTTCCCCACGTCCCAAAGTAACTTTTCATACGTAAGGTTCGCCCCCATGCGGACCTTATCCTCCCCATGCAAACCCTATCATTTCCACCATGCCAACTCTATCATTCCCATGCAAACCCTAGTTTCCCCATGGCAACCTTATTTTCTCCCACTCTTCCATTTGTTTTATTCCCCTTTTTCTCATCATTTCACAGATTACAGATTACCTAGGTCGTCCCACGTTAACCAGCGTACTTCTCTTTGGTTATCTTAGTTGCTTATTTTTCTCTTTCAAGCCCCCACTCCACAACTCCCCATCAAATAACCTAGCATGCATCGTAGGGGTCACATCACATCACATTATATTTGTATCATACCATATTAGCACATAAAGACAGAGCACGATAACATACCTCGGTTCCACGCTGCGCTACATAAATACACAGATAATATACAGATTATAGCATACAACCGCACAAGGCATACAAGAGAGGTAAAACATGCAATACACACAGGTGGCCTTATTTACGTCCATACCTAAATCGGCGCCGGGCTTGGAGCACACTCCTACACCTCCTGGAGTTTGACCCGGTTCACCTATAAGGAAGAAATACTAAGGGTCAATCTCCCTCTACCCGAATTATCATAATTTTCCTATCTTACCCCTATACTAGTCTAGTACTATAAATAACATTGATAATAGTAGTTTATAATTAAAAGGTGGGGTTATTATTATTCTCAAGGTAGTTAAGCAAATGGCCACTAATCAAGACGCGCCTTAGTAAAATCCATAGTTATCAAAGTAAAGGGGTTTAATATTACTAATAACAATATTATTATTGATACCAATAATAATAGTGAAAATACTACTAATAATAGTAATAGTGGTTACAATGATAATAATGTTGATAATAACAATTGGAATCGTAGTAATATTGGTGATGATAATAATAATAATAATGATGATGATGATGATAGCAACAACCATGATCCGATAATAATCATAATAATAGTAATAATAATAATAATAATAATAATAATAATAATAATAATAATAATAATAATAATAATAATAATAATAATAACAAAAATAATATTGGTGATGATAACAATAATAACAATAGTGCAAATGGCAATAATAATACTAAAAATAATAATAATAAGGATAACACCACGATATTAAGGGTTAGAACAATAACATAATAATAATAATAACAACAACAACAACAACAACAACAACAATAATAATAATAATAATAATAATAACAACAACGATAGTGAAAATAATGGTGATAGCAATAACGATAGTAATAATAATAATAATAATAATAATAATAATAATAATAATAATAACAATAACAATAAGGACAATGACAATAACAATGATAATAACACAACAACAACACAACCATAATAATAATAATAATGATGATGATGATGATAATAATAATTATAATAGGAATAATAATATTAATAACAATAACAGTGATAGCGATAATACTAATCATAATGCAGATAATGATAATAAGAGTACTAAAAGTAATAGTATTAAGTAATAATGATAATAAGGATATTAATGATGGTAATAGTAGTTAGAGTAATAAGTGTGGTAAATATAACGATAGTAATGATAATAATAATAATAATAATAATACTAATAATAATAATAATAATAATAATGTTAATGATAGTAATAATAATAAGAAGAAGAACGGGAATAATAATGTTGATAACATTAGTCATAATAATAATACTAAGGGTAAGAACAATAATAATAACAATAATGGCAACTACAACCACCATAACCATATTATTAATAATAATGATAGTGATAGTAATATTAATAGTAACAATACTAGTGTTAGTAAAACTACTAAATAATAATAATAATAATAATAATAGATATACTAAAGATGTTAGTCATAGTTAAAGTAGTAGTAATAATAATAATAATAATAATAATAATAATAACAACGATAATAATAATAATAGTAATAGTAATAACTTAACAAGGTCTTATAGTTAATTAACACCATTAATTAGAGGTTCTTAGGGTAAGGTTGGGTCCTAGTAATAATAATAAGGGTGGTAGTATTAGTAATAACAATAATATAAGTAATAATAATGATAATGTTGATGTTGATCATATTAATACTAATAATAGTAGTTAATAATATTAAATCATTAATCACTTTTATTTTTTTAAGATTAAGGGTTCAGGGTGTTGGGCAACCTGGCTGAGAGGTGGTGGCACCGGCGGCGGCGGCAGCGGCGGCGGCGGTGGAGGAAGGGAAGAGAGGGGGAAAATGGAGGTGGAGGCCAGGGAAGAGGGAAGTAGGGGAAAGTGGAGGTGTAGGGTGGTAGAGCAGGAACCGCTGGTTGATTTGGGGGGGTAGTGGCGGAGCTGCAGGTGGCGGTATGGCCGACGGTGGCGGCGCGAAGGTGGCGCAGAAGGTGGGAAGGCTGTTTTGGGGAGGAATTTTCGCACAGCCAGGGCGGCACGTGCGGCGCAAGGCAGGGGGAGCTAGTATTCTGGTTGTGTAGAGGGAGGTGCAGGGAGGATGTTGATGGCGCGGGCAGGCGGCAACGGTGGCCGAAGGCGGAGGAAGGGTGGCTAAAGGTGGGGCGGTGTGCGGCTCTAGTTTTCTGGGTTCCAAATTTCGAACCCGATCCAGGCGGTCTTCGGGGCTATTTGTAGGCCAAATGGGGCAGGAAAACGACAAGGATGCGAGGGAGGGTCGGAGGTTAGGTGGATGCATGTCCGGCGAGGTTGACCGGTGCAGGTCTGCAGTTGCAGACCGAGACTCGTCGGGGAAAGAGAGAGAGGTTTCGTGCGGGGAAAGACCGGATCGATTAGTCCAATCTACAGGGGAGACAATGAGGATGAAAAGGGAAAAATGACGGGAGTAATGGCGTGGCGTTGAAGGCTTTCTTTTCCCGGCGAAAATTTAGGTTGCAGGCGGCAGAAGGACGACGACGTCGCGAGGAAGAAGAAGAGGAAGAGGCTGGACCGACGGTCTAGTAGAAAAGAAAAGAAAAGAAGAAAAAGGGGGCGGGCCGAACCGACCAGGAGAAAAGGAAAGGAGGGGCGCGGGAGAGAGACAGGCCGCGAGGGGGAAGGCGCTGGGCTTGGCAGGCCGGCCCAGGCCGGGGAAAAAAATAAGGAAGAGAAGGGGAAAGAAAGGAAAAAGGAAAAAGGAGGGAGAAAAAAAGAGAAAGGGAAAAAGGAAAAAGAAGAGAAATTAGTGGTTGGATTAATTAGCATGATTTGGGTAATTGGGAGGTTTAATAAATATTACAATAGTAATTAAATTATCTTTTTAGGTTAATTTAGGGATTTTTGAAAGAAATTGCTTAAATTCCATTTTAATTAACAAAACACTCTAATTTTCTCCAATTGAATTATTTATAAAGTTTATATTAATTTGAAACTATTTTATTCTTCATAATTTAAATAAAGTAATTTATTTAATTAATTTCCGAATAAAATCATTAATTAGCTTTAAAATACCAACATTCCTTCGTTTTAGAACACTTATAAATTTTCTCTTAGTTTACCCTAATTAACTTCCTCTCATTTTAATAAAAGTAAATTATTTTGGTTAAACTCCCACATAAAAACCTTATTTAATAGATAATAGAAATTAAGATTTTTGGGGCATTTCACTATAAACCCTGACCATCCCTCACACACTCTCCTTTGCATATAACCACCCCTATAACTATACTTTCCTCTTTTAGTTTTTTTCTTTCATTCGACTATTACTCAAACTAAGCCTTCTTCATTTCTTCTTACTCTGTTCTCCCTTATCCTTCCCCCTAGATTTTTCTTTACAAATTTTCTCTAGACCCTATAACCCATTATGCAGCCATAACCACCATTTCAAATATGCCACACCATCACCCCAAAACTCACCCACTTCTCACAGCACTCCCCCAATTGCCACCATTTTTCGCGTAACATCTATTAATCTCCTTCCTAACCAAACTACGAATCTTCCCAACCTTACACCGCTCATGTTTGCAACCATAGGCACCACCCATCTATCATCTTTTACCTAGCACTGCCTAGTTTTCCCTTTTCCCCCAACACTGCTAGCCCTAGCCTACATGCAGGCCCAAAGTACATCAACTCTCCTCTACATGAACCTCCCACATAGCTCTACCCTTTTTCCATATAAACTTTATGGCATCCTCTATCTTATAACATGACCAGCTCACACAGTAGCCCCTACATGTGTTACCACCCTATACTCACTCTAATATAATGTGTGTGTGTTCCTTGCATAGAGAGATCTCATGCAGTATTATCTCCTTGTGTTTGGCCTCCTTTGTTGCATAAGTATTACCCAAAATTTCCCCAGTGAATACAGCATTTGGTCGTATATTATTTATCAGCTAACGCTGTTGGTTGTTGATCCTAATATGTTTAATTTTTAATATGCTTTGGTCTATCTTTGTTTATAGGTGAAGAAGGATATGTTTAATTTTGATTGGGATTAATGTAGCCATATGCTCTAATAATTATGTGAAAATCACATGATAGTATATTAGGGTTTCATTATGTTATGTTATATTTATTTCCCTTAGCATATCATACTATGTTGTATTTATTTTTCTAAACATGCTAGCATGAAATTTGGTGTCTTGAGAATGTAAATTATTTATATAGTTAGTGTACAAAAGTATGTTATAATAGGTTTAATATTGTACATTAATCATGCATGATGTATGAAGATGTCAATGTATGTCATAATAGGTTAAGCATGTTTAGGCTTCTTTCCACATGAATAATATTCATATGCCCTAGGGGTAGGGTTGTCTTCTAAGTGTACCATGCTTTTATTTTCCAACATGTATTAAATTCTAAGCATGTGAATTACAATGCGTTAGCATGCATGTTAGGGTTTTACATGATTATTCATGTGTAGGGGTAAAATAGTCAATTACCATGTCTTAGAATTTACCTGCATGCTTAAATGGTTTGGTTTATTGTATTTTATCCTTTTCATGAGAATGTTTTTAGTAAAATAAAGTTTAGCACTCACATTTGATCATTAGGTTGATTTGGATAATTAAAATTAAAGAAAAAGTGGTTAAGAATGGAAATTAAAAATGTGCATGCATTATGTGATACCTATAATCACCAAATAAAATACTAATATATAATAATACCCCCATTTTTTACTACCAAAAGAATTCGTTAAAACAAGTTGCGGAAGGAGAAAAAATCAAGAAAAAATGAGGTGTTATAGCCATACCTAACATAAGATAGATGTTTGCCACCTACCTCATATCAAATACAAGACTAAAATAACCAAACGTTAAAAACAATATAATATAAAAATAACAATTTAATTAAATAACTCTAAAAGTGTACATTGGAGGACCCTAACAGGGTTCAATCAATTCATCACAAGTATATGTGAATAAGGTATGGGGTTACAAAACAAAGTTAATGACATGATACCCAAATCAAAACCAGTGGTCCTTCATGGATCCTACTAAAACCTTTAGGTTGTCTTCACTCACAAGCTCCAACCTAACTAAGGTAGGCCCTTTATTAGCCATCCCGAAATACATACATTTGATCTTATGCTCATGGGATTAAGTAGGTGACCTAGCAAATGGACAAATTAGTACGCTACGTACAGAGTAAACCAAGTTGCTCCCTCAATGTACACAATTATGTCAACTTATCATATATGAGTATAAGTTACAGTGTCCATCGTATATATAAAGGTAACGGTGCAATAACACACTATCATATACAATTTCAACACAGTAGAATACAACATGCTTAAGAATCATAACACCTTCACATAAACACTTACATAAGCAATAGCAAAGAGTATCCAACCAACCCCTAAGGTTATTTTTATTTATCCAATTCCTTTAGTATATGCCATCCATTTATCTATATAATGGATAGGTCAATCACTCAATTAATATTCCATTCCATAACCAATTAGTCAAGACATGCACCGACTTTCATCATTTTGGTGAATTATATCATTACTTCTATTTCCGAGCTAGTTATCAATAATTCATTTGGTTACCATTCATAATTATCCATCAATATTTACTAACCATATTTTATTATCATCAAACGACGGACTATGCACCACCCTATGGTCTCACTTACCATGGAAGCCTATCCAATAAAAGACATAAAGTCCAAGCCAAAGCCAATCACCAAGTGGACATAAGTCCGGGCCAAAGCCAACCAATATCAATATAAGTCCAGGCAAAAGCCAACCAATACAAACATAAGTCTAGGCCAAAGCCAACCACCTAGGTAACCATACCTTTTAGTATTGATACCCCCTAGTACATCATTAGTGTCTATAGTAAGTAAGGCACCGAGACCTCTTAAGATCCATCTCAAAGGCACCAAAAATTTCAAAAGGCGGACTAACCTCCGGTAGCTAATCAAAGATCAGGTAACCTAGACCCATACTCAACTCGACTTTCTTTCGCTTTACATGATTAGTGTTTTATTTGTAAGGATAGGTGATCATACAAGGCCCATATAAAGTAAGCAAGTCAACTTTCTAAGTTAATCCATATTAACCCTTTTCCTTCCATTCCCCCCCAATCATGTGGATTTTCCATTTATCCTTGACCAATGTTATCCATATCCATAATTACATTTAATTCCAATCCAAGCTGGGTTCCATTATTATTTTCTCAATTAGCCTAACTTATCATAAGTGAAATACCCATTTATTACTTTCATTATTCACAGGGTATACCATAATTTGTGATCCCTTTTAATATTTTAATTAGGCCAATAGTCCATGATAAAATCTGCATTTTATCCCATTAATAATTATAGTATAGTACTAATTATAATCTCAAAGCATAATTGAACCAAAAAGAAGTAAATTAAGCAAACCAATCAAACAAGTCGATTTGTCTGGCCCAACTAGTTGATCAGTTTGGGTCGACCAGTTGATTGGTTTGACTCAATTAGACCATGTGTTCCTCAAACCAATCGATATGTTTGGACAAACTAGTATACCAATTTGGATAAACCCGTCGACTCTTCATAGACCAGTTGATCAGTTTTACCAAACCAGTCGATGGGTTTAAGCAAAGAGTAAGACCAAGGTCTCTGCAGACGTACCACTTGATAGGTTAGGTCAACCCACTAACTCTTCTAGGAACCAGTTGATGGGTTTGACCTAACCAATCGATTGGTTTGCTATAATATAACACCAAATCACAAATTTCATGCATATTCTTTCATATAAAATCATTTTTAGTCGTGTAAAAATATGTATCAACATCAACAAACATATTTCTAACCGAATTGACATGCTTTTCTCAGCATAATATCATCATAGCCTACTACTTTACCCATTTTCAAAGCATTTCATTTAAGACTTCAAATCATACATATAGTTGCATTTCTTCATGCCAAAATGCATGAATCAACTAAAGATAACAACTATTATAAAGGAACATGCTAATTATTTCAGAAGTAAGAATCACTTACCTGATGCAGGCAAAATCCTCTTAAAAATAGAAATTCAACTGTGAAAAATCTAGGCTTTGAAAACCTTAAAAGCAAAATCTTAAACTCACAAATTATACCAAAATCTTATCAATTTCAAATATTAAAAAATAAAAGAGAATAAGGACATACCAACTTAAGGTCTAAATAGAAAGGTTAATTAAACTACTCAACCTTTTCCCATAATCTAATTCCCCCTTTTTTGAGAATCAAAACAAGAAAGAGCTGGAGACAGGATTAGAAGAGTGTGCAAAAGTATATTAACAAGGCTCTAAATGTGGAAGGAAGAGAGGGAATGCAAGACTTAAGAAAATGTGGTAGTTGAAAGAAATATTAAATACGGGGATGATTAGGGTTATTTATAATCAACCAATCTAAAGGGACTACTAAGGGTTTGAAGATCGACTCAAAACCCTACCGTTGACCATTTGAATTTGATCAAAACAGACGGATTTATTTGGGATTTACTAACCTCTCCTCTAGAGTTCAAATGAAGTCTCTAGAGAATTCAGGTCAATTGGGCTGAAATTCACATTTACTAATGGAGAAATAGAATGTCAGCATGGAAGGAATCTTTCAAGTACTTAGAAACATGCCTAAGATCGAAGCATTTGATCTCATAATCATGCAGAGGAGAAAGGAGGAAGAAGAAAATTATTGAGGTCATTTCTTCCCTCTCTTTTGTCTCAATCAACCTCTAAATTCAATTGAAGCAATTTT
Organism: Tamarix chinensis; assembly: GCA_030549775.1. Lineage (NCBI taxonomy): Eukaryota > Viridiplantae > Streptophyta > Magnoliopsida > Caryophyllales > Tamaricaceae > Tamarix > Tamarix chinensis. The sequence goes on along the minus strand of CM060171.1, from coordinate 76,220,201 downwards.
TAGGTTAAATACATCATAAAAATGGTTATGAATCTCTTAGATACAATCTCACATGGGTTGGTAAGGTTTAAATTTAGTGTAAGGAATTTTTTATAAAATTAAACTCAAAAAACATAACTAGCTTGACAAATCAATTAATGGGTTTAAGTCTACTAGTCGACTATTTATCCACCAGTTGATCGATTTCTTGCAACTTATTGATTTCCTGCAACTAGTCAATCGATTTAGTTAAGGAGACTAATTTAGATAGAATGACAAACTAGTTGATTAGTTTATAGAACCAGTTAGTGGATTTGTCTACAAAACTCCATAAACTTTATTTTTCAACATGATTTCAAATCAAAATTTATCCCAAACTAAATCATAACATTAAATCAAAATCAAGGCCCAAAAATTGACAAAATTTTTCATTCAACCATCATATAAAAATGTTGGGTATTACATTTATTTAAAGGGTTCATCAATTGGTTTAAATGATATACTTTGTAATCTTACAACGGAGTGAGTTGAAAGTGGTAAGTCGTATGCTTGAGTGTATTTATGGCATCTTTTGTCTTGCACACTTTTCATAGACAAGTATAGTAATCGTGCTTCTTTATCGATATTAATATTAGAGGAGATATGGATGTACTAGGTGAGATGGCTATTAGAGTTAGTGTTTTAGTGTTTCTATATAGTTTACTTGGGATAAAATCTAGGCCTAGGTATAGACAACTAGGGGGATACATTGCACTTTTAAAGGTAATAATATATACCTACACAAGTAATCATTCTTTATTTGTGTACCTTTTTTAATGTTATTTATTACTTAAGTGTTGTATATATGCACATGCATGGATCTATGAATATTTCCCCTACTTTCATCAAACATTATTACATTACTACAATACATCAAACATTTCTAAAATGATGAGATGGGGTATTATCTATTATATTGGTGATCCTAAGTCATTTTAAGCCCAAATTGGATGCTAGACACATCTTGACATGCTAATGGTGTAATAGGTTAGTCGGATGTTGTAAATAATTTTTAATTGTAGTAATTTTTTTGAATAATGATTAGTTATGTTTTGCATGCTTTTATAGATTAACTTCATCCCCTTCCATAAAGATCCAGCATCATTATACCTTGACACAACACACCAAGGTAGAATGCACATCATGAATATTGTGGAGTCATACATGCTGGATTGAGTAGCCCAATAGTTTGGTTTCTCTCAATTCATCCCTAACTCTCTAATTGCACCAACCCAAGGATTATGTAGTATTGCTTCTATAAAAAAAAGTATAAGGTAGATTACTCTATTTGCACATCATTTTAGAATGTGAGGCATTATCATTTGGTGAATTTTAGTGATAGGTGGAACAAATGTCTTTATAAGTATGATTCAACATTGAATTGTATTCCTTGTTTGTTTGATAATTTATGCTTTCTACACCAAACTCTTTCTAGTAATTTTCAGACATCATTATTATAGTTGATTAACATAGGTAATATAGATAATAAATGTGTAGTTAATAATTATAACACCCCCAAAATTCACTACTAAAAATTTTATTTTTTTAAAAGTTATAAGTGGAAGCAAATATAGTAAATTTTGGGGATGCTACTGCCACACTTAGTACCAGACCAATTTTCCTCTACCATCTCGGTACCAAGTGCTAAAGGCTGAAAATGTACTAATCAAAGTTACAATCATAAAATAGAATGGCGCAATAGATAGATTACAAGGAATACAATCTACTAATAGTAGTTACGGAATAAAATCATTAAAAAGGAAGTATAATAGTTTTAAGGAAAGTCTAAAAACCTTCTAGATAGTCCTACGTTCTTAACCCGGGAGTAAATATTGGATAGGGCTTATGAGCTAACCTGTAAACGACACTGCCTATTGAATAAGTAAAGGCTCACAAAATGAACCATTTAGTACTATGGTACTAAGTAACCCTTTACACAGGACTAATATACAAGGCCCACATGCAACACATTAGTTACTGCACACCAAACATATGAACATGAACTTCTAAATATATAAACTAAAATTCAATAATCATTCTAATGGCTACATGCCTCAAGATCATGTATCATAAAGGCTCATTCACTTAGAAATAACATGACTTACCAAGGGAGCACTCAAGCGATGCTCTTTGTAGTATAATTAGAGAGCCAACAACATATTCCACCATATACCATCCACCATCCACTCAACTCAAAGGCAGGCCCATAGACCCATCTATACAATAACAAACTCAATCCACTCTATTAGGCACTAAGGTTGTTACCATATCACATTAGTAGGTCATAATAGTTTGATCATTATTATCTGGACTCAAGCCATTAGTTTGAAATTTATTCATCTCTCAAATTATATCCACGTAGGTTTGGGGACCCTCTATTCTCACCGATAGACCGGTTACAACAAAGGACAACATGCTCCTGACCACTATTATAAGTGTATAACTAGTGGGCTAGTACATATGATATAATCCAAGCTAGGATGCTTCTAATCACTATTATAACCGGTGGACTAATACATATGATATAATCTAGGAAAAAATGCCCCTGACCACTGTTATAACCGATAAATTGGTACATATGATATCATCTAGGGTAGAACACTTCTGGCTACTATTATAACCGGTGGACTGGTAAATATACTATATATGGTCCCGAACTACGTGGTGTGATAAAGTGAATATTTTTCATAATTTTACCTCTCTTTGTCTTCCCTTTGGGACTTCATTTAATATAGTTTACATAATTTGCTATGGTTCTAGCCTATTTACACTACCGCTTTCTTGAGTTTTGTGTTAAAAGAATTTATGTAAAAACTTCAAATCCAAGAAAGAATTACATGTTTTCAAAGCAACAGACCTAGCATAGAAGGCTTTGGAGGAAAGTACATCAACTCAACATGTTTATGTAAGTGTATTAAAGCTAAAAGAGCCAGATATGTGCTAAGAAAGTCTTAAGAATCAAGAAAAGAGAGCTGAATGGCCGGCTCCATACCTAGTTGCACGGTCGTGTAGCAATCCCCTGGTAATTTCGAAGAAAATAGAACCACATGGCCAGGTAGTGCACATCTGGCACAGCCATGCAAGATCCAAAATTCCATTAATTCGAGAGCTAAGAAACTACACGGCCAGGCGTGACATGGCCGACATGATGAGATTTTTTGTGGCATGCCTTGGGGACTTCTTAAAGAGAGAGAGATAGAGAGAGAGAGAGAGAGAGAGAGAGAGAGGAGGTTTTAAAGTATCTCTAGACCCCTCATTATCGAGCTTTATCTTCATGTAATTTGTTGTCTCCATTAGTTTTGATTTTTTAGAGATTCAAGTGTATAATTAGTGTACTATCAACTCGGAATCAACATTGTTCTATTCCGGATTATGGTTAATTCAATATAATTCTTCTTCTTCCTATATTTGTATTATTATTATTATCATGTTATTTATTTTTTAAATTTCATTTGAAGATATGAGTGAGTAATCTTCTTTTCTAGCATTGAACTAGGTACCGTTTTAGTTATCAATATGATGAATTAAAGTATTATGTCATATGTTTAATTCATTTATATTATTGCATATGTTAAGTTTAACTGATGTAAAGTAGATTTGACAAAATCTGACCTCTTTAGAAATCATATGCAACTGAAAGGCTGAGATTATTATCGAAGATTAGCATGTGTATGGAAATTTAAGTAATCACGAAAGTAGATGTTTAATTCTTAGGGACTTTAGAATTGGTGATGCTTAATGGGTTTAGTTTGATTTGTGAGTCACGAAAGTATTGGAAAGTTAGATTAAATACACTCTTAGACCTTAAAAGAGGCTAATGAATATAATAAGACCAATTATCCATACTTAGCAAATTAATATATGACATATTCATTGTCTCACCATTGATTATTAATTCAGAGACTGAAGTTTGATCCTCGGTTTCACTCCTATTATTTAGCATTTTCAATTAGAAAGATTTTCATAATTATTCTCCTTATCCACTAGCATACCCCTGATTTATATAGGTTTAGATAGTTAAAATAGTAAATAGGTGTACTCAATTACAAAGTCCCTATGGGATACGACCTTAAAATGCTATGATGAATCTGTGCACTTGTGGAAATAGCACAACAAGTTTTTGGTGTCATTGCCAGGGACTTCGGCTAATTGATATTCTATAATTTATTATTTAGCTAGACCAAATCCTTTAATTTTCCTCTATTATTTATCTTCTCTAGTTGATTATCTGTTGTATGCATTTTCATGAACCTTTTTATGCAACGATCCTTTCGACTTGGGACTCCAGCTAAGCTTGTAATCCCCCAAAAATTTTAAAAGCCTATAATTTATTAAATTACTTTTATTAGGGATAATTTAACTCTTAAACTTATTTAATTTAGTTACGTTAAGGATTTTGCCTTTTAAATTTATTTAACTTAATTATTTTGTGGGTTTTAAGTATACCAAATTAGATGTGAGTGTTTAATAAATTAAGATAAATAAATTGCTATTTATCATACTCATTTTTATTTAAATAAGGTTCAAACCAATATTTTTCTAAAAGTTACCTCTTTAAACTAATATAATAAGATAAATTACTAAAATTTTAATTATCTACCAAAAATACTATGACTCGCCCCATAATTCATTTTTATTATTTTCTTCCCTAATTATTTTCCTTAATCCATTTTCCCCCTTATTTTCCTTTTCTCTTTTTTTTCTTTCTTTTCTCTCCCCCTCCTTTCTCCCTTCTCTCCCCCATTTCCCCCGACTGGGCCAGCCCACCGGCCCAGGTCAGTTCTCTCCCCTTCCCCCCGTCTCGCACGCAGGCCTGCCCTGCTGCTCCTTCGCCCGAACCGCCCGGCCGGTTCTTTTTCTTTTCTCCCCTGGACCGACCAGTCCAGCCCCTTTCCCCTCTTCTTCTTCCCCGCGCCCCGCTGCAAATCACCGCCCTCCTGCGCCGACAACTCTTCTGCACCGCCCGTCTATCCCTCCTCGACCGACCGACCCCCCCACACCTCACACAAGTCTGCTACCGCCCCCTTCCTTTTTCCCGACCGAGCCATAGGTCTGCCCCGCGTTGGCCTGCCACCTCTCTCGATCCTCCCCCATTTCAAGCTTATAAATACCCCACGAGCCCAGCATCGGGCTCTTTCGAAACCCCATCCCAAAAAATCACCCTTGCGCCATCCCCGTTTCAGATAGCCACCCTGTCGCCGCCGCCCGATCCACCCACGAAATTCTCCCTTGCATCACCCTCCACCAACCTAGGCCTCCCACACCCCTCGGTTTGCTCTGCACGAGCCACCCCGGCCGTGTAAAGAGCTCTTCCCGATCAGCCTTGCTTCGAGCCCCGCCGCCCTTCTCACCACCGCCCACCGCCGGTGCCGCCACTTCCAGCACCCCTCTGCCTTCTAAAACCACCAGGGGAGCTTCCTCTACCTCCCCATATCTTCTTTTTCCCCTGCCACCCTCTCCTCTTCCTTTCTCCTCCCTCCACCACTTCTCCACCTCTCTTCTCCCCCATCACCACCACTGCCGCCGCCGCCGTGCACTATGCACCGCCACCTGTGCCACCAGCACCCCTAGGTGGTCCTCTAAACTTCCCAACCCCTAAACCCTTGTTATACAAATGCTAGTTATTTTTAGTAATATTATTAGTGTTATTCTTAATGTTATAATTATTATTATTATTAATGTTATTATTTAACCTAACCTTGAAATATTTATAACTATTATTATTACTATTATTAATGACCTATAACTTTAGTATTATTATTTTAACATCATTATTGTTATTATCACTAGTATTACTATTAACACTATTATTATGGTTATTATTATTATTATTATTATTATTATTTTAGTTCCTTGTCATTATTAGTAATATTATTATTTTAGCCCTAATGGTAAGTTGTGATAAGGGTAAGGTAGGAAGGCTAGTCAATTTGGTTAGAGGGAAGTTAATCCATAGTCTTCCCCTCTTATAGGCGAATCAAGTCAAAACCCGGAGGAGGCGTAGGAACGTGCTCCAAGACCGGTGCCGTATTAGGTAAGGATGTGGCTAATGTCCCTACGTGTTATGTGAATTGTATGCCTTGGATGCTTTATATATATATCATGTCCTGTTGTGTATCACATGATTGTCCTTAACGTGTTTTATGCGTAGTGCAGCTTGGAGTTAAGGTACGTGGTATGTGTTTTTCTCATGACATGAATGTGATATCTATATGTGGTGATTATGATGCACTGTGACATGATGTAACCCTCTAGGACATGCATGTTAGGGTGATTATTATTATGACATGGAGATGAAAGGACAAAAAGAAATAAATGGGAAATGAGTTGCTAAAGGGGGTATGAGGTTGACCAAAATGAATAAGAGATGAGAACTATGCATGGGAATTCTAGGGTTTGCATGGGAACTTCGAGAGTTTGCATGGGTTGGATAAAACTTGCATGGGGATGATCGTTACGTGAGAAACATTGTATTAAGGTGTAAATAAGCTAAATGGAGAGTTGTTGAGTGTTTGGAGACTTGGGATGAAAAATAATACGTAGGTTGGTGTAAGGGTGTATAAGGGACCCGATTAGGGTTTTGGGAGAAAGTAGTAATCTGGGAAATGTGGAAGTAAAAATGATTAAGGGAGAGTGGAGTATGGGTTAAGAGTGGAAATTGTTGTATAATGGGTGATTATGGGTGTCATGGGAGAGAAGAGATATTGGGTGAAAAAGAGAGGGGTTACTTGTAGGAGAAGAAAGGTGCTAGGGTTGAAGTGGCTAACTAGGGTTTTTCGGTCACATGTGGAATCGAGGGGTAAAGCGATATGATTTGGGATTGGATCTAAATGAGATGAGGTGTGGGATGATAAATGGAGTAATGGTAGTGTAAGTGAGAGGAAGTTGGGTCACATAGGTCCAATTAGGGTTTCCAAGGGAAAACCCTAGAGGGAGATAGCATGTGGAGTGGATGTCACGAGGTGCTGGGCCTTAGCCCACGCTCTTAGGAGTTGGTTTTCATTATGTGTAAGCGTAAAGAGGAATGGATATCGAGGCGTGATAAGGGGCGCAAGAGTCCCAAGATATGGGACGGGCTCTCCTGGGAGGATAAGTGTGGATTAAGTTAGCCATGCATGTCAAGGGTAAAATAATTTCAAATAAGATATGTTAAGACACTAATCACTTAAAGAGGAAGATGTTGAGCCGGATCCAGACCGGTCCACCGGCGAATAATAGTGGCTAGGGCCGGGGTGCCCTACATGACCGGTCCACCAGCTATAATAGTGGCTAGGGTCGGGGTGCCCTACATGACCGGTCCACCAGCTATAATAGTGGGGGATTCCATGCTCAACAAACCGAACGTATTAATAATAAGACATGGGAAAGACACGAAGTAATTACAGTGAAACATCATGTGAGTCGGGGCCAGACCGGTCCACCGACGAATAATAGTGGCCAGGAGCGTTTTACCCTGCATGACCGGTCCATCGGCTATAATAGTGGCCAGGCGTGTTTTTCCCTACATGACTGATCCACCGGCTATAATAGTGGGGTTCCCGCACTCATATGAATTGATAAAGACTATGCTGTGAATCAACTCTATATTTACCAGAGATCCAAAGAATAAGACTATCTGGACTGTAACTAGCCTTTATCATCTATTTTACTACATGTTGCTCACATGATTATGCTATGTGTATAGGGTTGTGTGTTTTGTATGCCGGCCTTAGCACATCTGTTACCTTACTTAGTACGTAGCGTACTGACCACCCGTTTCATGGGTGTTTCTCATTCCCACGAGTAGAGGACCCACCTGAGTTTGTGCAGGTAGGAGACGATATTTTTGATGCCTACGACTCTTACGAGGCATTGGGCGGGGCTGAGAGTGGAGCCTAGACTTGGCCTGGGGACCGAGAGCAACATGGCCGGACTCTCCTTTTCGTTTTGTTTTACCCTATATTGTTTTATTTTAGTTATGTTTTGTCGTACGATACTTTTGTTCCTTGAGAACCTTGTCTATGTACCCCTTTGGCTTGTAAACCTTTTTATGCGTACTATGAATTTTATATTGTGAACTATTTAACTTCCTTATGAATCCTCGTTTTAAGTATTAGCTTTTGTTTGATGGTAATCCGTTTTAGCCTTAGCACTCGATACTGGAACGGTAGGAGTGAACCGGTCTGGTACTGAGTGTGGCGGTAACATTCCCCATAATTCACGGTTTTCTTATTTTGCTTCTGTTAATTCTTTCCTTTAAAACAAAATTTTCCAGTAGTGAATTTTGGGGGTGTTACAAATCTAGACACTGAGACCAAACGAATGTTGACTGGATTACGAAGCTGGATACGTGAGACAAAAGTAAGCGTGAGTTCAGAGACCAGGGCTGAAACTACGGAGAAGAAGACCAACATCACTCTCTTAAAGAGTTCACATCTCCAAATGCATATGGGACGCAATCGAGCATCCAGAAGCCAAACGTAGCCGCCAGCTAAAACCTACATTGCTCAACACAATTCAGCAAAATCAATTCAGTGGTAGCACAATGAAGGACCCTAACTTACACATTTCTATTTTTCTTGAGTATTACGACGCCTTGAATATGATGAGGTGTCAGATAATGCGGTCAAGCTTCACTTATTTCTGTTCTCATTATGAGATAAAGCAAGGGCTTGGTTGCAATCATTTCCCACTTAGTCTATTACCACCTGGGATCATCTTTCATGAGCTTTCCTCAATAAATACTTTACCCCAACAAAAATAGTTCAATTGAGAAACCTTATTACAAGATTTAGTTAAAAGGATGGCAAGTTGCTCTATGACGCATAGGAGTGCTACAATGACATGTTGCAAATGTGCCCACATCATGGGTTGGAAGAACGGTTACTGGTCCACACATTCTATAATGGCCTACATTACAATACTAAGTTGAATTTGGATACAATAGTAGGAGATACTCTTATGAATAAAAGCATACTAGAGGCCAAGCAATTGGTTGAAGACATGGCTCAGAATCATTACCAATGATCAGGTGAGCGCTCTTCAACCAAGAAAGGTGGTAGGTATGACGTTGATACATTAGATCACCTTTCTTCATGAGTTGATGCATTATTTTAGAAATTTGATAAATTAAGTATTAACACATTAGCAACCTCCTCTGCTATTTGTGAGATTTGTGGCATTATAGGACACTCATATGTTGAATGTTAGTCAGTTACTCCTCTACCCCCCGAAGCAACCCTGGCAGACCACGTTAATTATGTAAATAACTTCAACCAAAAGGGAGATCCATTTGCTCCCACCAGCAATCCAGGATGGCGGAATCATCTGAATCTATCCTATAACAACCCACCGCAGAATCCCATCCCTCAATCAAAATTTATGCCCCCTAGTTTCCAAAACCTTAGGCCACCATTTCCTGATCCTCCAAAGTCAAATATTAAGTTATTGATGGAGAACTTCATAGCCTCTCAAAACAAACAAACCAAGGATTTGAATAATTCGATTAAAAGCTTAAGTTCTAAGGTTGAATCCCTAGCCACCCATAATAAGATGCTAGAAAATTAAATTATCCAAATGACCCGATAATTGGGATCTTCCTCTTGGCCCATCGGAATGCTTCCCGAGCAGTTAGAGGTAAATCCTAAAGGGCTTGTTAATGCTATATCACTTCGAAGTGGGAATGAGTTGGAGGGCCCTATGTTAAGAAAATAAATGGAAGAGGAAAGTAGAGGAGTCAAAGAGAAAGTGGAAACAAATAGAGAAGCCATGAATATTAAGAATGAGACCACATTAGGGAAATATAACAAGGTTGATAAATATATCCCTCCACCACCATATAAACTGTAACACCCCCAAATTTACTACTGAAAAATTTCGTTTAATTTAAAAGAGTTTAGCGGAAACGAGTAGATAAAAATGTAAATTAGGGGGCATTACCGCCACACTTAGTACCAGATCGGTTCACTCCTACCAACCCGATACTAAGTGCTAAGGCTAAATAAGAATAACATCAAATATGAGTCACTTAATAAATTACAAGTCATATAGAATCAGAGTGCAGAAGTCAAAAGTTACAATCCAAAGTACAATTTTAAAATACCAAATGTTTGAGGATATAATACAGTGGAACAAAACACAATACGATAATACAGAGAACAAAATGGAGGATGAACTCCGACCACATCACTCTCGACCCCCAAGCTAGGTCCAGGCTCAACTCTCAGCCCTGCCTGATGCCTCGTAAGCATCGTAGGCATCGAAGACATCGCCCCTACCTGCACATACTCAGACGGGTCTTTTGCTTGTGGGAATGAGCAGCACCCATGAAACGGGTGATCAGTACGCTACGTACTGAGTAAGGTAGCAGACGCACTAAGGCCAACATACACAGAGATACATGACATAACAGACATGGCATAATTAAGTACATAGCGTGCAATAACACAGATAAACAATATCGGTTACGAACCAGATAACTTCTCATTAGATTTCTGATAATTATAATCGATTCACATCATAGTCTTTATCAATCCATGTGAGTGCGGGAACCCCACTATTATAGCCGGTGGTGTAAACCCCCAAAAAATTTTGAAAACCTATATTTTAATAAATAACTCTTATTTGAAATAAAATTAGCTTTTAAAATTATTTATTTTAATTATTTTATGGATTTTAGAGTATGTAAATTTGGATAAGAGTATTTAATAAATTAAAAATAAATATTTTACTAATTATCATATTATTTTTATTTAAATAATTTTCCAAACTAATATTTTACTAACGTTATCCTTTTTAAACTAATATATTAGATTATAATGAATTAAATTATTAAATTAAATAATTTATCAAGAATATTACATTTTATGATTTTATAAATTAATTCACCTTATTTTCCCTATTTTTCCATTTCCCTTTATACCCTTTCCCCCCCTTTTTTTTCCTTTCCTTCTCTTCTTTTACACTTTTCTCCCTCCCTTGGGTCGCCGGCCTGGCTGTCTCCCCTGCGCACTGGGCCACTAGCCCATCTCCCCTCCTTTCCTCCCTCTCTCGCGCGAGCCGTTCCCCCTTCTCCTCTCGCACGCCCGCCCAGCACAGCCCATCTGCCTCCTTTCCTTTTTTTTCCTGACCGGCTGGTTCATCCTTATTTCCTTTCCCTTCGACCGGCCAACTTCTCCCTTCTTCTTCTTCCTTTTCATCGCCACCATGCCTGACAACCTGCGCACGCTCGACCACCGCCCTGCAGCTGCCACAACCTACCTCCCTCTCCCTCTCTCTCTTCCCCCGTCATTTTCTTTCCTTTTTTGAGCCAAACTGGCTCTTGGACCACACCTCGCATGCTCTCCCCCTTTTCCTTCTTCTTCCCTCTCTTTCCCCTGCCACCACACTATAGCACCGATCGGGCTCCTGCTCCCCCCTACCTCACCCTCTTCTTTTTCTTACCCTCACCAGCCCTTCATTCCCACAATTTTTGAGCCTCTTCTCCCTCCCCGAGCTCCCTCTTCTCTCCTTCCTTCTCCCTCCATTTTCCCTGTTTCTTTATCACTGCCGCCAACTGTTGTCCTAACCACCAATACCAGCCCCTGCGCTGCCTCCTACCACCACCCCTACTGCCTTGCACCATCACGCCACCCCTCGAGCCCCCTACACTTCCTCCCTTCTCCACCCCTCCCTTTTTCTCCCCATGTTTTTCCCTTATCGCCGAACCACCTGCAACCGCCACTTCTGCCACCGTCCGGCCACCTCTACCGCCACCCAACCCATCGTTCGACACCCTGCAACCCCCTCTACCACCACCATACAAAGGTACACCGGTCGTACCGGTGCATATCAGCTACTCAGTACCCTTTAACCATGAACCCAAGGACGCAAAGGTACCCTGGTCGTACTGGTGCATAAAGCTAACTCAGTACCTTACCGACAAGGACACCTAATCCATAAGTATGCATACCCCCTAACTAGGTCCGTAGAGCTAGGAAGAGTAAGATATAGGGCCTGGCTGGGGCACAAAAGCACACCAGCAAATACCAGAATAATCGTGGACTAAACCACGTCCTTAGGGTAGCGACCCCTAAGGAGTCACCATTCCCGATCTCGAGGTCTTTCACTTTAAGTAATAGTGTCTTAATTAAGGTGATCACAGAAAGCACGATGATCCAATACTTATTCACTTTCAATCGTTTCGATATCATTAATCGTTTCTTATTCAGAGGATTATCCAGGATGTCACAGAGAAACCATCAAGGCCATACTAATCATGAGATACTCTTACTTGGCTAATCAACATTATTTAATCATATTAATGTTCCACAATCTCAAGGACCTATTAGGTACAAATTACTCATTTGCCCTTTTCTTATATAATTGTTAAGTATCTGTTCCTTACTTGATAAATTACCACATTACCCTTAAGGTTGCATAATTACCAAATTGCCCTTTGTCCGATTTAGATTACCAAATTATCTCATACACTTTTTAGATCATCATTCACCCCTCATAATTACTATACTTATCATATTTCCCTTTTGGTTGGTTATATTACCAAATCGCCCTTCTCCTTTGTTATAATTACTAAATTGCCCTTGAGTTGGATAAATTACTAAATTACCCTCCTTCATTATCATGATTACTATTTTGCCCCTTTAGTTGGTTAAACAATTATCACTTTACCCTTTTATCGGCTAAATTACCAAATTGCCCTTTAGTTGAACAAATTACCAAATTGCCCTTCTCCTTTATCATAATTACCATTTTACCCATCTCAATTATTTTAATTGCTATTTACCCTTTTTAATTATCACAAATCCCAAATTATTCTTCTTCGTAATTACCAATATTAATTTACCCTTTTTCATAATCAAAATTACTATATTACCCTTCTCCATTATTAAAATTACCATAATGTCCTTTGATTGGTTAATTTACCAAATTTCCCTTCTATAGTATCGTACTTATCCAATTGCCCTTCTACAATCATAATTTAATTGCTAAATTATCTTTTGTCGTTATCATAATTACCAAGTTACCCCTTACTCCCAAGTTTACCATAATATCCTTTCATTTACAAAATTACCATTTTACCCCTTACATCTAATTTTACCATAATATCCTTTTATTTATGAAAATTACCACCATACATCTTTTACTTTACAAACTACTATTTTACCCTTTTACATCCAAGATTACCATCTTTATCTTTCCTTACATAATTACCATTTTGCCCTTCTTTTCCAATTTACCATATTACCCCTTCACTTGTAAATTTCCACTTCGCCATTCACTTATAAAATTTACCATATTACCCTTTACTTATGAAATTATGATTTTGCCCCTCTACCACCACAATTACCATAATGCCCTTTTTACTTGAACAATTACCATAATGCCCTCCTTCAACCAAAATTACTATTTTACCCCTACTTCCAAAATTACCAATTTACCCTTCTTTCTCACACCTTACAATTTTATCCTTTACTTGTAAATTATCATTTGGCCATTTAATTATAAAATTACCATATTATTCTTTTATCTCAAAATTTACCAAAATACCCTTTTTCACTTATAAAATTTCCACTCAACCCCTTTATTCACCATTTTTATGAATTTTCTAACACTACATAAATAATGATATTAATACTTCATTTTTATCATCTAAGTCCACCAACTTGTCATTTTTCAACATAATACTCATTAGCAACTATACACATTGATTTATTTATCTCATAAGCATAATTACTAAAATACCCTTAAACAATAACATCATTCATGCATTAACAACATGGTACATCATAATCAAGTGTTTAACATTTCTATCCATATTCCAACTCCTTCTTTATTTAACATACCTACATATAGCATAAAAGTTATCATGCTTTTTTTCTTTTTAACAAACAATATAAGAAACCATAAACATATCATGCTAAGCATACAAAACATGCATAAAATCATACTAAACCCTAAATGTGCTAGCATGCGTTTTTCATATATTTAAGGGAGGATTAACGGTTACCTTAATCCCGCAAAATATCAAATCTTACCAAGCATATTTAGCAACTCAACACCTAAAAATAATATCCATCATACTTATGTTAGAAATTAGAACCAAAGCATAAAACTTTATAAATTTTAATTAATAAAACACTTAACATAAAATACCATTTTACCTTAAAAATTATCCAAACAATTTTTAAAATGAAGGGGAGCTCACGCTGCATGAACAGCGTGAGTCTCATGCAAAATTATGGGGAGAAAAGGGTTCGAAGGGGGTGAAGGGAGAAAAATAAACCATTTTCGGGTTAGGATCTTTAGGCTAGAAAAGAGGGTGGTTAGGGGAGGTTCTAAGGCAGGGGAATGGTGCAGGAGTGTAGAGAGGGTGTAGGTGGAGGCGAAGGGTGGTTTCACGGCGGCATAGGGCGGCGGAGACGGCGGCAGCAAGGCGGCGAAGTTGGCTGCCGAGAAGGGTCGAAGGGGAAGGGTTGAGAAGGAAGGAAAAGTGGAGGGAAAAATGGAGGGGTGCAGGGGTTGGTTTCGGCCAACTAATGGATGGCGGTTGTAGAGGGGGTTGCAAGGTGTCGAACGGTGGGTTGGGTGGCGGCAGAGGTGGCCGGACGGCGGCGGTAGAGGCGGTTGCTGGTGGCTTGGCGGTAAGGGGAAAAGTTGGGAAGAAAAAGGAAGAGGAGGAGAAAGGGGGAAGTGCGGGGCTCGAAGGGGCTGTGTGGGGGTGCAGGGTGGTAGTAGGCGGTGGTAGAAGGCGGCGCAGGGGGTTGGTGAGGCGGCAGGAGCGGCGGACGGTGGTGGCGATGCAAAACAGGGTGGAAATGGGAGAGGAAGAAAATGAGAGAGAGAAGGGAGGATCGGGGGTGAGGGGCTCGACAACAATGGGCAGGGAAATGGCTGAAGAGGAGAAGAAAAAGAGGAGGAAGGGTAGGGGAATAGGGGCTGATCGGAGGGCAGGCTTAGGGTGGCAGGGCATCGTAGGGTGGCAGGGGGAAAGGAGGGAAGAAGAAGGAAAGGGGGAGAGGCATGCGGGGCTGGTCCAGGGCCGGTTTGGCTCGAAAAAGGAAGGAAAACGACGGGGGAAGAAAGAGAGGGAGAGGGAGCAGGTGGTGGCAGCGATGGGTGCAGGCGGTGGCAACAGGCATGGCATCGAACGTGCAGGTGGTCGGGCGTGGAGGAGAAGAGGGGAGAAGAAGAAAGGGACGGGGCGGCTTGGACCGGCGCTGGAAAAGAAAATAGGCAGCCGGTCGGTCCAGGGGAAAAAAGGAGAGGCAGGCTGGAGGGACGGGCTGGATGGTGCACGAGGGAGAGAAGGGGTGAGGCGGGAGAGACGGGCCGAAGGCCTAATGCGCGGGGAGAGGGGCTGTGCAGGCCGGGCGGATGGCCCAAGGAAGGGGGAAGAAGGAAAAAAAGAGAAGAAAGGAAAAAAAAGGGTAAAAGAAGGAAATGGAAAAATAGGAAAATAAATTAAATTAATTTATAAATCCTAAAATGTAATATTCTTGATATATTATTTAATTTAATAATTTAATTTATTATAATCTAATATTTTAGTTTAAAAAGGATAAAGTTGGTAAAATATTAGTTTGGAAAATTATTAAAATAAAACAATATGATAAATAGCAAAATATTTATTTTTAATTTATTAAATACTTTTATCCAAATTTACATACTCTAAAATCTATAAAATAATTAAAATAATAATCTTAAAGAAATTTTATTCCAAATAAAAGTAATTTATTAAAATATAGGTTTTCGAAAATTTTGGGGTATTACACGTATGCTAGCACATTAGGGATTTAGTATGATTTTATGCATGGTTTGTGTGCTTAGCATGATATATATATATATATGGTTGCTTATATTGCTTGATAAAAAGGAAAAGTATGATAACCTTTGTGCCATGTGTAGGTATGATAATTAAGGAAGAAGTTTGATTATTGATGGAAATATTAAATGCTTGTTTATAATGGATTATGTTGCTAATGCATGAGTAATATTATTGCCTAAGGGTATTTTAGTAATTATGCTTGTAAAGTATGTGATCTAATGTATGTAGTTGCTAATGAGTATTATGTTGAATAATGACAAGTTGGTGGACTTAGAGGATAAGAATGAAGTACTAATATCATTATTTTATGTAGTGTTGGTAAATTCATAAAAATGGTGAATAAATGGGTTGAGTGGAAATTTTATAAGTGAAAAGGGTATTTTGGTAATTTTGTAAGCAAAAATGGTACTTTGGTAATTTCAAAAGAAATGGGTTAAATGATAATTTATAAGTAAAAGGATAAAATTGTAAGTTGTGAGAAAGAAGGGTATTAGGGTAATTTTGAAGGAAAAGGGGCAATATGGTAATTTTACAAGTAAAAAGGGGGTATTGTGGTAATTATGGAAGTTAGGGTATTATGGTAATTTTATGAGTAAAGGAAAAGATGAGAATTTGTTAAGTAAAAGGGCATTATGGTAATTTTGCAGGTAGAGGGGCAAAATAGTAATTTCATAAATAAATGGCAATATGGTAATTTTATAAGTGAGTGGAAAATGGTAATTTTATAAGTAAGGCGTATTATGGTAATTTGGGGAGTAAAGGAGTAATATGGTAATTTGGAAAAGAAGGGCAAAATGGTAATTATGTAAGGAAAGATAAAAATGGTAATTTTGGATGTAAAAGGGTAGAATAGTAATTTGTAAAGTAAAAGGAGTGTTATGGTAATTTATAAGTGAAAGGGTATTGTGGTAATTTTTATAAATAAAAGGATATTATGGTAATTTGAGAGTAAGGGGTAGAAGAGTAATTTTGTAAATAAAAGGATATTATGGTAAACTTTAGAGTAAGGGGTAACTTGGTAATAATGATAATGATAAGGGATAAATTGGTAATTAAATTATGATTAAAAAGGGGGTAAATGGATAATTATGATACTAGAGAAGGGTAATTTGGTAAATTAACCAATTAAAGGGCATTATGGTAATTTTAATAATGGAGAAGTGCAATATAATAATTATAAATATGGAGAAGGGTAGATTTATAATTATAAATATGGAGAAGGGTAGAATAGTAATTATGATAATGGAAAAGGGTAATTTGGTAATTTAACCAACTAAGGGGCAATTCGGTAATTATGATGATGGAGAAGGGAAATTTAGTAATTTATCCAACTAAAGGGGCAACTTGGTAATTTAAACGACTAAAGGGTAAATTGGTAATTATTTAACCAACTAAATGGGCAAAATAGTAATCATGATAATGAAGGAGGGTAACCTAGTAATTCAACCAACTAAGGGGCAATTTGGTAATCTAATCAATCAAATGGGACATATGTTAAGTGAGCAATTATGAGGGGTGAATGGTGACCTAAAAAGTGTAGGAGACAACTTGATAACCTAAATTGGATAAGGGGTAATTTGGTAATTATGCAGCCTAAAGGGGCAATATGGTAATTTGTCAAGTAAGGAAGGGATGACTTAGCAATTATATAAGTAAGGGGTAAATGAGTAATTTGTACCTAACATGTCGTTGTGATTATGGACCATTATAATTAGGGATGGCAACGGGGCGGGTCAGGGACGGGGACCCCATCCCCATCCCCATCCCCGAACCCGATAAGGAAAATAATCCCCGAACCCGACCCGATCCCCGATCTATTTTTCATCCCCAATTTATTCCCTATTCTTAAAACCCGACCCGATCCCCGAAACCCAATTTTATACCCGATCCCCGATCTCATCCCCGATCCTCAAACTATTTTTTATATTATATTTTTAATTTATATTATATTAAAAAATTATATATATTATATATATAATTATATAAATATATATATATATATATATAATTTCGGGGCGGGTTCGGGGATGGGGACCCCAAACCCGTCCCCGAAAAAATCCCCATTAAGAATCCCCGAACCCGAACCCGATCCCCGAATTCTCTCCCCGAACCCGAACGGGGAATCCCCGACGGGGCCCCGAACCCGCGGGGAAAATTACCATCCCTAATTATAATATGATTTAAATGATGCTGATTAGCCAAGTAAGAGTATTTGATAATTAGTATGGCCTTAATGGTTTCTCTGTGATATCTTGGATAATCATCTGAATAAGAAATGATTAATGATATCGGAACGATTGAAAGTGAATAAGTATCCGATTGTTGTGATTTTCGTGATCACTTTAATTAAGACACTATTACTTAAAGTGAAAGACATCGAGATCAGGAATGATGACTCCTTAGGGGTCATTACCCTAAGGACGTGGTTTAGTCCACGATTATTCTAGTATTTGTTGGTGTGCCTTTGTGCCCCAGCCAAGCCCTATATCTTACTATTTCTAGCTCTACGGACCTAGTTAGGGGGTATGCATACTTATGGATTAGGTGTCCTTGTCGGTAGGGTACTGAGTTAGCTTTATGCACCAGTACGACCAAGGTACCTTTGCGTCCTTGGGTTCGTGGTTGAAGGGTACTGAGTAGCTTATATGCATCGGTACGACCGGTGTACCTTTGTATCCCAGGTTATTGATCTCCCGTCCAAGGCAAATAAATATGATTGATGTGTTGATTAAGAAAAGGAAAGATACTAATTATGAAAGTGAAATATTAATGAGCCGGACCCAGTTGATTTATGATATTGAGTACCGGTCCACCGGATATAATAGTGGTCCAGGAGCGTGTTGCCCTGGTATGTGATTATGAGTACCGGTCCATCGGATATAATAGTGGTCCAGGAGCGTGTTGCCCTAGTAAGTGATTATGAATACCATTCCACCGGATATAATAGTGGTCAGGAGCGTTGTGCTCTGGATGATGATTTTATATATATTCCGGTCCACCGGCTAAAATAGTGGGGGTCCCGAGCTTAATAAAATCGGTTACGCATATGACTAAAGTTATGGAAAAATACTAATCACTTATAGTGGAACACTATGTGAGTCAGGGCCAGACCGATCCACCAGCAAATAATAATGGCCAGGAACGTTTTGCCCTAGAGACCGGTCCACCGGCAAATAATAGTGGTCATGAGTGTTCTGCCCTGAGTGTATACTTTCCGGTCCACCGGCTATAATAGTGGGTTTCTTGCACTCACATGGATATAAAATATGAGATTGATTGTATGATGACGGAATAATGGCTTAAGGCTCGAATGTATCAGTTTTACACTATGACCTGGCTTAAGGCCCAGAGGTATCAATCATGACTTATGACTTGTTATACATGTGATGGTTATGTATGCACCTCTTATTACATATGTATATAGTTGCATTATGTGTTGCATTGCGGGCTTGTGTTTAAGTGTGGTATTAAAGGATTACTCAGTACCGTAGTACTGAAGGGATTCCCTTTATGGGGCCCCTGCCTTTTCAATGGGCAGTGCCCTTGCAGGTCTTTTCAGGTACTACTCAAGTGGGCTACGGGAAAGAGAGTAAGGAGTTATCCGGTATCGTTAGGGTTTTCTCTTTCTCTTTAAATTCCTGGTTTTAATGTTATGTTGTTACTGTAACCACCATTGGTGGATTTTATTCCTGTAAACAATTTGATGCGCTACTCTGATTTATGTGTGTTGAATTTCTTCCAGAATGTATTTTACTCTTCTTAGCCTTAGCACTTAGTACTGGAACGGTATGAGTGAACCGGTCTGGTACTGAGTGTGGCGGTAATACTCCCAAAGTTCATGTTTTATTAATTTGCTTCCGCTAATTTCCTTTTATTAACGAAAATTTTCAGTAGTGAATTTTGGGGGTGTTACAGGTGGACCGGTCACGAGGGTAACATACCCTGCCACTATTATTTGCCAGTTGACCGATTTGGCCCCGACTCACAAGGTGTTCCACTGTAAATATTAGTATTTTTCCCATGTCTTATCACTTTTACATTTGGTTTGTTGAGCACGGAATCCCACACTATTATAGTCGGTGGAACGGTCACGAGGGCACATGCCCTGCCACTATTTTAGTCGGTGGAACGGTCGCGAGGGTAAAATACCCTGCCACTATTATTCGCCGGTGGATCGGTCTAGGTCCGGCTCAACATCTTTCTCTGTAAGTGATTAGTGTTTTAACATGTCTTATTCGAAAGAATATCACCCTTGACATGTATGGCTAACTATATCTGCCCTTATCCTCCCAGGAGGGCCTGTCCCATATCTTGAGACTTCTGTGCCTCCTAACTTGCCTCGACTTCTATCCCTTAACCCATTTTCTCACGTCGGAAACCCAACTTCTAAGTGTGTGGGTCAAGGCCCACCACCTTATACCCCGAGGTCTACTCACCACTTTACCCTAGGGTTTGCACCAAAAACCCTAATCGAGGCCTATGTGGCCCTTCTCTGTCTCCCACAACCCATACTATTTTAACGCCCCACGTATCATGACCTTCAGACCCAACTCTCCCCTCATACCTTGCTCCTCCTCGTTTATTTTTATTATTTTATTTTTATTTTTCCGCCTCGTCAAATTAGGGTTTCTTCCCCAAACCCTAGTCGGTCCCTATGTACCCTTATATTATCCTACGTACTATTTTTCACCTCAAACCTCCAGACTCCCAAACAAACCTTCCATTGCCTTCCCCACGTTCCGAAGTAACTTTCCATATGTAAGGTTCGCCTCCATGCGGACCTTAACCTCCCCATGTAGACCCCTTGATCTCTACCATGCCAAACCCTAAGATTTCCATGCAAACCCTAGTTCTCCCATATAACCTTAGTTTCTCCCACTCTTCCATTTTTTTTAATTCCCCCTTTTCTCATCCATTCACGGATCACATATTACCTAAGTCATCCTTACCTACGTTAGCCAACTTACTTCCCCTTGGTTATCTTAATTTCTCATTTTTCTCTTTCATGCCCCATTCCACAACACCTCGTCAAATAACCTAGCATGCATATCCTAAGGGTCACATCACATCATATTTGCAGCATATCCATATTAGCACATACCAGACAAGAGCACGAGAACATACCTCGATTCCACGCTGTGCTACACAATAAAACAGATAACATATAGAATACAACATATAAACCGTGCAAGGCATCTAGACAAGTAAAACACATGGCACACATGCGACCTTAGTTACGTCCTTACCTAAATCGGCGCCAGGCTTGGAGCACGCTCCTACGCCTCCTGAGGGCTTTGAACCGATTCACCTATAAGAGGGAAATACTAAGGGTCAATCTCCCTCTACCAGAATTACCATAATTTTCCTATCTTACCCCTATCATGGCCTAATATTATAGTTAATATTAATAATAGTAATTTATAATTAAAAAGGGGGTTATTATTATTCTCAAGGTAGTTAAACAAATGACCACTAATCAAAGTAAGTCTTAGTAAAATCCATAGTAATAAGGTAAAGGGTTTTAATATTACTAATAACAATATTATTATTAATACTAATAATAATAATAAGAATACTACTAGTAATAATGATAGTAGTTATAATGATAATAATGTTGATAATAATAACCAAAATCGTAGTAGTATCGGTGATGATAATAATAATGATAATAATAATACTAACAACAACAATGATCACGGTAATAATAATAATAGTAATAATACCAATAATAATAAGAATACTAAAAATAATAATAATAGAGATAATAACAATGACAATAATAGTTAGAATAATAAACATAATAATACTAATACTAATAATAATAATAGTAGGAGTAATGATAGTGATAACGATGATAATAATAATAATAATAATAATAACAATAACAATAATGATAACAACAACAACAACAACAACAACAACAACAATAATAATAATAACCGTGATAATGATAATAATAATATTAATAATGCCAATAATAATAATAATGGTACTAAAAGTAATAGTATTAAATAATAATGATAATAAGGATGGTAATGATTGTAATAATAGTTAAAGTAATAAATGTGGTAAATATAACGATAGTAATAATAATAATAATAATAATAATAATAATAATAATAATAATAATGATAATAACAATGTTGATAACAATAATAATAATAATAATAATACTAAGGGTAAGAACAATAACAATAATAATAATGACAACAATAACCACCATGACTATATTAATAATAATAACGATAATGATAGTAATAATAATAGTAATAATACTAATAATAGTAAGACTACTAAAATAATGATAACAATAGAGATAATAATGATGTTAGTCATAGTTAAAGTAACAAACATGATAATAATAATAATAATAATAGTAGTAGTAGTAGTAGTAGTAGTAGTAGTAGTAGTAGTAGTAGTAATATTAGTAATAACTTAACAAGGTCTTAGAATTAATTAATACCATTAATTAGGAGTTCTTAGGGGTAATGTTAAGACCTAATAATGATAATAGGGGTAGTAATAATAGTAATAATAATGTTAATAAAAGACAGGATCCCCTGGTTGTTTTGGGGGGTAGTGGTGGTGCTGTAGGCGGCGGTATGGGCGGAGGCGGCTGTGCGAAGGTGGCGTAAGGGGGGTTGAAAGGGTTATTT
Source organism: Tamarix chinensis (assembly GCA_030549775.1). Classification (NCBI taxonomy): domain Eukaryota; kingdom Viridiplantae; phylum Streptophyta; class Magnoliopsida; order Caryophyllales; family Tamaricaceae; genus Tamarix; species Tamarix chinensis. The sequence goes on along the minus strand of CM060171.1, from coordinate 76,197,722 downwards.
GGGAAGGCAATTTTGCACGGCCGGGGCGGCTCGTGCAGGGCAAGGCAGGGAAAGCTAGTGGCTTGGTTGTGTAGAGGGCGGTGTAGGGGGAATTTTGGTGGCAAGGCCAGGCGGCAGAGCCTGCCGACGGCGGAGGAAAGGTTGGCTGAAGGTGGGGCGGTGCACGACGGAGTTTTTTGGGTTCCAAATTTTCGAACCCGAATAAGGAAGCTCTTGGGGCTATTTATAAGCCAATTGGGATGGGAAAACAACAAGGGTGCGAGGGAGAGTAGGGGGTTAGGGTTATGGCGTTGTCCGGCGAGACTGGCCGGCGCAGGGGTCTACAGTTGTAGACCATGATCTGTCGAGGAGGGAGAGGGCTTGCGTGTGAGAGGGGCTGAATTGTTTGGTCAAATCCACAGGGGAGACAATGAGGAGGAGATGGGCGAAATGACCGGTGAAATGGCGTGGCGTTGCAGGCTATCTTTTCCCGCAAAATTTTTGGTTGTAGGTGGGAGAAAGGTAGAAGATGAAGTGCAAGGGGTTGAACGGCGGTCCAGTGGAAAAGAAAAGGAAAGAAAGAAAAAGGCCGAACCGGCCGGGAGAAAGGGGAAGGAGGTGCGCAGGGGAGCTGGGTCGCGTAGGGGTACTAGGCCAGCAAACCGACTCAAGTTAGGGGGGAGAACAGAAAAAAAAAAAGAAGAAAAGGAAAAAGAGGGAAAAAGGAGAAAAAGAAAAAGGAAAAAGAAGATAAATTAAGGGTTGGCTTAATTAGTATAATTTGGGTAATTTGGGATGTTTAATAAAATATAAATATTAAAATAATAATTAAATTCTATTTTTAGGTTAATTTAGGGATTTTTGAAAGAATTTTCTTAAATTCTATTTTAATTAACAAAACACTCTAATTTCTTCCAATTAAATTATTTATAAAGTTTATATTAATTTGAAACTATTTATCCTTCTTAATTTAAATAAAGTAATTTATTTAATTAATTTCTAAAATAAAATCCTTAATTAACTTAAAATACCACAATTCCTCCTATTTAAAACACTTATAAATTTCTTCTTGATTTACCCTAATTAACTTCCTTTTATTTTAATAAAAGTAAATTATTTGATTAACTTTTAAAAATAAAATCTTATTTAATAATAAATAATAGAAATTAGGATTTTTGGGGCATTTCATAAACCTCCCATACCTTTCCTTCAAAGATAAGCAAAAGCGAGATTAGAAAAATAGTTTGGGGGTTTGTTGAAATTTTAAAAAGATTGCAAATCAATATTCCATTTGTGAAAGCCATATCACAAATGCCTGCTTATGCTAAATTTTTGAAAGAAATTCTTTCTAATAAAAGACAGTTAAAAGAGTATAAAACGACAACCCTAATGTATGAATGTAGTGATATTATTCAAAATAAGTTCCCACCTAAGCTCAAAGACCCTAGCTCATTCTCTATTTCCTGTACTATCGATGACATGTCCATTAATCGTGCATTTTGTGATCTTGGAGCTAGTGTTAGTCTAATGCATCTTTATGTTTGTAAGAAGCTACAGATGGGAGATTTGAAGCCTACCACCATCTACCTCCAATTAGCAGATTGGTCGGTAAAACATTCAGTGGGTATATTAGAAGATGTACCTATCCAGGTCGGTAATTTTTGCGTTCCGGTTGATTTTGTTATTTTAGAAATAGAGGAAGATGCACAAATCCCCATCATATTGGGAAGACCTTTCTTGGCTACTATATGAGTGGTTATACATGTGAAAAATAGAAAACTCTCCCTCAACATTAGGAAAGAGAAATTAGATTTTGATTTACCTTAAATAGTAAAACTTCCATTAATTGACGATACTTGTTGCAGGATTGATACAATGGATAAGATGATTCAAGAAGATCTCAGTGATTTGATCTTAGATGATCCATTAAATAAATGTTTAACAAGAGATGGAGTATTCCATGATGGTGATGAAGAGGCAGCTGCCTATGCTGCCATACTTGGAGAAAATTGTGCCTATGCAAAATAACTAGGTTTAGTGGCCATGATTGAAAGAGAATTGCATGATTCATCACGCACAAAAAAAGATGCACCTAAAGTAGAGACAAAACCTCTCCCCTCCTCTCCCAGGTATGAATTTCTGGACTCCAATAGTGAATATCCTGTCATTGTAAATGCTAGCCTGAATTAAGAAGTTAAAAAATTACTTAAAGTCCTTAGGTTGCACAAAGATGCCATAGGTTATTCCATTGAAGACATAAAGGGCATAAATCCTTCATTTTGCATGCATCGCATTTTATTAGAAGGGTATAAATCCTCCATTGAGCATTAAAGATGGTTGAACACAAACATGAAGGAGGTAGTAAAAAAGAAAGTACTTAAGCTACTAGTTGCAGGAATCATTTATCCTATCTCAAATAGTGAGTGGGTAAGTCCAGTTCAGGTTGTACCTAAGAAAGAGGACATGACTACCATAAGAAATGAGTAAAACGAACTAATCCCTACGAGAACGGTCACCGAGTGGTGTATGTGTATTGACTATAAAAAGTTAAATAAAGCCACCCGAAAGGATCACTTCCCCTTTCCATTTATCAATCAGATGCTGGAAAGGCTAGCTAGGTATTCTTATTTCTGTTGTCTAGATGGATATTTGGGATTTTTTTAAATCACTATCCACGCCAAAGATTAAGAAAAAACAACATTTATATACCCATGTGGTAATTTTACCTATAGAAGGATGCCATTTGGTTTGTGTAATGCCCCAACCACTTTTTCAATGTTGTATGATGTCCATATTCTCAGATTTTATCAAAAATATTATGGAAGTGTTTATGGATGACTTCTCTGTTTATGGAACTACCTTTGATCATTGCCTCAATAATATTGCTAAGGTTTTAAAAAGATGTAAAGAAGTGAATCTTGTACTTAACTAGGAAAAGTGCCATTTTATGGTACAAGAGGGCATTGTTCTAGGTCACTTAATCTCTAATTGGGGGATTGGAGTTGATAAGGTAAAAATCGACATCATTGGTAAAATGCCTTCCCCAACAAATGTCAAAGGTGTTAGGAGTTTTTTAAGCCATGTTGGATTCTATATGCGGTTTATTAAAGATTTCTCAAAAATTGATAAACCTCTAACCCACTTACTTGTCAAGGATACCTCTTTTTCATTTGATCAATCTTGTTTGAATGCTTTTAGTAGGTTAAAGGAAGCATTGGCCACTGCCCTAGTAACGAGACCCCTTGATTGGAGCCTTCCTTTCGAGGTAATGTGTGATATCAGTGACTATGCTGTTGGGGTTGTTCTTGAGTAAAGGAAAGATGGGAAAGTGTATGTCATATACTATGCCAACAGGACCTTGGATGATGTATAGATGAATTACGCCACAATCGAAAAGGAACTTCTAGCTATGGTGTTCTCCTTGGATAAATTCAGGTATTATCTTATTGGATCAAGAGTCATTGTATTCACTGATCATGCAACTCTTAGGCATCTCTTGGCAAAGAAAGATGTGAAAATAAGGTTGATTTGATGGATACTCCTCTTATAAGATTTCAATTTGGAGATTAAAGATAAGAAGGGTGCTAAAAATGTAATGGAAGATCACCTTTCCAGAGTGAAGCAAAAGATGCACGAATGCCTAATTGATGATCCATTCCCTAATGATAATCTCTTTGCTGATGAAAGCCTCCAAACCTCATGGTTCACAAATTTTGTCAATTATATTGTGTTCCCATCTAATCAATAGTGTAAGAAATTCCTTTCTGACATCAAATATTATTTTTAGGATGATCCTTACTATTATAAGCAATGTGTAGATGAAGTTTTTTTTTGTGATGCATTCCAAAAGATGAAATTTTGGATATTATTACCCATTGTCATTCATTACCATATGGAGGTTATGCTAGCACCTCTAAAACATCTGCAAGGGTACTTCTCATAGGATTTTATTAGCCTACACTCTTAAAAGATGTGAGGAGTTATGTGCTAGCATGTGATCGCTGTCAAAGAACTAGGAATATTTCAAGAAGAAATGAGATGCCCCTAAATAAAATATTTGACGTAGAGTTATTTGATGTGCGGGGGATTGATTTCATGGGACATTTTCTACATCTCACAACAACAAATACATATTGTCGCAATTGATTACATTTCAAAATGGGTAGAGGCGTTAGCGTCTCCAACGAATGACATGAAGCTAGTAATTAAACTATTTTAGAAGGTTATTTTCCCCTGTTTTGGAGTCCTAAGGGTGGTGATCAATGACGGGGGATCCCATTTTGCCAACAAGATCTTAAGTAAGCTCTTGAGGAAATATGGTGTAGCTCATAAAATGGCTACACCATATCATCCTCAAATAAGTGTTCAAGTGGAGATCACAAATAAAGAAATAAAAGGGATCCTAGAAAAGATTATGTCCAATTCAAGAAAATATTGGTCCTCTCGGCTAGATGATGTTCTTTGAGCTTACTGAACAACTTATAAGACCCTTATAGGCACAACACTATTCCATTTGGTATACGAAAAATCATGTCATCTACTAGTCGAGGTCGAATACAAGACATATTGAGCCATAAAGACTATTCATCTAGGTTTGAAGGAAGCAGGCGAGTGGAGGATGCTTCAACTCAATGAGCTCGATGAGTTGCGATTAGATGCTTATGAAAATGCCAAAATATATAAGGAAAGAATAAACAAGTGGCATGACAAATGTATTATCTGAAAAGAATTTAAGGAGGGAGAGCTAGTACTCCTATTCAATTATCGTTTGATACTTTTTCCCGGAAAGTTACGCTCAAGGTGGTTGAGACCATTCCAAGTGCGTAAGGTATATCCCTTTGGGGTAGTTGAGGTATGGAGTGAATCTATAAGATGGTTCAGAGTTAATAGGCAATGTTTAAAACATTGTGTTACCAGATCTCCAATTGAAAAGTTGGGCACCATCGCCCTTCTTGAGATGCCATCGGTTTGAAGACCATCGAGGTCGAGCTAATGGCCCTAAACAAGCATTTCATGGGAGGCAACCCATGATTTAAGTTTTCCTTTGTTATGTTTCTTTTATTTTGTATGTTTCTTTTGTTTTGTGTTTTCCTCCTTTTCTTTTGTTTCCTTTGTTTTCTCCTTTTGTTGTGGCGTTTTGGCAGGGATGATTGATTATCTAAGCTATCCAATGGATAAAATGAGCTTATAATGCATTACTTGAATAATAGGAGCAAGAAAATTGAAGAACACAATGTTACGCGGCTGAAGCATAGCCTGCCGCACGACCATGCATAACCCTAGCACAAGAAAATGAGGAAAAGCCGGGAGATAGAATTTTATATGGGTAGGCCGTGTCCAACCTGCACAGCTATGCAAATTTTTGCATCGTCCACCTGTGCACAACCCGCACGCCCATGCAAATTCATTTCCTTCTAAGCATGGTCTGCCCATGTGAATGGCGCACAATCTTGCATACCTGGTCTGCACATAAAAACCGCATGTCTATGACCTCTCCTTTCCTTCTCTCACCATAAGCCCCCTTCCTTTTCAAACCCTAGCACCTCCTAGCTTCTCTCACCTTCTCTTCCCTCCCAAATCCACACTAAAGCACCGTCGTTTCTGTAACACCCCCAAATTTACTACTGAAAAATTTCGTTTAAGACCAAGGTTTCCACAAAACAATTGAATTAAAACTATAAACTTGGGAGTGTTACCGCCACACTTAGCACCGGACCAGTTCACTTCTACCGCCCCGATGCTAAGTGCTAAGGCTAAACTAGAAAGTCAAAAATGGGAAACATCAAACATAAATGCACCGTTATCACAAAGCGTTCATGAAAACGAGGTGTCAACCACCGATAGAGTGTCGTTAAGATTACAACATAAAAATCCCACTTTCAAATTACAGACATAATATAAATGCAACAAGCTAAGTTAGAAGACAGCAAGGAAAAATAAAAGGGTCCGGCCAACTCACTCTCAGCCCCCAACCAGGACAGACTCATCACTCGGTCCCACCTGATGCCTCGTAGGTATCGTAGGCATCAAACACGTGGTCTCCTACCTGCACAAGGTCAGATGGGTCCTCTGCTCGTGGGAATGAGCAGCACCCATGAAACGGGTGATCAGTACGCTACGTACTGAGTAAGGTAACAGACGAGCTAAGGCCAGCACATAGGACATATGATACAAGTTCAGCACATAGATAACATACAATAACATGCAGGACAAGGCCAAATATTTCCTCAATGCTTTTATCCTTTTATTCTCATTAGTGATAATAAGTCCATTCCACACATTCTTCAAATGTCCATGTGAGTGCGGGAGCCCCACTATTATAGCCGGTGGACCGGAAGGTATACGCACAGGGCAGAACGCCTCTGATCCACTATTATAACCGGTGGACCGGAAAATAAACGCACAGGGCAAAACACCTCTGATCCACTATTATAGCCGGTGGACCGGATCACGGCCCCAACTCACATGGTGTTTCGCTTTAAGTACTTAGTATATTTCCCATGGATTAACTTATTCGTTTGGTTTGTTGAGCACGAGGTCCCCCACTATTATAGCCGGTGGACCAGGAGATAAACGCACAAGGCAGGACGCCTCTGATCCACTATTATAACTGGTGGACAGGAAAATAAACGCACAGGGCAGAACGCCTCTGATCCACTATTATAACCGGTGGACCGGATCACGGGCTCGACTCAACATCTTTCACTTTACGTAATTAATGTCTTATACGTGTCTTATTGAATCACAACACACCCTTGACATGCATGCCCACTACATTCTACTGCTTTCCTTTCAAGAGGCCCGTCCCATATATTGAGACTCGTGCACCCCCAAATCACACCCCGACATTATTTTCCCCTAAGCTCACACGTAGTGAAGGGCCAACTCTTGGAAGTATAGATTAAACCCAACACTCTACGACATCGATCTCGCTAATTCTCAACCCCTAGGGTTTTCCCCTTGGGAACCCTAGTTGGGCCTATGTGGCCCCTCCTCTTCTCACTTACCTTACCCTTTACTTATTCTTCACTCCACATCTCACCCCTATCAAGTCAACCCCAAGGCATAATACTTTACTCCTCAATCTAGCATGTGACCAGCAAAACCCTAGTCGGCCACATCAAACCCTAGCGCCTTACTCCTTCCACAAGTAACCCCTCTCTTTTCATCCCCAAGTCTCTAATCACTCTACAACTCTCCCCATCTCTCATTTACTCCCACATTCAACTTTTCTCACGTAAGACACACCCCCATGCAGGAGTTAGTCACCTCATGCAGACACCCCAAGTCACCATGCAGATTTTAAAGCCCCCATGCGTGGTTCCCAACTTTCATTTGTTTTAAACATGTTTCCACGTACAGCTTCTCTCATGGATAATGAGGTACTCAGGTCTACCCCATATCCTCCCCTTCATAATCTCACTCCCTATTCCCCTCTTGTTATTATTTTAGTCCCATTCCCCAATACCAAAACTCTAGCATGCATGTCCTAGAGGGCCATATCAACACATCATAAATGTCATACATAACATGTCATGCTCATGTAATATAAGGCACACACATCATACCTCATTATCCACGTTGCGCTACACAAAACACATTATTCATAACACATGCATAATACACATTAACATGGCATACTCATCATTCATCGACACAACACATCACACATAGCACAAGGCCATAGCTTCGTCCTTACCTAACGCGACTCCGGTCTTGGAGCACGCTCCTATACCTCCTCCAGATGTTGACTTGGCTCACCTATAAGAGGGAAAACTAGGGTTACTTTCCTCCGACCAAAACACTATTCTATTTTACCTTGCCCCTATTCTTTACTTACCATTAGGGCTAAGAATAGTAATATTACTTTTATAAGTGAAGTATGGTCAATATCCTTAAAGTAGTTAATCATGCTACTACTAATAAAAGTAGCTACAATAATTTAAAGTAATTTTAATAATATTTATTATTAACAGTAGTAGTTCAATGTTGCTAATAATGATGCTAGTAATAATAACAATAATAGTAATAGTAATAACAATAATAATGATAGTAATAGTAATAATAATAATAATAATATTAATATTAATAATAATAATGATAACCATGATAATAATGATAATAGCAATACTATTAATAATAACGATCATGATATTAAGATAAAAATACTAAAGTTATAGGTCACTAATATTAGTAATACCAATAGTTATAAAAGTTTCAAGGTTAGGCTAAATAATAATAATAATAATAATAATAATAATAATAATAATAATAATAATAATCATAGTAACAATAATAACAATAATAATAATAGTAATAATAATAATAGTAGTAATAATAGTAATAATAATAGTACTAATAATAATGATAATAATAATAATAATAATAATAATAATAATAATAAGAATAATAGTAAGAATAATATTAATAATGCTACTAAAAATAATTAGCATTTGTATAATAAAGGTTTAGGGGTTGAGGAGTTTAGAGAACTACATAGGGGTGCTGGTGGCACAGGTGGTGGTGCACGGCGCACGATGGCGGCGGCGTAGGGGGAGAAGGAAGGTAGGGAGGTGGTGGAGGGGAAAGGAAGGAAAAGGAGGGGTTGGCAGGGGAAATAGAGGGTCTAGGGAGGTTGGGGAAGTTCCCTTGGTGGTTTTGGGAGGCAGAGGGGGCGCTGGGAGTGGCGGCACGGCGGTGGGCGGCGGTGCGAAGGGTGGCAGGGTTTGAGGTTGGCTTGGTCGGGAAGGGCACTTCGCCCGCTTGGGGCGGCGCGTGTAGGGTAAACCGAGGGATGAGGGAGGCTTGGGTAGGTGGAGGGTGATGTAGGGAAGGGTTTCGGGGGTGGTTCGAGTGGCGGCGATAGGCGGCGACGACGGGACGGTGATCTGAAGAGGGGCGGCGCAAAAGGGATTTCTGGGCTTGATTTTCGAAAGATCCCGATGCTGGGGCTCGGGGGTATTTATAGGCTCGAATTGGGGGGGAAAATCGAGAGAGGGGGCAGAGGGAGGCACGGGCAAGTGAAAATTCGTCACGCCGGCCGTTGGTGGCAGGCGGCGCTGGTCTGCCATGGCAGACCTGCATCTCGGTCGGGAAAAAGGAAGGGGGCAGGAGCAGGCTTGTGTGAGGTGTAGGGGTGTCGGCTTGTCGGAAAAAGCTGGCGGAAAGGTCGGAAAGAGAGGGAGGCGGCGTGCAGGCGGCGCAGACAGTTGGCCGGCGCAGAGGGGGGCTGGGCGGCGATTTGCAGCGGCACGCGGGGAAGAAGGAAGGAAGAAGGCCTGGACCGGCAGTCCGGGAAGAAAGAAAGAAAGGGGGGGAAACCGGCCGGTTCAGCGGACATAAAACGCCTTATTAAAATGCGGCATTTTGGTGGTTATTTGGACAAGGCGCGGCGTCGAGTAGCTGGCAGGCAACGGCTACTTCATTAATCGGCGCGCAGCGTTTCAGCGAAAGGAGGGGCGAAACGTTGCGTTTCACTGTGCGAGGGCAGGCCGAACGACACTGGGCCGCGGGGGAAGGAGGGAAAGAAGAAGGGGGTTGGGCCGCGGGTTGGCCCAACGGCGAGAAGAGGAAGAAAAGAAAGGGAGGAAGAAGAAGAAAAGGAAAAAGGAAGGGAAAAAAAGAGGAAAGGATTATTTATTTTTTTGTTATTTTATTTTAGTATTTTACTTTGTATAATTATTTAGAGTATTTACTTTAGGTACTTAGAGTAAGAATATTTAAATAATAAAATATTTACCCTCCTTTTTAGGCTAATTTAGGGCCCAAAATTATATATAAATATTTGTATAAAGATACCCTTGTAATTTATCTCAAAATTCCTATTAGCTTGCCCTACAAAATCCTCTTTAATTTATAATGAGTAATATATTAAATAAATTCTCCAATAATTCTTATTTAATAACTTATTTCCCAAATTAATTAATTCTAGGGTATTTCAGTTTCCACTGTTTCTACCCCCATCACCATTGCACGACCATCTCCCCAATTGCACCACCAAGCGGTGCATTGTCTGCACACCCTAATTTCCCTGTCTCACCCGTGTAAACTGTAGCACCACCGATTCCACTACATGACTTCCCTTCCTACCACAACATATATGTTCCACCATATAGCCCTTTAATGCACACCTCCATCCCCTCTATACAAACCCTAACCACCACACCCCCATTTCACCCGTGCCTATTCCATCTGCACAATCTGCCAATTCACCGCCACACACCACTCCTCCCTATCATTGTTTCTGCATGGGCTTTTCCACACCACACAAGGGTGTCTCTCTCGGTTTGCCTTTTCATTTGTCTAGTTCCATTCATTATAATTTTGGTTCTTCTATAGTTCTTGCATATTCAATTCCATTGTATATCTTCCGATCTCATATAACATTTTTTGATCTATTCTATAACATTTTGCTTTTTGTAGATAAACAACAACAATGGCCTCAAAGAAATGATCAAAAATAAACCAAGAGGAAGGTGATTCCTCATGGCCGCAACCATGCCAATCCAAAGGCAAAGGTAAGGTTGAAAATACACAACCCTCCAATCCTTACTGACCCTGATGACAAGGAGCTTTACGAGGGGCTAGTGTCTCAGAATATTACCCCAAATCAATTAATCGATTGGGAATGTCTTGGCGCATTAGGGTTTAAAGAGGACGTTGTGTATTTGCTCTCTCATGGTGGTCTATAATGCTTCTTTTCACATGCTTTTCCCACGAGCAAGGGACTCACTCTTGAGTTCTTCAATTCATTCTATTTTGATCATGCTGGAGACATCGTCTTTTTTCAACTCTTTAATGAGACTCAAAAAATGTCTTTGTCTAGATTTTTGTCCTTACTTCGTCTTCCCTCTTTTGGTCGATGACTTTTCCGAGGGCCTACAAATGTGGGATCTTCAAGAATTATGGAAAAAAATTACCTTGCCAAAGAGGGGTTGTCCTCCTAAGCCGTATAGCGGACATCCCACTAAGGCCACGCTCATTTACAATCTGGCTCTGCACTATGTCCGACGGCTTTTAACCGGCTCAATCTTTGACTGGGGGAAAAGCCAAGGCAATATACGCCAGTTAGAGTTTCTCACTCTACATTGTATGCTCCTAGATGATGCCCTCGATGTAGGGTATTATCTTGTCGATCATCTTAGTATAGTGAGTACCAACATCACCAATGATATTATAATCCTTAGAAATTTTAAAAGCCTATAATATAATAAATAAATTTTATTTGGGATAAATTAGCCTTTTAAATCTATTTAGTTTAATTATTTATGGATTTTTTAGTATATAAAATTGGATATAAATATTTAATAAATTAAAATAAATACTTTGTTATTTTATCATAACCTTTTTATTTAAATAATTTTCCAAACCATTATTTTACTAAAATTATCCTTTTTAAACTTTTACATTTTAATTATATTAAATAAATTTATTACCCAAAAATATTATATTTTATTATTTTATAAATTAAATTATTTTATTTAATACCATTTTCCTTTCCTTTTTTCCTTTTTTCCCTTTTTCCTTCTCCTTTTTCTTCCTTTTCTCTTTTCTTTCTCCTTCCTTTTTTTCCTTGGGCCACCAGCCGGCTTGCTTCTTCCCCCACCCCCTGCACTTGGTTCGCCGGCCCGTCAACCCTCTCCTCCCTCTCCTTCTCCCTAGCGTTTGGGCTGCTGGTCCATTTTTCTTTTCCTCCTCTACGCGAGCCGGCCTACCGCCCTCCTTCTTTTCTTCCTTTCTCCCCGACCGGGTCGGCCCGTTTCCTTTTCCTTCGGCTGCCTATCGCGCACTAGCCCCTCCCCTTCTTCTTCTTCTTTCTCTCTTCTTCCTCTTTCCCTGGTGAGAATCTCGTCAACCTGCCATCACTACCACCCCAACCTACAACCCCTTCTCCCCCGTTAACCTCCCTAACTCTCTCTCTCCCGCCATTTCTCTGCCCCATTTTGGCCCCTAGGGTTGTAAACGAGCCGAGCCGAATACCCCTAGGCTTCGGTTCGGCTCGTTTAACTAAACGAGCCTAAAATAATGTTTGGGTTCGGCTCGTTTAACTAAATGAACGAGCTGAATCGAGATTTTAATGAGCCGAGTTCACGAGCCAAAGCCAAAAAATGAACCGAGCCAGCCCGAGCCTCACTTTTAAGCCCGTTTAACTAAACAAATGAGCTAAACCGAGCTTTTAACGAGTCGAGCCAAGCCGAATACCGAACTGGCTTAGCTCATTTACAGCCCTATTGGCCCCACCATTTATCCCTTCCCCCATGCCCTACCATGCCTTCCTTCTCCCTCTTCATGCAACCGCCATTCCTCTACCACCTTACCGCTGCCCTCGAGCCTACCTATCCCCTCATCTCTCTCCTTCTTCTTTTTCTTCTTCCCTTCCTGTTCCATTTGGCCATTTTTCGAGCCCCATATGCCTTGCCCGAACCTCTTTCTCTCCCTTTCTCCTCCTTCCCTCACCCTCCCTATTTTGCTTCACCGCCGCCGCTTCCGCTGCCTCAACAGTCACCCGCACCATCTCCTGTCACCCTCTACCTCACCCTCGACCTATCACATCACCCCTCGAGCCACCCCGCAACCTTCTTCTTCCTCATCTCTTCTTTTTCTCTTCTTTCCACCCCTTCTCGGCAACCACCCTATACTATTCCAATCTGCCGCCGTCCCGCCACTTCTGCCACCATCTGAGCCACCAAATTAATCCTTGCAACCCCCTCTACCATCCCCAACCCTCATTTGGCCGAAACCACCACCCAAAGGCCTTCATTTTCCCTTCCCCTTTTCCTTCCTCACCAGCCCCCATCTCAACCTCCCCCTCGGCAGCCTCCTTTTGCGGCTTTGTTGTCGCCGCCTCCACCACCTTTAGCGGCGTTCAACCCATCCCCGACCACCACTTACACCCCCTCTCCACCTCTGCACCCTTCCCTTTCCCTAAATCCTCCCCCAATCACCTTCTTTCCTAGTCTCAAACACCAACCCGAAAACACCACCCCCTCCTCCCATTCTTGCCACCTTTGAGCCTTCCTCCTCATTTCCTTGCATGCAGCTCATACTGTATGAGCAGATGAGCTGCTGCCTTTGTTGATTAATTTGGGTAATAATTTTTTTAGGTATAATAGTATTTTAATTTAAGTATTTCATTAATTAAGTATTATAAAGCCTTATACTTTGATTTTTATTATTTCTAATGTAATAAGTCTTGATATTATTTTTAGGTATTGGTTTTGATAATCAAAGCTTGAACCTTTAATCAGAATACTGGTAATGTTCGTTTTTGTGGGAATCGAGGTAAGTGTTAAATCCCACTTAAACGCATGGATTAACATATGTTAGCACATTAGGATTTTTATTATGTTATTATACTTAATATATGTTGTATAATATCATATGCATAGTTTCTTGTGATGTTGGATGAAAAGAAGCATGTTAGGATATATGTTATGTAGGGAAATATTGTTTAAGGTAAGAGTTTGGTTGTTAATAAAAAAAAATGTTAAGTATTATCCATGTTGTATTATGCTATTGTGATCTTTAATGCATGATTAATATTTTGTGAGTCTTAGGGGAATTTTAGTAATGTATCTTGCACAAGAATATGGCCTAATATATATATATATATATATATATATATATATATATATATGGGTGCTAATGTATTAATTATAAGAGTTATGGATGAGGTGTTAATATTAATATTTTATGTAGCAATAATAATAATTTAATATAAGTGGTGTACCAAGGGGCAAAATGGTAACTTTAAATTAAAAAGGGTATTATGGTAATTTTGGAGGCAAGGGCAAAGTGGTAATTTTGTAATTAAAGCATAAAAGGGTAATTTTGGAATTAATGGATAAAATGGTAATTTTGGAAATAGAAAGGGGTAGAGTGGTAAATTGTAAATAAAAAGGGGCAAATTGGTAATTTTTGGAAGTAAGGGGGTAAAAAAGTAATTTCATAATTAAAGGGGCAAAATGGTAATTTTATAAGTGAAAAGGCGTTATGGTAATTTTTGGAAGTTAAGGGGTAAAATGGTAAATTTAAAAGTAAAGGGGTAAAATGGTAATTTTGTAACTAAAAGGAGTAAGGTAGAAATTGGAAAGGAGTAACTTGGTGATTATAATAATTGAGAAGGGTAAAATGATAATTTAATAAAAGAGAAGGGTAAAATGCTAAATATGATAAATGTGAAGGGCAAATTGGTAATTTAAATAACTAAAGGGTAATTTGGTAAATTTGATAATGGAGAAGGGTAGTTGGTAATTATGATCATATAAAAGAGTAATTTCGTAATTTAACCAACTAGAGGGTAATTTGGTAATTTTGATAATGGAGTAGGGTAGTTTGGTAATTATGATAATAAAGAAGGGTAATTTGATAATTTAAACAACTGAAGGGTAATTTGGTAATTTTGATAATGGAGTAGGGTAATTTGGTAATTTAAATAACTAAAGGGTAACTTAGTAATTTTGATAATGGATAAGGGTAGTTTGGTAATTATGATCACATAAAAAGGGTAATTCGGTAATTTAAGCAACTAAAGGGCAGTTTGGTAATTTTGATAATGGAGAAGGGTAGTTTGGTAATTATGATCACAAAGAAGGGTAATTTGGTAATTTAACCGACTAAAGGGATAAGTTTGTAATTAGGATAACAATGAAGGGTAATTTGGTAATTTGACCAACTCAAGGCAATTTATTAATTATAATAAAGGAAAAAGGGTAAAGTAGTAATCTAACCAACCAAATGGAAAATATATTAAGTGTAATAATTATGAAGGGGGATTAGTGGCCTAATAAGTATGGGAGATAACTTGGTAAGCTAAATCAAGTAAGGGGTAACTTGGTGATTATGTAACAAGGAGGGTAATAAGGTAATTTATCAAGTAAGGAAGGGATGGCTTAGCAATTATATAAGTAAGGGGTAAATGAGTAATTTGTATCTAACATGTCGTTGTGATTGTGGAATTTCGTAATATGACTCAACTAACGCCGATTAGTGAGGTAAGAGTATTCGATGATTAGTAAGTATCACGAGAACAAATTCTAATTCGCAATTAGATGAGATTAGGATGGCCTTAATGATTCTTCTGTGTTACCTTGGACAATCATTTAAATAAGAAATATTTGATGATATTTGAACGATTAAAAGTGAATAATTATCTGATTATTGTGCTTTTGTGATCACCTTAATTAAGACACTAATACTTAAAGCAAAATACCTCGAGATCGGGAATTGTGGCTCTTTAGGAGTCGTTACCCTAAAGACGTGGTTTAGCCCACGATTATTCTGGTATTTGCTGGTGTGCCTTTATGTCCCAGCCAGACCCTATATCTACTCTATGTAACTCTATGGACCTAGTTAGGGGGTATGCATACTTATGGATTAGGTGTCTTTGTCGGTAGGGTACTGAGTTAGCTTTATGCACTAGTACGACCAGGGTACCTTTGTGTCCTTGGATTGATAGTTGAAGGGTACTGAGTAGCTTTTATGCACCAGTGCGACCGGTGTACCTTTGTGTCCCGGGATCTTGATCTCCCTATCAAGGTAAATAAATGGAATTGATGCATTGATTAAAAAAGGGAAAACACTAATCGTTAAAGTGGAAGATTAATGAGTCGGGCCTAGTTGAATTATATTATGAGTACCGACCCACCGAATATAATAGTGGCCCAGGAAGTTTTACCCTAGATGATGATTATGAGTACCGATCCACCGGATATAATGGTGGCCCAAGATGTGTTGCCTTGGATGATGTATATTAATATTCCGATCCACCAACCAGAATGGTGGGGTACCGAGCTCAATAAACTTGATTTGGCTGTGAATAAATTATGAAAAAATACTAATCACTTATAGTGGAATACCATGTGAGTCATGGCCAGACTGGTCCACCTACAAATAATAGTGGGGTTCTCACACTCACACGAATAATTATAATTCGATATGATTGATAATGATGGACTGAGGGCTTAAGGGCCAAAAGTATCGATTGTTCTATATGGCCTATTAATATCTGATTAATTTGCTAAGTATGTGGTTGTATAAACGTGGACATTCAGTATTTACCTTTCATTAAGTATGTATATAGTATTTTGTGTTGCATTGCGGACCTGCTGTTAAGTGTCATTTAAAGGGTTACTCAGTACCGTAGTACTGAAGGGTTCCATTCGTGGGCCCCTGCCTATTCAATGGGCAGTGTCCTTTGCAGGTCGTTCTCAGGAGTTATTCAAGTGGGCTCTCGGGAAAGAGTGTAAGGTACTATACGGTAAACCCTAGGGTTATACCCTTTCGCCTTTAAAATTTATGGTTTTAACGTATTTGTTGATTTGTAACCACCAATGGTGTATTATACTCTCATAAAATGTTTTAACGTGCTACTCTGATTTAATCATCGGTTTGAGTTTCTTGTAAGTTGTATTTTTCTCCTTTAGCCTTATCACTTGGTACTAGAACGGTATGAGTGAACTGGTCTGGTACTAAGTGTGGCGATAATATCCTCATAATTTACGGTTATTATTATTTTGCTTACACTAATTTTCTTTTAATTAAACAAAATTTTTTAGTATTGAATTTTGGGGGTGTTACAGATATCGTCGTCGGTCGTATCATTACGTAAATTTAACAAGGTTTGCATGGCTTTCTTGTCTTACATGACTATTTTTCTTAGGAGTGATTAATTTGTCCAAGTAAAGAGGTTTTTGTAACTCTCAAACTTGAGAAAATTAAGGGTAAGAGTGTGATCATTAAATGAAGATGCTCCCACATCATCCTCTCCCTCTTGAAAAGCAACCTCCTTATCTTCAAAGGGTTCATCATGAATATGAGGAAGTAGATCTCCCATATTAAACGTGTTTGATATATCTCCCATTTCTTAAGGTAGCTCTAACTTATATGCATTATCACCAATCTTTCAATGATCTTGTATGGACCATAGCTTCTAGGCATAAGTTTGTTTTTCTGTTTAGAAGGAAATCATTCATTCCGAACGAGAAGCCAAACTAGATCTTATAGTTCATACAAGTGTTGCTTTCAATGCTTGTTGGCCTTATTCTTGTACATCTCATTAACCCTCTCTATTTTTGATCTCACTTGCTCATGAAGTTTTTTCATCGCCATATCCCTTTATCATGCTTCAAATTTGGTGTGGGCTTCGATGGGGAGAGGTAAGAGATTGATGGGAGTAGTGGGATTCACTCTCTATACTACCTCAAAAGGAGAGCGGCCTGTAGCATAGGTTGGTGATCGGTTGTAGGCAAACTCGACATGAGATATTTCAGTATCCCAATCCTTTAAGTATTTGTGAACCAAACTTCTAAGGAGCATGGTAGGATCATATTAGTGACCACGGTTTGCCAGATTTAGGAATATCATGTAGCCTAACTATTTTCTTAAAGAAAAGATCAACTATGTAAGATGCATCATCTATCTTGTGGTAGGCAATGAAATGAACCATCTTAGAGAACCATTTTGCCTTTTTCATTTGTATCTCATGCAATGCTACAATGAAGTTCATACTCACATGATCCCATGGTTGGTGTGGGATAGGTGGTGGGAGTATAGAGCCCTTAGTGGAAGTGACTCTTGGACTTTTGATAAGTGACACATCTAGCTATTACACTTTGTACATATCCCATGAGTTTAGGCCAATAAAAGTGCTCACTAAGTACATCCACAATCTTGTTGATGCTGAAGTGTCCAACTAGTCTTTCTCCATACACTTCCCTTTCAAGCAATTATTTGATGGAGCATTTGGGAATACAAAGCTTGTTGTTCTTGAAAAGAAACCCCTCTTGGATGACAAACAAGCCCTTCTCCTTGTCTTAATCCTTGAAATAAGAGCCAAAATCTTGGTCTTCTTTGTAGAGCACCCGAATACACCTAAACCCCAATACTCTAGCTTCTAACAAAGAGAGCATACATACCTCCTATAGAGTGCATCTGCTACTACATTTGCTTTTCCACTTTTATGTTTGGCTACAAAGGAAAAAGATTGTAAGAATTATACCCATCTCACATTTCTTATATTAAGCTTGCGTTAGCCGTTGATATACTTCAATGACTCGTGATCTATATGTAGTACAAACTATTAGGTTTATAAGTAGTGGGTCCAATGATCTAGAGCTCTTATCAAAGCACATAACTCTTTGTCATAGGTGTTATAGTTCACCCTTTATCCATTGAGCTTTTCAATAAAGAAGGCGATAAGTTTCCCTTCTTGTAGTAAAACAACCCTAATGCCCACTCCACTAGCATTACACTTAACCTCAAATAATTTGTTGAAGTTGGGTAATGTTAGGATAGGTGTTTCGCTTAACTTCCCCTTGACTGCCTAAAATGTGTCTTGTGTGGCCTTGGTCCACTTGAATTCTCCCTTCTTCATGCATTTAGTTATAAGGGGCTAGTAGGGTGTTAAAATCCCTAATAAAGCTCCTATAAAATGAAGCTAAGCCATGAAAATATCTAACTTGTGCAAGGCTCGTTGGTGTGGACTATGGCTTGATTGCTTCCACTTTGGATTCATCTATGACTATGCCATCCTTAAACACCATAAAACATAGAAATGTAACCCTAGGTACGAAGAGCTCACATTTTTCTAGCTTAGCACACAACTTGTGACTTCTAAGTGCTAGAAATACAAGTTTGAGATGTTTTACATGTTCTTCTTCACTAGAGCTATACACAAGGATGCCATCAAAGTAAACTACCATAATTTTTCTAATGAATGGCTTGAGTACCTCATTCATAAGTCTCATGAAGGTATTAGGGCATTTGACAAACCAAAGGGCATAACCATCCACTCATACGATCCTCCCTTAGTTTTGAATGCAGTTTTCCACTCATCACCATCTTTCATTCTTATTTGATAGTAGTCACTCCTTAGATCTATTTTATAAAACAAGCATGCACCATTCAGATAATCAAGCATATCATCAAGTATATATTAGCCATAATTTTAGAAGCACATTTGAATCATAAAAAAAAAAAAATTCTCCGCTTGATCTAATAAAAGTGAAAGTCCTTTAGAATAAATGCATACTTGATACGAGGATGGGTTGATAATCTCGTTTGTATAGAAATATCTAGTATGCATATAATAAACCATGTGTTGAATTGAAGTAATACCCACAACCTAAGGGGTAGGAACTAATTGTATGTAACCACTTGTTCTCCTCCTCAATCAAGTCCAATGTTCTATGACATGTAATAGACATGAACTCATTGAATAATATGACATTTGTAGAGTAATGTGGAATAATAACCCATTACTGCTCCAAATCTTTTTTTCACCTCATTAATTTGGAGTCTTATCAATGTGTTGATCTTAGGCATAATGTGTCAAAACTCATTTACGGCGATGATACTTCAGCTGACCATGTTCACTTTCCGCCATACGATTAAAATTGCAAAATATTAGTAACAATTATTTGTTCATAAGTTAAATGATAATGTATATTCTCAACAACAAAATTATAGACGTTGGTCATATGAGTGCCAAAGTGAAGAAATTTGTTAACCCACATGAAAAAGAACCCATTTCATTATAGGGATTTAAACAAGCCTCGTACACATATTATATCAAATGTGAAAATTTTCCCCATTTATCGTGTATAAGTAGAAACTCATTTTCATATGTCTTCAACATAGTTGCTTGTATAATCTTTCTTGATTTGCCTAGGAAACGATCTCTCAATGCTATACTTTCCATATTTTTTGTCACATGAGAGATAATATTCTTACTAATTTGTTATCTATATAAGAAGGGTGACACATTAGGATAGAATCTAGACACTATCTATGTCAGTACTAGCTCTCTATTAGTGATCACCTCATTTAGTTAATAGGGTTCCATCAATCTCTTTGTCTTATCAAACTCCCATTTGTAATTAGCTTCCTTTTTCTTCCTCATAAATGTTAAGGTAGTGGTAAAATTCTTACCATTAGATACATATCCAACAACCTTCAAGAATGGAAGGTTGTGCTTATTAGTTTTGTATGTGCAATCCAAACAAATAACATATGAAAATGCATGCAACAAAGTAATAAAATTCGAGTTTGCAAATATAATATCACTAACCACATCAGAATTAGGCAACTGACAATGCTATGAATGATAGTCATTAGTTTCCATGAAGTGTAGTATATGCTATATGATCGTACATCTCATCAAGATCTACACCTTGAACTTATTTCTAACATTGTAGAGATTCTTAAGCGTTGCGGTATTATCCTCTTCACCCCACTTCAACTTGTTGATAAACTCCCTTGGTTTGACATTTATCCGGGTTAGTTCGTGCACCAACCTGCATTCTTCAAGTGGTAATCAATAAGCAAACAAATGTTCCTACAAATACTTTCCTAATATATGATTTCGCATACCACATTCTACCAACAATTTCCAACCACTACAATCATCTTTCCTTCCACGTACTCTGAATTTACAACCACACCTTTTTGACCCAGAAGATCAAAATGTTGTCTTTTTTATACACAACCTCTCTCATAACATATATATACCCTATAATTTTTTTGACCTCTAGATACCTAAAATCTTATTATGTGGCTTTTTGATTTCTCTAACCCATTGAATTAATGACTCATGATAACTAAAAATCCTTATCGTAGCAAATTCTCTACTCTCATTAGTATTAAGTGGATATTGATTCTATAATTAACAACCCCCAAACTATAAGGAATGCTTTAATATAGAAATGGATAATAAAAATTTATGGAAGAATAGACTTCAAGGTAATTTGTCGGGTGGGAATGAAGGCTTCTAGGTAATTGGCCCGCTAGATTATAAGAGTAACGGGTGATTAGCCAATCACAAATAAGTTCTTTTTGGGTGAAGTTCTCGTTAGCCCTTGCCTATGGCAAGTGAGACACTTGTTGATGAGTTTCTTTGATGGGTAAAATATAATCATATGATGGGGGATTTGGGAAACTTACCTGGTTGGTCCATAATTTTAAGAAAAAAACACGACTTATCATTATTCTCCTTTTCCATAATCATTGTATCGAAGATTGAGTAAAACAAGTGTTGAAGATTGATGGAGGACTTGAGAGAAAATAGAAGTGAAGTGGAGAAATGAGGGGGGCTAAAATGGTTAAACAAAAAAAAGAATAGGGTTTTGAGAAGTTTCAACTTTAGTAGCTTCGGGCGTGTAACTAACAACTCTCCTTTTCAATTCTCAATATTTTACTTGTTAAAGAACTTTAATAAGTCCACCGGATTGGCAAAAATGTAAATTTTTAGTTAGTTCATTAGTTTCAGGAATTGTTTTTTCGTAGGAGAAAAAGAAAATTGTGTGTATAATATTTATATTATTTGGACAATTTGTGATAACCACTTGGTGAATTAAAATAGGCAAATAAGTTAGGTAGATTTCTTTGGTGGCTACTTTACTTATATATATATATATAGATTAAATTACCAACAAATATAGAATTTTCCAATACTCTGGTATTGTTTGGTACGAGAGAGGAATGAATATTATTTTTATAATTATTTGGTGTAGAGTAAGTAAAAGGGTTAAAATTAGCAAAAAGATTAAAATTAAGTAGAACTTTCTTGTGTTTATAGTTTTTATGAAAGAACTACTTACTAAGCTAATCCTCATTAACTTATAATTCATCTTCCCATTTAATTTTTATCCCAATAAAAAATATAATAAAATAAATTATAAAATCCTTCTCTTTTATTTCCTTGGTAAACCAAACACACATACATAATATGGTCAATCACATATTTCATAGTAAGAAAGTTTTTAAAATGTTCAAAACTCCCTTAATAAATCACAATACCTATACCAAACGATATTCCTATCTATTTTTATTTTTGATAATAACAAACTTCATTTATTTCTTATAATTTATTGGATCGAGCACCAATTCCTCTTCCTCGGATTTAGATCGGGCCTAATCATTTTTAAAATAGTAAGAACTTAAGTCCAAGTCTTACCGAGGGGAAATAATTATAGTTCATGGAAAAACAAAAATTTAAAAATAAGCCCACAAGGCCACAACGTTTCGGGCCTAGTTCCTACGCCAACACCGCCCCACCTTAAAGAATTAAACCCTACTCTCCCCTCCCTCAATATCTTTTCCTTGAAGGCAAAAATCTCATTCTCTCCCCAGATTTCGCGGCCGAACCCTAGTTTCCCAGTCAGTTTGCTGTTAATCTATTTGTAGGCTGCTGTTAAGTATTCGGGAGGAATCTTTTCGATTTGATACGCTTCTGATAGTTGCACCTTGACGTCATTTGCAATCTGGTTCAATCGAATTAATTTCATCGTCGCAGATCTCTCGATGGGTCCGAATCCAAAGAGGTCCGCCCCTTCAGAAATTGACGGTGCCAGCCCAGGGTTAGCTCTCCCTCTCTCCGCTTCATTCTGTATCTTTGTTTGTATTTCTTGATGACTAATCGTCGACGGGATTTGATTTCTTGGTCGATTTGTTGCAGAAAAATATTCATTGGAGGTTTGGCCAGGGACACTACCTTAGGTATCTTGCCGATTCTCTAGCTTTCAGGGTGACGATTCATTCTTTGAGCTAAAAATTCTGAATTGTGCTCGTTAATTTTGCTAGATACATTTACGAATTACTTTGGGAAGTATGGAGAGATCACCGACTCGGTTATTATGAAAGATCGTCACACCGGTCGTCCTAGGGGTTTTGGATTCATCACATATGCTGATCCTTCTGTGGTCGACACTGTCATTGAGGAGACCCATATCATTAATGGAAAACAAGTAAGCTTCTTGTGTCCCTTGATTATTTTATTATGCATGTAGCTTAGCTTATAATTCAGCGTATTGGCCGAGCATCGGTAATATTGCGAAAGGGAATGAAAGTTTGGATCGAATTCTGTGATAATACGTTTAGTTTATGCTAGTACTGGGGAGATATATGGATACTAGCTTTAGCGAGTTGAAGATTATGTTATGGTTGAGGCCTCATGCTTTTATAACGATTTATACTCCTAGAATTGGGCACGACCATCTCTCTCTCTCACACAACCTATATGCCATGGTGGCACAGTGCGGAAGTTGGCTTATAACATTTCAATATGTGCTAGTTCAAGGCATGGAAGGTGTTATATTGTTTATTGGATTTTGTGCTTTGTTCTATTTTAAGTATCGACTGATGAACAAATATTCATGGGTCGATAATTGCTTTAATGGACTTGTCATTGTGAATTGCTTTTGGTGTTGAAAATTGTTGTTCAGAGCCATAACTTTGCCTCAATCAATTGTTTTTATGAGGTGTTTGTGCTGCATTGATTAGTGTTCCCTTTGATGCTGATTGTTAGTCCTGTTATTGACATATTATACCACCGTTACCTGTTTTGTTCTAGTTGTGCTAGAAACCTAGAATCATCATTCTGTTGTCTTGAAATACACCTTTTCACATCTCTTTCCCAGTTAACTGCTCTTCTTTTCATCTCTTACTTTTCTGCTCTGTTCGTCATTAGTAGTATTAGGTCTACCCATGATGGCTCGTCTATTAATGGTTAAGATTAAGATACGAAGAGTATAGAGGCCTGAATATTAATATATAAATATTATTCTCTCTGTTGTGCTGAAGTTACATTTAATCTGACTGAACTTCCTTCTCTTTCTGGATTGACCATTATGGGGACAAGGCTAGTATTGTATATTGATTCCTATGTATATAACCTTGGTTTGTGATTGGTGATAATTCAAATGAGAGGGATTATAGGGACATATAATGCTCATATCAGTAGATTATGAAAAGGATAAAAAATAGAAAGGACGAGGATGCCCCTTAGGAAACAAACATCCTTGGAAAGTTTTAAGCCATGATTTTTGGCCTGACATAACTCTCTAGAAATGGGACATTTGACAGTTTATTTTGTTGTAGATTGATCCATGTAGACCGCTTCCTTGATTGTTTTGTTGTAGATGACCACAAGCAGTCATCCCACTAAACATAAGTGCTCACATTTCACTTTTGTAGTATTTTCCCCCTAATCATCAGAGTTAAATCATCTTTTTCTGCCTTGATGAATCACATATGTTGGATTTCAGTTTCTGTGTGAGCACTGACACTATTCGTCTTCTGAATATTAACGCTTGGTGAGTTGTGCTACAGGTTGAGATCAAAAGAACCATTCCTAAAGGTGCCACACAAGGAAATGATTTTAAAACGAAGAAGATCTTTGTTGGTGGTATTCCAACTTCATTAAGTGAAGGTTTGTTGGCATAGTTTATTCTTGGTATCTTTGGCTGAACTATAATGTTGGGCTGTTGTCAATTTCTGACTGCTTTTGTATACCTCTTATGTCAGATGAGTTCAAGAACTTCTTCTCACGATTTGGGAAGGTCATGGAGCATGAGATAATACATGATCATGCCACAAAACGTTCCCGTGGATTTGGGTTTATTGTGTTTGACAGTGAAAAGGTGGTTGATGATTTACTGGCTGATGGGAACATGATTGATATGGATGGCACAAGGGTGAGTTTATTTGACTGTTTTGTTGTGCTAGCAGATGTGTTTATGAGGGGAAAAGTCACATTCACATTAGAATTTAATTGCTTTGTTTTGAGATTAATAATTATAATAACTCATTTCATATGCTCATTGATCGAATTATACAGGTCGATGTCATTTTGGTATTTCTTGATGGTGAATGTTTAACATGGTTGAGTGCGGGTTTATTGTTCCTTTCTGGTAGGTTCAACATTAAGCTTAGGTTAACTTAATTCTTTGTTGTAGGTTGAGATCAAGAAGGCTGAACCAAAGAAAGCCTCAAACCCAGCTCCTGGTCGTGCATTTGATAGTGACACTAGGGTTCGTGGACATGGAGATAGTTTCAGAGGTTTTCCTGACTCCTATAGTGGTTTTGGCAGTGATATGAGTCCTGCTTCCTATAGGGGATTTGGAGCCTTTGGCTCTAGGTTTGGTGATTATGGTGGGTACAATGGTGGTGATTTTGGTGGCGGGTATGGGGCCTTTGGTGCTGGAGGTGGTTTTGGTCCTTATCGTGGGGAGTCTTCATTTGGCTATTCTGGCCGGTATGGCTCCTACAGTGGCGGCTTAGGTGGATATGGTGGGAGTGGTCTAGGTGCATATGGTCGTGGTGCTGATGCCTATGGCGGCTCAGGTCCTGGAGCTGGTTATGGCTCAGCCCCTGGTTCTTACGGTGCTGGAGGATTTTACAGTGGAAGTAGGGCAGGTTATAGCAACAGTAGTCGCTACCACCCCTATGCACGATAGGCTGTGATCAGAGCAATCTTGTAGTGATTGCAGGGAGTTACCAGATTTTTCAGCACTAGCTCAACTTGAGTAGAATCAGCTGAGTAAACTCGCTGCAGGAGTGTCAGCTATGCCTAGAAGAGTTGAAGATTGCCCTTTTAGACTTACCTACTATGTTTTCTTATACACTAGACAGCCAACTTAATTAGTGTATTATCTCTTTTAATTTAGATAGTGGACTAAATTATGTTTGAAGCCTAGACTAGTTAATGATGCACTAGACTATCGTTTCTTTGTATGAATTAGTCAAGCTGGTTAGATAGTGATTATTTTAGACGAGCAGTTTTACTGTTATATGTCATAGCTCTAGCATATTTATGATATTTGTCTGAGGAATTTTACTAGTTAAATTGAGCTCAAAAGTCATTGTTTAGGAGCCATGAAAACTGGATGCGTTTGTTGACCATTGCCATTTAGATGTTACTGCACATCCAAGGGTTTCATTCATGGTTTTTGTTAAAAATGCGGAGAAAGGTAATTTTATATGTTAAGCTGTGGTTTTAAAATTCATCCGGCAGATATATCTAAAGGCTGGCCACTCAAATTTCTTTGCTTGTGACAGTACCGAAATAGGTCTTGTTGTTTCCATGAATCAAAGTGTCTCGGTGTTTGCTGATGAGTCTCTAGGCTGTGTCTGTCAGACATTAGTGAGGAGTTTATGTTAGGTTTGGTCATTTTTACTAGTGGGATGGTCATAATTACGGCTGGGAAGGAACAATAGCTCGTTTGATGTGACGTGTTTATTTAGTTCTATTTTTAGGCTTATTTTAGTAAATGATCTCTACATTCATATGTTTGAGTTGGCTTGAGTTCCCTCGTTTCTATATGCATGCTTGCGAGCTGGCTTGTTATGGATTTTTTATTATTTTTTGGTCATAAAATACTATGTATTTAGGAATCTAACTAGATTTGCACCCGGGTGTTTGGGTGTATGAATATTTATAGTTATATATAACATTTGATAAAGAATTATTTAGGGTATGCATTCTTGTGAGCTGGTATGTTGTAGATTTGTTAATATCTTTATGTCATAAAATACTATGTATTTTGATATCTAACTAAATTTTCACTCATGCGATGCATTGGGTGTTTGGGTATATGAATATTTATAGTTATATATAACATTTGATAAATAATTATTTAGGATAAATGAATATCATATAATTAGTTAACAAGGAGAAAATAAAATATATGGATATATGAGGTATAATTTTTTAAAGAGATTTTATGATTGTATATTTTCTAAATTTATTTAAAGATGATATTTGTGGTTGAATTACTTAAATGAGATATCATCCTATAAAATTAACAATGATTAAATATAGCTTTATTTTTTTTGTTAAAAAAGAGAGATTGGTTTAAATTTTTGTTGATTATAATTGTATATGATACAATCAATAAAATTTGTCTTTGATTGAATTTAAAAAGTAGTATTAAATAAAAGGTGTTAATGACATTCTTGATAATAGTACTTATTCATTAAAATTATTTTTACCTAAGATTTTTGATGGGTGATGAGTTTTAAGCCTTGTGTTTACCATCTTAGTATTGTTGCATAACCCAAATAAGTGTACAAATCACCAAATTTAACACATCATTTGGGATACCATAAAACTTGAGGCTAAGTAGAAATTTTAGAATGTATAGGTCCGGTAATAAATTGTTATTTGATTTATATCTATATGTTGTATTTGTATTCAAATATATTTTTTCTTTAATTGAGTTAATTGATAACATGTATGCATTGATAGAGTTTATATTATTAAAAGTTAGTGCTAGGATGTATCTTTTCTTAAAATAAGTATAGTTAATGATATTGTTAGTGAATTCTTGATTAGTGGTTTTAAAAATAGCTGTTATTGGATTATTCGAATGTTTTATTAATAGATTATTTGGAATTTCGATTGTTATATGACCATTAGTAGGACCTTCAATTGTTATATCTCAAATGTTTGTAATTCAATTAGAAAATTGCTTCAACTTAGTACATTCGTTGACCGAGCTAATATTTTGTAACTTCATATTATTTGTCAATCATAAAACATTATAATTTGTTATAAGTATGAAGAGTTGATATAGTATAAATATTGTCTCCTTGATTATCCTTAGAAATTACAAGAAATAAAATTATTGCTAAGAATAATCATTTTATCTATAAATTATTTGTCAATATTAATTGTTGAAGCCTAAAGTATCTTTCATGGTATTATCTAATTTTTTAAAGTTATATTTGTGCATCATTGGAGTTTATTCTTATATTATGAACTCACATCTTATAATCAAACATGCAAGTGGACTTTTTTGTTTGATATTTCTTATTGAATATTCAATTGAATTTATAGGAATCTTAAACTAAAAATGAGTTGTTCTTCTATCTGATAATAAAGGAAGAAGTTTCATTTGATGCCACATTTAATATAATATTTCATTCATATCTAATATTGGCTGATAATATTTTCTATATAAATATTTTGCATTCATCTCCATATCTATAAATAAAGAATAATCTATTTGCATTTGACCTTTTTGCCTCCGGTATGGCGTTGTATACAAATTGTCATTTTTTGGTCATAAGGTAGATTTTTGTTGAAAAGTTGATCAATTATAACACATTTCCTCACATATTAATGTATTTTCAACGGAGAAAAACAACTTGGATGGTGAAAATGGTATTATCTCAAATTCTCTTAAACTTTTTCTATAGTTTTATAACAACTTTCTAACTTCTATTAGGCTATAATTTTTATCTTGTTATCTTTCAGAAGTTTCGAAAATGAATTCGGTAAGTTTTAATATATATATATATATATATATATATATATATATATATATATATATATATATATATATAAAGTAGTTTAATAATGTGAAATAAATAAATAATATAAATAGGATAAGTAAGGTAAGTTACATTTGTGTTTTAACAATAAACGTTGTATGCGTAAAATGTCATAAATCGTTTAAATTCAATAATGATTTCAAAAAATTTTAAGTTGAATAAGTGATTTAGATGTTAATAATGTGGTTAATAGGTTTCTTATAGAAGATGTAGTAGTTCAATTAATTGCCTCAGTATTATTGTCTATGTATTTTTTTTTATCATCATTTGACACATTTAGGATATAATAAGCATCACAATATGATAAATGTTGTTCATTATTAATGTATTTTGTGTCTTCATAATGTGTAGGTCCAATATAACATTAATAACACATCTTAAATAGTAGAGTTTACTACACCCCGGAGGAACATAGAAAATTAGTTGCCGCTCTCTATTATACTAATTCCAAATAAATTTTGTATGGAATTTATAATAAATTAATTCACTTGCTTTGAGATAGTCTTTATTTATCTTCGTCCAAGTGAAGAACATACTTTGCTTTGCTTGATAGATAACTGATCAACAACATCATTAATTGGATCATAATTAGAAATAAATAAATAATATTTTATTTATTAGGAAGATAAAAGTTTGATATTTGAACCGGAGGATTTGTAAATTGAATATTATATTTGAGTAATTCTTATGATACTTCATAGTCCGATATATACCTATAATTTTAGTACATCTAAACTTTATATGTCTTTTTTATTATTTCATCATCTGTTGTACTTTTATAAAAAAAAAGGCAGTAATATGATCGTGTCATTTGTTGATGTATTTAAATAAATTATTTGATAGAATGAGATTAGTTAGACCACTCAATATTTAAATATGTACCATACTTCAACAACAAATATTAATTGTAAGGAATAATAAAGCTATTATTAAAAGGAATTTCTTTCTTCTTTACTATTCTCTTATTATTTCTTTTTCTATACGTAGGATATCGATCATCATTAATAATTTTTTATTCAACAAATCTTTTAAGAAAATGATTCGTGCAATGACCACCAAACATGCAATAGTAGTTATTCATAAGAAACCACTTGGTCCATGTACTATATAATCTTTAACTATTATATAATAGGCATGATCGATGTCTTTATTTGAAATTTTAGCTTAATAAATCTATTATCAAAAGGAATTTTGTTCTTCTCTACTATTCTCTTGTTATTTCTTCTTTTACACCTAGGATAGCAATCATCATTAATAGTTTTTTGTTCAACAAACTATTTAAGAAAATAATTTGTATAAAGACCACCATACATGCAATGGGAGTTATTTGCAACGACTATACATGGTTCATGTACCATATAATCTTTAACTATTATATAAGAGGCATGATCAATATTTTTATTTGGAATTTTAACTTAAATAATTTTGTTTATATTGCTTCCCAATGAGTAATTATCTTTTGTTGCAAGAAATAAAAATATATGTGCATGCGTCAAACCATAGTATATGCGTTAACAATAAATTGTAGAAGTAGTTCCATGGAAGACAATAAAACTGATAACTTCAAATTTCTCTTATGCAAATGATATAAAAAATACTTTGTTATGCTTACATACTTCCGGCTAGCTTAATTTTCCTATTCAAAGTTAACAAAATATCTTCTCTATAGCCATATTCACAATAAGGAAATAATGTAGAATATTGTAATCTAAGATATAAAGTATGGAGTTGTTTAATGTGTTTTAACATTTCTATTTTGGTTTTGATGAAGATATCTCTATTCCTTAATAATGCGTTAAAGTAACTAACAATTAATCCAGGAATATGTGAAGAATATTATTCTTTCTTCCATCTCTAGTTCTTGTATAAATCGTTTTTAAACTTACATATGAACAACCATCTTTCTTAATTTTTTTTCTCTGACCATTCTAAATGATTTGACCAACATATTACTCTCAAAGCATCGCCTTCAAATCATAAACAATAGATGTATGGAGGTTGTTTAAGATTTTATTTTCTCTATAACCAATGAAGTTGCAATAAAGAATTAAAAACATTTACTTCAAAAATGATAAAATGACCTGATAATTACCAAAGCTTATTAAATAACTCATGTGATGAAATGAATTCTATTTTCAACTTTATTATTAGTGTCATAAATGTAAAGTTGTGCGAATTCAGGCACCAAACCTTCGGGTGGCAATAAACTTATCATAATATGATAATTTTGATCATGTATTTTAAATATTAGAGGAAATATTCCATTATTTAAATTTCTATTAACTTTTCTTTCCATAGAAGTGAAAGAGAACAAGTTATTATATGATCAAATATTTTTGAGAAAGTATTTGTTTCTATCATTACGTAAATATAATAGGTTTTGCAATATTTTAGGAGAATTTTCATTGGCAGAAGTCGACTTTTCCCTTACATATAACATAAAGAATATCTTAGATTTAGAGATAATTGACGTTTACACATTCTTTTCTTGTACTATTTTTTTAAAATCCATATGTGTATATTATATCTCCAATATAAAAATAATCTACACATATGATAACATTAATATTAGACATTTGAAATTTTAATTAAAAATATGTATGTACAAATATGTTTATAGGTGCATATTGGATGATGTTCCATAATTGTGTTATATTTCACCACATGTAAACACTTAAAATATCATACATTAAAAAAACAAATTATATCATTATCATACTATGTTTAATGTATTATAAATTTCATGTACATTAGAAAATTATATATATATTATATAATTGTAATAGATGAAAAACTATGTGCACATATTAGAAAATTAATATGAGACGGCGAGAGTAATGTAATATTTAGTATGCATATATAAAATATATTATCAGTGCTTACTAGATGGTAGTATTCTACTATTGTCTTCTATTTTATTAACTATGAATACATAAATTATGATATATACATAAATAGTATTTACAACCTAATAATAATAATAATAATAATAATAATAATAATAATAATAATAATAATAATACAATAATAAATGTTTAAACATCTTGAAAAATAAGAATGCTAACTTTTGTTGAATTCTAATTATTTCCTTACAATAAGGCTGCCATTATTCTTCTTAGAACTGATAAAAAAAAATGTCGAGTTTTTACGATTCCGATAAATTAACAATATCACTTTGATTGGATAAATGAGATGTTGATAAGGTATTGATGTAAGTATTTGAAGTCCCAATACAATTTCATTCAATCATTAGTATAGTTTAGTTTATAAATTGAGTTTAGAGAAGTGCAAGTTGTGAAAAATATAATAAATATATAGTTAATATAATTCAATACTTTAGATATTATTTTAACATTGACTTATATAAGTGTAAATAATTTATAGCCATTTATACTATCACTAAGAGAAGATAACAATTCCTTAAATTGAAAAGGGCCTAGCATATGCTCTGTATGTGTATGTTGTTCATCAATTGATTTTATGGCAAGTAAATCAACTGCATATTGAAAAAAATAACTAAATATTAAATTTAAGGAACATAGCAATACTATTCATTAGTCGATTGCGTAGCAATTATACATTTTGAAATAATCAAATTTCAAATAAATATAATTGTTTCTTAGCAATCGTACAAAAGAAAAGTTATAATACCAAAAAAATTATGGATCTGAAGTGGATTTAAATAAAATAAACTATTTAATTTTTTTATAGAGTATAGACTTAATAATACTGTAGACCTTAACTAAATTGGATATATTAAATAAAATTTTGTAATATGTTAAGGGTGGTGAATAGTATAAATTGAAAACTTTCCTAATATCTTTTTTAGTAATAAATTTCCTAACATAACGTATAATTAACGACAATGAAGCACCACTAATGTAAATAAGTTTCATATTTTATTTTTCAATAATAAAGTCTCTTAATAGTACATGTATATTAAAAAAAATTATATATCTAAAAATATTTACTTAATGCATTAAATATAACTCACTAATATTATACAACTCATTAACAATACTTATAAAAATATTGCTTTCATAAAAACAAATATTTTTCCAATTTTAAGTAGGAATTATATATTTGTTTAAATTATTATATGATTTTCTTAATTTCAAATAATTTATCTAAAGTATTTTTAATTAATTTAAGAACAATATGTTTTTTATTAATGATGTATGTATTAATTAATTATGAAGTCTCCTAATTTTTATAAGGATTTTGGGATGATGCTAAGAATATTTTTTTGAAGCCTCCTTATAAATATTTAGGAACAATATGTTTTTAATTTATAAGCTCCACAATAATAATAATTTAGGCTTCTTATAAGAAATTTATATACTTTATAACAAATTATACATACATCTATAATTTTACTTTTTTTTGGAAAAAACAATGTAAATAGCAATTTAGATGCTGCTTCGTTAACTAAATCATAGGCATTGACTATGTAAAGTAAAATAATATAAATCATTTGTTTATAAGGATAAAAAATAACTAAAAAAAAAACTTTAAATGTAATATAAGCCCTTTATTTTCAAAAAATATGAATCTCAAACGTAGGTAAATATTGACACAGATCAAGGGATGAGAAGGAAAAAAAAAGAAAAAAAAGGGAGATCGTGACCGTTGGTTAGAAACCAACACCATTAATCTGCCTATCTGATTTATTTACTTAAAGATATGCTATGACTTCTTTAATCTACGACGTCCTATTCATTTACTTAAGCATTCACCAATCTTCTCCATCTGTTTCATTTACTTAATGAAGATGGCATAGAAATAAAATCGTTATTTCATTATCTAATTCTAACTATTCCTTGAATATACATCTTCAATAAGCATCGTTCTTTTCATAACTTCAAATACTAAAAGGTAGGGTTTCTGAAGAATTCTCCAATCCAACCTATGTCGCTCTCATCCACTCTCTCCTCTCTACTCTTATTTCTCCCTTCTCTTCAATATGTTCGATAACTCTGTATGTTGCACTAACAAAGTAAACTTTAAAACTTTCATTCCCGATATGTACTGCAAATCACCCTTCTAATTTTGTAGTTTCATTTCTGTTCCATTTCTAAAATCTTTTCCAAATAATTTGATTTTGTAAAGATTAGTACCATACTTTGTGTATTATAGAAAAGCTGTATCAAAAGACTGCTACTTTTGATTTTTCTGTCTATTATATTATGTACTTAAACTGATATTGCTTTGATGTAAGGTATAATGTTCTAGTTTTGTTTATTTGTTTATGTTATAGATTTTGAAACTTTCTTATTTTTTGATACGATCTACTTCTTTAATTATTATTTTGACTTTTTACTCCAACTGTGGTCTTATTTCGGTGAATTTTTCTGGTTAAGTGATTCCAAAAAAAACCCATATGGTTATCTTGTGGCATTGTATGTTTTTCTTTTGAAAGTGAAGATAGAATAAAGAGAAAATTGGATATTTTAGGTAATTTTGTTATATTTCTACAAATTTTCAAACATATTTTGCATGTAAAAGCAACGTAGATCTATCTATATTTTTTTACCTTTTATATTCACTCCCATTTGGGTATATAGGTTTTAGGTTTGTTGCTCTGGGAGGCGAAGACATAGATGTACGATAAAATTGGGTAATGCTGTTAAAAGTTCTATTTTTGTAAATTTTTGAAGTGTTTTTCTTTTTGACAAAGCATTTTTGTTAGTTTATTAGGTAAATTACCATGTGTTACTCTCTCATATTTGATCCGTTGCTTTCAAAACTTATTGAAAATCAATACAGATAGAGGAGACAATTCTTGGTATTTGAACTCATTTTTCCATTTTTTTCTTTTATGTTAAATTCCATTTTATTCTTTTTTTAAGATCTGTTGTTTTGGGAAGCAAACACACATATCTATGAGAAAATTGGGTAACATAGCTACAATTTCTATTTTTTTCAATTTATGAAACATTTTTCTTCTTTATTGAGATATTTTCTTCATTTATTTAGCAAAATATCATTTGTTTGTCTCTGGTACTCGATCTGTTACTTTTAATAGCTATTAAAAGTAAACGGAGGCATAGAAGACAAATTTCTCCAGAGTTTTTAATGTTTTATATTAAATTCCTTCTCGTACTCTATTATATATCTGATTTTTTTGGGAGGCAAACAAAGATCTTAGAGAAAATTGGGTAACATACCAAAACTTTCTATTCTTGTGAATATTTTAAACTTCTTACATTTTTATTCGGATTTTTGGTTCATCTTTTGAGAAAAAAAACTTATTTGTTTTATCTACTATTCCATCTGTTCATTTCAATACCTATTCCATCTTTATAATAGACATTCATCACATATGTTTTATTTTCTTCTTTCTTATTTCATACTCATTTTCTATTATATAATCTTGGTTATGGCTATAATTTTTTCCCTAAATATGTAATTCTTTCCATAATATTTGAATTTTCACTTTTTAAGTTTCACATCCCATTTAGTTTTAAGTTTCATATCTATTACTTTAAGAAGTAACCAAACAAATAATAGAAAAAGTTGGGTATCAGATTAAGTTTTTCTATTTTAGTAAAATTCTATATCTATTTCACTGTACTATTCGATCTGTTTTTTTAACAACAATTTGATAGGTAGCATAGATATTGAAAAGATATTTGGATATTTGAGCTTATTTTTATAATTTTTAGATTTTTTTGAATTTATTTTATCTTGTAATTATTAATCTTTTTTCTCCATACTATTATGATATAGTATCATATAATGATTTATTAATTTTACACGTGGTTATTTATTAATTTTATGATTCTTAAAAATGATTAAGTATTCAAATTTTATGCTTCATATATTTGTTGTTTGATCTGTTGTTTTCAATAGCTATCTCTATTCTTATTTTTGACATCTTTTATGTTTATGTAGGTAAGTCAATACATATTTTATTATTTGGATTTCAACATTATTTTAGTGAGTACTTACCTTAGTAATTTGATACTACTTAATGAATATTGAGATTTTATGTTTATTTATATGTATAGTTGATTATCTAACTAAACATATTTATTTTATTTTAATGTAGGTACTGCAATATTTACATAACCTGACAATGGTAAAAGCTATACTAATATTCTTTCTTACATACCGATTATTTGATCTTACTTGTTATTTGGTATGTTATGTGTTTATCATATGTGTTCTAATTTCCACAGTTACGTTAGAACTAATGCTATTCGTAGTTGCACATGGTGATAATTATTTATAATAATGCTACCATAAATGCCAAATAATTGAATATAAATATAATCATTCATAATAGAATATTGATAATATCGTAGTGAAGTACCCGTTGATATGTCTTCTCTTGATCTTTTTCCTCTAATTGTAGTTGATAAAGTTAATTTCCTTATATTTAGCTCTCGTATACAAACTTTGCTCTTTTTGCCCAATCTAAAAGCATGTTAGATAATTAGTAAATTGAATAAAGAGTAGTATAATATTAAATTTATTTATTTGTTAATATCTAATGGACAATGACTTTCTTGAGAAGTAAATGTTAGATGAATGTGTTAAAGATTATTTTGTATTGTAGATTTTTGTTCCTCATGTGGCAATTGTATGGTATTTGTCTTTTTATAACAACTAACATTTTTTGAATTCAAAATGAAGAGGAAAATTTTGCTAACTAGATGAACAAAGTGTAGTTTTTTATATATTCATAGATAGTTTTAAGATAACATTTTATTAAAAAACATGAGATTTCAATTTGAAAATAATACATTTTCAAATGCATTTCTAATTAATTATGTTTTATTTTAGATCCAAATCAAATAAAAGAAACACAATATTGATCATTTGAGCCCTTTATTTTGAAAATAAATCAACTTATATTATATGTAATTAATGACTGATAATAAAAAAATTGAGGATATAAGCAAATTATTTTTATTTAAATTCTATATGTACCATCCATTTGAAACTCAACCCATTGCTTTCTTGTCAATGATTAATTTTTTTCTTTCAAAATTTAACTACTAATGCATCTACTAATTTTCTTAATTTTTTTCTGATTAAAATTTTCAGGTTATAAAAATATTATTCTAAGTTATTTATTGAAAATATCCTCATCTTCCATCAAACTTGACCCTAGGGAATCAATATTGATGAAAAACCTTGGTATAGAATGTAATAATAATCAACAACTCTGTATTTGTGCTTTTTCTACAATTTTAAGGCATTACACGATTTTAATGTTCCTAAAATGGTAAGAATAAATTGTTGATTGTTTTTTTCACATCTTTTGAGTCCCATACTTGAAAAATAATAAGACTCGATGATGAATCAAATAATTGTGACTAATTATAAATTTTCTTATGATATGTTTGATAGTGATTGTTTTGAGCACCTGTTCTGACTTTCCCATTACCTGTGTACATTCCCTATGCCATATTAGTAGTGGGATGTTGTCTGTTCCATCACCAACTCTAATTTGCAACCTATACCTCATACTTCCTTTATCATTTTTTACATTTATCATAGTAGAATATTTTTTCGACACCTTCAATTTCTTCAGGCATGTCTTACAAGCCACATAAAACCACTTACCTACTGTTTCTTTTTGTACGATCTAGACATTGATCTAAAACTTCCCCACTTAAAACAAAAATTGATTAATTGAGGTACAAATTAAACGACTCAACTACATTGAACTAAATTAAGTGCACCTCATTTTCTTGAAGTTGCTCAACTATTTTGAAAAATGATCTCCCACTTGCAAGCTCATCTGTTATTGTTTATGATGATGATGGGCGCCTCTAGTTACAAATTGTGATTTGTGAAGAATAACCTTTAGGTAATATATGAATACAACTTTGTTATAAATTTAGTTCTTCTTTAAAATAATAAAATAAAATGATATGAATGCTATTAAATACTTACCCTTTTCAAACTCTTTAATCTCCTCCATAGTAGTGTCAAAAATTAATTTTGTTACATTTCAAGTGTTTGATATCCACCTGGTCTGCAACTCACGTACTTATTACTCACTTAATAAGATTTTTATACAACAAAATAAAATGCTAAAATTACCATTAAACTTGCCTATTCAACATAATCAGAGAACAATAATAAGTTCGTTTAGATTTGTGTTTCCAACACATCTGGCTAGTTCTGTCGCATAATCTCCCTAAGGTATGTATTCTACTTCCTTCTGCCTAATAAAATGTGCATAAATAATAATGAGTTTATGCACTGCCTTATATATCATCCTCTAGAATGAAATTAATGTATTTTTTCACTTGTCCAAATACCTTATTCTCTTTCAATGAATGTATTGTGCAAACTCTTCCAATAATGCGTGCCATATACTTAATTGTTAGTATGTTGATTATGACAAAATAGTAAGGTGTATATAATTTATAATAATGTGATTGATACCTGTAAGGCATGTTTGTGCCATTGAGGTTAATTCTTCAAATGATGTGAACTTGAATAGTTGTGTTGGGAATTTTTTTTTTATAGTTGTTGATAAATTATACTATGCGAAATTGTTGATGTAGATGACATATTTGAATGAAGTCGTTTTTTATTTTCATTTAGCTGTCAACCACTATAAAATTCTTCACATTATATAGTTGTCTTTCAATGAGTTTTGCTGATTGAAGCATACACTCTAGTTTCCTATTTTATTTAAAGATCATTAATTATCAAATATGTTTCTATATTACTAATTACAAATGTAAGGAAAGAAGAAAATAGTTGTCTACCAACTTACTTGAGGTTCATGGAGTACAGATTTTAAACAGTAAAGCTCATTTTTTTTTGCCATAATAATGAATACTAATATAAATTTCATAAAAGTGACTGATATCTTTTTTCTATATTGTTATAATTTTATATTTGTAATATTGAATTATGCAGATAAATAAATAAAAGAATATCTGTAATAAAACCAACATAAATATGATAATAAAGAAAGACATACCTTATTTGAGTCAATCTCAAATTAGCTCACCAAGACTTTTGGTACCAAAGTTAAATAAATTTTTCCTACCACTACGCAAATATGAAGAGGAGAAACAACTTTATCTAAGGTAACGCAAATAAAGTGAATAAAGTATATATATAGACACAAAATATAAATTTCTTTTATATTTTTGGTCCATAAATTATTGACGTGACATATGATAAAATAAAGATTCGATCAATATTTTATTGATCAATAAAAATGTTATACGTGGCAGGCGTAAGAAAAAGTGAATTGGATTAAGAAAATAAAAATTGCAAGTTTTGTTTTTCGATATAGTAGGATAGGATTTAATAAGTTTTAGAACGTTAGGATCTAAATATATATGTCAATTGAGTCGTTAGATGAATCATGATAATTTAGCTATTTTTTAACAAACTAAATTGGTTCCGTTAAAAAATGTCTGATAAATAGGTCAAATAGTTAAACAACTTAAGTTAAGGTGCAAGTAGATGAACTAATTTGGCTTATTTATTTCAACGAGTTTGAGTTAAGAGCGACACTTCCTTCCGGCCGTTGTTCGCGGCGTTGGCCTCTGATGTGCGGGTTCCCATATTGAATTCAGTGCATGTCCGGGGGTTACAGCTTAATAACGATTAGTATGCTGATCCGTCCGGAATTGTGCTGATGCTGCCGAATGCTATCTCGTCGCAGTTCCATGTGCAATCACGTGACAAGAAAGCGGCGTTGGTCTGCCTGCCTGTGTGATCCTCGCGCATCCAGCTCCGACGGCACGCCTTGCCCGGGAATGGGTGTCCGCTGTCCGCGGCCTGCTTAAGAGTGTCGGCGACGTTCCCGCTGCCACTGTGTCCGACGCTAGGTCGGTCAGTGGAATAGATTGTCTATCACTTTTGCACGTAGGAAATCGAACAGAGAGATAAAAATCGAATGTCCGTACGTAGATTGGTGACCAGAAGGTGCAATGAGTGCGTTTGGTGTACCGGAATGATCTGCGGTTGAAGAAATTGGATAATTCCCCTTCTCCCCCGGTCCACAATAAGTACATTTTCCACCTCGAGCTCATGCTTCTGCATTTATTCATTCAGAATAAAATAAGACTTTTGTACCTTAGCAGTAAAATAAAATAAAAATAAGACTTTTGTAAATTTCTGCGATTGGATATTAATTTTTTTGGGATAATTCTGATTTTTAAATTGTTTGAGTTTAAAATAGATAGATATTGCACGAAAAAAATAGCTATAAAAAGAAGAAGTATTCTTTCGTTCCTGTCTCAATAACTTCCGAGTCGATGATTGTGTCGGCTTGTCTCAGCAGTCGGAATATTAAACTATGGAACTTCCACCCGGATGCGGAAATTTACAAAAAAAATAATAAAAAGGAAATTGCCCTGCGGCCAATTTCGCTCTTCTGTTTCAATGGGAAGAACTGAGTCAGGCTCCGTCTTTCTTACAAAATAAGGAAATGTTCTCTTTGCCCAAACTACGGACCACGATGTGCCGGTCAAGAACAAGAACTGATGCGCGTTGATGCGACGTCTTTATTCGGAATGCTTCTTTTAACACCGCGGATACTCTGAGCAGCACTGAGTATGGTAAGAACTAAGAAAAGCGGTGTCAAATTGGTACTTTTAGCCTAATTTTTATAAAACAGATACTAGTTTGTAATGAAGAGAGAATTTATTAATTTTTCTTCTAGCTGCTATAATTAATAGCAATAGCAATTTTAAGTCTACATCATACGTAAAAGGATTGATAAGGAAGTATTCAAAATTATTAATTAATTTAAATCACTTTTATTTCCAAATTATTAAAAAAAAGATGGAGTGAACGAATTCTAATTA
Source organism: Tamarix chinensis (assembly GCA_030549775.1). Lineage (NCBI taxonomy): Eukaryota > Viridiplantae > Streptophyta > Magnoliopsida > Caryophyllales > Tamaricaceae > Tamarix > Tamarix chinensis. The sequence continues at coordinate 76,157,838 of CM060171.1, read as the reverse complement.
AAAACTAAATAAATATAAAGTAAAATAGCGTAGTTGTTTTGTTTGGCAGAAGATGATTCTTACTTGGAGGACAAGCCTATGGACTACTTATAATATGAATATATGAAACTAATTCAAGTTAAAACTATTTTCAAAAAGTCAATGTACTTTTTTTTATTCAAGTCAAATTTATCGTATTCCGATCACTGTATTTTTTAAATTTGTCATATTTTAGTCAGCCTAATTGTGATTGAAATAGGATAAGATATATAAACTAGGATAAATTTAAGCTTTAGAACTAATTTAAAACAAATAATAGTATAATAATGTATGAATTTTTTTTTTTTTATAAAAAAAAAATAAGCCGGTCACGAGCAACTCCACTTACATTGAAACATCAATGGTGATATTTTCCTAAAATTTAATAATGTTAGAGAGACCGAAGTCCGAATGCTACGAATCTTGAAACCTATTAGCTGTTGTAAAACAATTTAAATATATAAATGTCTGCAGCTTACGCATAAAATAGATTCCCAACCTCCAGGAAGACTTCATTGATAGAACGTGGGAAGCACACAGAGGACTTTCTTTTCAAGTTACGGAGAGGCGTGCGTACAGAATAGGCGGAGGTGAGTAATACGGAGGAGTCCTTTTGTATTTTCTAGCTGCAGAGGGAACGTCTCCCCGCGGTATTTTCCCCCACACTCCCAATTACTCTTCGCATACTTTGTGAAGGTAACTCGAGCGATCCTCCTCTAATCTCTTATCTGCAACCTTCGATACTTAATTTGATCTTTATCATGTGTTAATCAAAAACAGGGAAAAAAAAAGAAAAGAAAAATGAAAGAGGCAAAAAAGAGCCGTTGACTATGTAATTCAGTTGATAGTTATTAGGCACCATCTTGTGTTGAATCATATTACGTTTGATGTTATATGCTGAGTGTAGTGGCATCTCACTCAGGTAACTAAACGCTGGTTCGAGCTCTCTTTTGGATGTTCATGCTGAAATTTGAAGCATAATCAGAGGTATTAATACGCTGATATGAAAAATTCGTTGCCTACTATAGTGAATTATCCATTGAAGACCTTTTGGTTGTGGGTCAAGATGTTTGTGAATTCACGGCTATCGTGAATCTTTTAAATCATGAAGTTTTCTGAAGACTAATTTGGTCGTGCTTCTTGTGTCTGTGCCGCATGGATCCCTTTTTGGGCTTTGACTTTTGTTGGATGGAGCTGTTAAGGTGCTTAGAATAATGATCATCATGCTTTTATTTATTGTAGCTGCTGATTTTACTTATTTATTTCCAACAGGAATCTCTTTGTTTTGTTTCTGCCGATAAAGTGTCCGCAGCCCTTAGTTAATATCGACAATGGGGCATGCGAAAGGTTGCTGTGTAAGCTCACAGCTGCTCGAGAAATGGGCTCATAGTGGCTGCCTTTCTATGTTTAGAGACCACGGGTCTTATGGGGTTTTCAGTGCTGTTATCCTTGGCATTTGCGTACCTTTCCTCCTTTCAATAATCCTGTTGCGGAAGAAAAAGGTTAAACTAAGGGGAGTTTCAGCCGACGTTGGAGGCGAACCAGGAATAGCTATGCGCAATAGTAGATTTAACCATTTGGTTGAGGTCCCCTGGGAAGGTGCTACAACCTTGGCTGCTTTGTTTGAGCAGTCATGTAAAAAACATCCTCATGATCGATTCCTTGGAACCAGAGAGCTCATAGGAAAGGGATACATCACCTCTGGCGACGGGAAGAAATTTGAAAAACTTCACCTGGGGGAGTATGAGTGGGAAACCTATGGACAAGTATTCGATCGTGTTTCAAACATTGCATCTGGGCTCATTCAATTCGGTCATGATATAGATACCCGTGCTGCCATTTTTTCTGAAACTCGGGCTGAGTGGATGATTTCCCTGCAGGTATGTCATCTATATGTATGAAGGGACTTAATATGTTCAATTCTCTTTGCATGATCGATGTATTCCATAATTAAACCTTTTTTTTTTTTTTTGGGTTTCTAGGGATGCTTTCGGCAAAGTGTTACAGTTGTGACCATCTATGCTTCCTTAGGCGAGGATGCTTTATTGCACTCCCTTAATGAGGTTGAGTTTTCTTCATCTTTGATTTCATGAGTTTTCTTTGAGATTTCAACCATTGTCGGTATGCCATTGTTATGGTCAGATATTTTGCTGAACCTAGTATGTATGGAATATATGATTATTCTTCTCGAGTCTTGACTCACCGGCTCGTTATTTTTTGGTTGATTTATAGACCAAGGTAACAACACTATTCTGTGACTTCAAGCAATACAAAAGGGTTTCTGAAATAAGTTCGAAGTTGGAATCTCTTAAACATGTCATCTACTTTGAAGATGATGGAGTTGTCAGTGATTCCGGCAGCTCTGGAGACATAGGTAACTTAAGAGTATCATCATTCACTGAACTAGAGAAGCTTGGGAAAAAGAATCCCATTCATCCAAGAATGCCATCTAAAGATGACATCGCTGTTATTATGTACACCAGTGGCAGTACAGGATTACCAAAGGTGTGTGTCTTACATTCCCTTTGATCTGCGCAAATCTTTGTATGTGCTACATTCTTCATACAGCGGATCTTTCCTTTAAATCAAAGGGTACTTTTCTACCTTTTCCACACTGATGCTTCCAGCTTTAGCTTAGAAGCTATGCCAAGCTTGTTCTAATTTTTCTGATATAAATAATGGATCTTTTTCTACTTTGTGCCACTGAATCATTTGGTTCTTTCTTATTCTCACTGTATTTTTTTTTAATTTTTTATTTAGGGTGTCATGATGACTCATGGGAATGTTGTGGCGACTGCTGCATCAGTTATGACTATAATTCCACCATTGGGTAGAAAAGATATTTATTTGGCCTATTTACCTCTGGCTCATGTTTTTGAGTTGGAAGCTGAGGTATGTCATTTCTTTTTTTTCTTTCAAATTTGAGGTTTTACATACTTCTTATTCTATTCTCTTTGTCCAGATTGTGATGTTGGCTTTAGGTATTCCAATTGGTTATGGTACAACATTGACATTGACAGACACTTCGAACAAGATCAGGAAAGGAACCAAGGGAGATGTCTCAGCGTTGCAGCCAACACTCATGGCTGTTGTTCCTGCTATTTTAGATCGTGTCCGTGATGGAGTTTTAAAGAAGGTTTACTACATATTATGCTAATTGATTTTCCGTGTTCTATGCAATCCTCAGTAGGTTGAGAGTATATTATCCATTACATTTTGCTGTGATGCAGGTTGAGGAGAAGGGAGGGCTTGCTAAGAAGCTTTTCAATATTGCATATCAGCGTCGACTAGCTGCAATAGAAGGAAGTTGGTTTGGAGCTCGTGGCCTGGAGAAAGTAATGTGGGATTTCATTGTTTTCCAAAGGATACGGTCAGTTTTAGGTGGGCGTATCCGTTTCATGCTTTGTGGTGCAGCTCCTCTATCCACAGATACACAACGGTTTATCAATATTTGCATGGGGTAACGTTAAGGCTGTTCTTCTATATATTTGTTCCGTACTTTTTGATTTATAAAGACTTCCTTGGCATGCTGCTTTTATTGCAATGACGTAAGGTTGCAGCTCCTACATAGGGCTGTTGACGAACCAAATTGAGGTAAATAAGATTTGAGCTCAATTCCTTTCTCTAAACAAAATGAATTGAGCCAAACCCTTAACAAGCTGGGTTTGGTTTGTCCATTACCCTGCGCCTACATCCATATTTGTATATGATTTGGTGTGAAGTTTTGTCTGATTCATCAATATGTCCTCACTGCGATAAGTGCTTGCGGCTATCTGTTAGTACTCAGGGCTATAAAAGAAAGTAACTATACCTTTTCATCACATATATATTACATTATCTGTATTTCCTAGTCTTCTCACCCTTTCCCTACCACTTTTTCCCATCACATAGGGGCTGTAGTTGTTAGATAATCTGCTTCCAAAGTGCAGGAGTATATCTGAAAAAGCCTGTATTCTAGTTAACTGCCTCAAATTGATGCTCGTAGGATGAATCTTGTTGATTCAATAGGAAATGTCTTTGAGTTTCAGTCTCTGTCATGTTGTGGAGGCTTCAATGAGAAGTTTCATCTTCTTAATCATTGACTTTTTGGGCAAAATGCTAACCATAGTCCTCAGGGCTATGATTAGCTCTGCGTATTGATTACATTTTTATTTTTTATTCTTTTTTGCGTAGATGCTCAGTCATCTGAACTGAGTATGATACCGTGCTTGTGAAATGTTATTCGCTTATTTCCTTTTGGGCGTTTATTTCCATCAGGGCTCTTATTGGCCAAGCATATGGCTTGACAGAAACATGTGCTGGAGCAGCTTTCTCTGATTGGGATGACATAATTGTGGGTCGTGTCGGTCCACCTCTTCCCTGCTGCTACATTAAGGTATAAAGGACATTCCGTCTTGCTAGAATTATAAGTGGTGTTCTGTTACAAAGTTCCTTTTTGTATGAATGACATAATTTGTCTTGCTTAACGAATCTACTGGGGTATCTTATGATTCATATCACTGAAATCGCAAACTTCACGTTCCAGCTTGTTTCCTGGGAAGAAGGTGGTTATACAATATCAGATAAACCAATGCCTAGGGGAGAGGTCGTGGTTGGTGGACCCAGCGTAACAGATGGTTACTTTGACAACAAAGAGAAAACCAAGGAAGTATATAAGGTACTCATTAGCTTGGTATATACAAGGGAAAATTGCATCGTGGTACTGCATCATGTTTATTCTTGCTCCAATGGGCGTAGGTTGATGAGAGGGGGATCCGTTGGTTCTATACTGGTGACATTGGACAATTTCACCCCGATGGATGTCTTGAAATCATTGACAGAAAGAAAGACATTGTCAAACTTCAGCATGGAGAATATGTTTCCCTTGGCAAGGTACTTTATCATTTAAACTCTTATGTACTTCTCTCTTAAGTTCAGGGCTTTGTGTCTCTTCTATGGGCGGCTGGTTGCCTTAGTTTTACGAGCTACCAGACAGTTATATTGAGATTTACCGAAAACGCCATGTGCCCACCGCCCATCTCTTTCTTGGTGCATGAGCTTTTAATCTCAATGAGGAATATTCTAAACTGAAGAGCAAGAGCTAGTATTTTCACGCCACCTTGCTACTGCATCAAAATATCTCATGTTTAAGAATGTGGGATGATTTTATATAATTGAAATTCAGGAGTCATTTGGTATGGAGAAGGTGAAGTAGTAGTCAAATCTATACGTCACCCTATGAATTTTAAAGTCAAAAGGAGGCTGGACTTCTACGTGTACCAATTTCATGAGGCCATTAAAATCTACTATAGAGGACCTAGTATATTGCATTTAGTTAAAAATATTTTCCTTTCAGAAAATAGAAATGAAAAAGATTATATATTTGTTAGCTTTCTTCCACCAACAAGCCAAAATTAATCATGGAAATATTTTTAACATAAATAATGTTTCAACAAAATCTAAGATGTCTCAAATTGGAGACTGTTTCGGAAAATAGGTAGGGCTGTTGACAAACCAAGCCGGCTCCCGAGCTTTTTGGGCTCGGCTCGGCTCGGTTCGCTTATTAAACAAGCTTAAAAATTTGGCTCGAGCTCGGTTCGATTATTAAACAAATCAAGCTTGAGCCTAATAAATTTAGGCTCGAGCTCGTTTAGAATGCAAAAGCTCGTGAGCTTGGCTCGTTTACTACCAAAGCTCGAGAGTCGACTCGTTAAAAGTTCGACTCGACTCGTTAAAAGCTCGGCTCATTTATAAACAAACCAAGCTCAAGCTTTATTTTTAGGCTCGTTTAGTAAATGAGCCAAGCCCAAGCTTACCCCGGCTCGGCTCGATTCGGTTCGTTAACAGCCCTAAAAATAGGTGGTATTTTACATGTATAGGTATGTTTGTTTCTCGAGTTTCTTTTCTTACGCTGTCGTGGTAGTTTGTCTTTTTCTAACATAATCCAATCTTCAGATCCACGCAGCGTATGGTGTGGAACAACTCAGGCTGTATGACTGCAACGTCGTATTACTTATTACATGGGTTTGATTTTTTTTTCCTACAGGTTGAGGCTGCGTTGATGAGTAGCAGTTTTATCGGTAACATCATGGTATATGCAGATCCTTTCCACGACTATTGTGTAGCTCTAGTTGTTCCTGCCCAACTAGTATTGGAGAAGTGGGCCCAGGGAGCTGGCATTGAGTTTGAAAGCTTTTCAGAGTTGTGTGACAAAGCTGAAGCTGTGAAGGAGGTCAAAGATTCTCTATCTAAGGTCAGTTTATTCACATACTTGGTGCGGCTGTCATACCTATAAAGACGGTTTTTAATTCTGGGATTGCAATCAATTTTGGACTTGGCAAAGCTTCAGGTACATGTATGAATTAGGATTGAAATTAGATGAGAGGCAGCGCCTGTGATATATAGCAAATTCATTGGTGGAATTGCTTTACTGAATGCCACTATGTATTCCATATATGTTTATGACCCTACAAGTTGCCAGATTTACTAGCTTGGTAACTGCTGCTCTGAATCTCTTTTTATGTTCTGCACGGTATGATCAACTGAGATATTTGTGAGACATATCGGTTGAGTTTCTTGTGGGGTGTGTTGGCTGTGTTGTTTGCCGAGAAGGGCACAGGCTGCTACCTGGTGGTTTGAAATTTAAATGGTGTACTGGAGATTATCTGCTGACTTTGACACCGTTATGCTGCTAATGCATGTGCAGGCGGCAAAGGATGCAAAGCTAGGCAAGTTTGAAGTTCCAGCGAAGATCAAGCTGTTACCAGATCCATGGACACCTGAGTCGGGATTAGTTACCGAAGCTCTGAAATTAAAGAGGGAACCGTTGAAAGCCAAGTTTAAGAACGAACTCCAAAAGTTGTATGAATAAAAGTGAAGTGTTTGTTAATTATCTTTCGTTATTGTGTACTAAACATTTTGGCATTTTAATCAAGAGCCCTTAAATTGTTTTAATGCACCACATCTCCTGCTAATTGTGATCTGTTGCATCACAGTGATAGCCGATGGAATCTGCATATACGATGGACTATTGAGTAGTTTTTGCATTGTATTATTGTACGTCATTTTGTCAAAAAATCTCATTTTGTTATCCAGGTGATGGGGTAGAACCCCGTTTCAATCTTGATGGTTAATTTAAATTGAGGTGAAGTAAGGCGATGATACATATTAAAAATTAATTTAGGTAAAAAAACATAAAGATAGATTGAAATAAGCATTTCTAAATATTGATTTGGTAAATGTAAGAAAATGGAAGGGTAATATTGTTAAATATATTATAATAAAAATTAAATATTTTTTTAACTTTTCACGTTGATTATTTCTAATTTTAAGGATAATGCTGTAAACACATTACAGAAATTTATTTAATTTTTTATCTTTATCATGATTACCCTCAATTTTGTCGTAGTAAATATAAAGTGAATCGGAGTGAAAATTTTATTTGTCAATATAATAAAATGAGTATTCGAATATATTAAATCAATCCAAACGGTTTATAACACCAATCAAATGCGTTCAATCTGAAATTTGTGATTAACACCAAATATAAATATCAATGTGCTGTGGTGTCATGGGATGGACTAAAAGCAACCTCCCCATTTGTTAATTTTCTATTCGAGTCGTCAAGGGCAACATTCTAAGGCCGTAAAGATGCATGAGTGGCTTTGCTGCTATTTATTACAAGAACAAAGGGGTGGGGGGTTAGTGGTTGGGCTCGGTGGGAAAGGAAGAAAAAAGAACTACTAAGATGCTAAGTTGGCAAGGTAAGTAAACTTAAGAAAAGATCAAGGACCTCAACTTTTAAATTTAAAGGGTTTAAAGACTTTTAATTAGTTTATTTATTTATTTCTAATATAAGAACCTAGGTTTTTGTTTGATGATTTAAGACCTAGACTTTTTCTCTTTTACTATTTAAGATTCTCTATTATGATAAAATACATACTTCTATACATAATTTATTGTATAAAAATACACACATATATTAGAGATTTTGGTAGATACAAGTTTATGATTACCTTTGATTCGAATGAGGATTGTAGTAAAGCTTTGGAGGAAGGTAGTTTGTTGTTGGACCAATTTCCGGTGGTGAGGAGATGGAGGATGGAAGATGCGTGTGCTCTTCATCGTCCTTGAGTGGAGGTTAGGGGTTTGCCCCTAGTTGCATGGATGGAAGATGTTTTGAGGTCCCTGGTGGCTCCTTCAGATCGATGGGTTTGCTGGGAAGATGAAGGAGATTACAACACCTCTATGGAAACAACAAGAAATTTGCTTGATACACCATGCATGGAGGACATCCGGGAAAGAGTGGATGTGCAGATACAAACAATATTGTGGTGGTGGTGGCTAAGGAGATAGGCCAACATTTCACTCCTTGGCAAAAGGGTAACAAATCCATCTCTAAGGTTCATTCCGAGTTCTTGCCGTCCAGGGAAGATCTCGATCGGCTTTCCCTTTAGAATTCCATTGCAGGTAAGGAGGCATTATTTTCGAGCAATTGTGGCGTGCAGGAGGAGGCGTGCATGGGAGTTATTGGGTTGGGCTCAAAATTAGGGTTGTGTGGGGAAGGGGAAAGGCCGAGTGTGTAGGTGGAAGGGGAAGGTTTTGCAACATTGTCTATTGGATCGAAGGGTAGGAAGTTGATTTGTCCAGCAGGGATATCGCATGGGGAGGAAGAGGGACAGTCTTCTGGATCTCCATTCAACATAGGAAGGCATAGCAAATTCCAATAGTCATGTGGTAGATTTGAGGCTACACATGGTTCAAGGGAGGAGGAGGCTTCAGTGGTTATGGGATTAAAGGAGTTACCATACTCCGGTAATGCTAGTTCGAAAGGATAGGGTGAGGAGGAGTTAATGCAGTTTATGTGGTATGTGAGAGGATCGGTTATCAGGGAGGACAAGGCATAGTAGGTGCTCGAGGAAGGTTTAAGCTTCAAACTCAAGGAAGTGTTTGGAGGTTGGGAGGGAAGAGGCCATCGGTTGACCCAACACAAAAATGGCAAGAGTAGAGGAGGAGTTAATAAGATCTATGGGGTGTATGAGCGGGCCGGTTCTTGTGGAAGACAAGGAAGGTGGCTGTTTGAGGGATGCCATTATTTCGAACCCAAGGGAGTGTTTGGGGTTTGGGGAGGAAGAGGACACCAATTTAGCAAACACAAAAATAGCTAGAGTAGATCATGATATTGAGGGAGAAAAAAGATAGATAAAAAATTGGAGAAGGTAGGAAGAGTTGGAGGAAGAGTCAAATGTGATGTTGGGAGGACCCGATTTAGGGAAACAAGGAGAAGGGGAGTTGGAAAGGGGTGATTCACAAGAAAGCTTGGATGATCCCTCACCTAGATTTGAGGGTGTTGCAGTTACCTTATCCCGTATAATTTGAAGTAAGGATGAGGAGAGGATGGCTAAAAGAATAGAGGAGAAAAGATTGGAGGTAGGAGAAATGTTAGAAGCAAGAGAATTATTGCAATTCGAGAAGGAAATCAGTTTATCCTCTAAAGAGGAGAAAAAGTGTGTAGAGAAGATGGTCGGATTAAGGAGAAGCCAAAGGAAGATTCAGAGAAGGCAAAGTTAAGAGAGAGTAGTTGAATTGGGGGGGGGGTTGAGTTTTATCCTACATTAATCATTAGTTGGAATGTAAGGGGGATTGGTGCCTTAAGTAAGATATCTAGTATTCAGACGTTGATTTCTAAAGAAAGACCTTGGATTTGTGGATTGGTTGAAACTAAGCACCATGTTCTGAAGGACTCTTGGAAGAATAGGGTTTGGAGAAATGGTTCAATTGAATGGAGAGACTCAGTAGCGCAAGGTAGGAGTGGAGGTCTAGTTATTGGATGGGATACGCAACATTTTGTCTTACATGAGTTCAGGAGTGGTAGTAGGTGGATCTTGATTGAAGGATGCTTAGACCCAAATTCGCTTGAATGTGGGTTCCTGCTTGTTTATGGGTATTCTGGTCCAAGAGATAGGAAGGTTCTATGGGAAGAATTGTGGAGTGTGGGCCATCAGTGCAGTAGATCGTTGTTGGTGATGGGGGATTTTAATGAGGTCAGAAGGTAGAGTGAAAGAAAAAGGGGATGGTTGGACTACAACAGTTTTAATTCCTTTAATGAGTAGATTGATAGAATGGGACTTATTGATTTTAAACCTTCTAATTTGAAGTTTTTGTGGCATGAGGCGGGTTCAGCTACCCTGTTGGATAGATTCTTAATTAGCCCTACTTGGTTTTGAGTGTACCCGGATCTCTCATATTTAGGGTTAGGAAGGTCATTATGGGATCACAATATTATTTGCCTCAATGTTAAGACATGCGGGAGCGGGCCGAAACCCTTAAGAACTTGGGATATGTAGTTCTCTCATCCTCAGTTTCATGGTTTTGTGATAGAGTGTTGGACTAGTCTAAAAGGGAAATCTTGTCAGGCTAGATTAAAGAGATGAAGAGTATGCTTAGGAAATGGAATACAGAGGTGTTAGGGGTCATTGAATTGAAGATTAATTTACTTGAGTTGGAATTAACAAAGGTGGATGGCACAAGTAATGATGGTTCTTGCAATGAAGTAGAGCTCACTAGAAGGTTAGCCTTACATAATCAGCTTTGGAAATTGAATAAGAGGAAAGAAGCTTACTAGATTTAGGTGTCTAGGATAAGAAGATTTAAAAATAGAAAGAGGAATACAAGACTCTTTCACAATGATACTGCTGTAAGGAAAAAGAGAGCTCTCATCAGCAGGTTAGTGGATAAGGGTAAGGAGATTTTAGAGCCATCGGGGATTGAGGAGGTAATCACGTCATACTTCAAGGGCTTATATAAGTAGCTGGATCTTTCATATATTAGTTTTTCTGCTGATAGTTTCCACAGGATTTTGAGGGAGTAAAGCTTGAAATTGGATAGCATGTAACACCCCCCAAAACTCACTATTTTTTTGTGGAAGAAATTAAAATAGAAATATTTAAATTAAAACCAGTGAATTATGGGGATGTTACCACTACACTTAGTACTAGACCGGTTCTCTCCGATCGTTCCAATACCAAGTATTAAGGCTAAAGAAAAGAGTGACATTTAAACTCAAACCAAAAGTTCATAAATAATAAGAAAGAATCATACATGTAACACCCCTAAAATTCACTACTGAAAAATTTCGTTAATTAAAAAGGAAATTAGTGAAGCAAATTAATAAACTGTGAACTTTGGGGATATTACCGCCACACTTAGTACCAGACCGGTTCACTTCTACTGTTCTAGTACTAAGTGCTAAGGCTAAAAAGGTAAAATACAATTTTACGAGAAACTTAAGGATATGTAAATCAGAGAAGCGCAGTAAACACTTTACAAGAGAAAAATTCAATAATGGTGGTTACAAAATAACAAATACATTAAATTTAAAAGAGACAAATTAAAACCCTAAAATTTTCAAACAGTACCTTACGCTCTTTCCCGAGAGCCCACTTGAATAGCACCTGAATACAACCTGCAAGGGGTACTGCCTATTGAATAGGTAGGGCCCCCACGAAGGGAACTCTTCAGTACTACGGTACTGAGTAACCCTTTAAAAACGCACTTAAAAACAAGCACGCAATGTAACACAAGAAATACTACTACATTCATATATAACCATAGGTATAAACATGATATTCAGATCCATTTATTTGCACATCCAATAATTCAATCAAATATTAACAGCGTATATGTAACATTCACTTTCATATATTCGCTTACTTAATAAGTCAACCAATATCAATAGGCCATAATGAGTAATCGATATATTTCGAGCCTTAAGGCCATTGGTCCATCATTAATCAATCACCTCAATGATTAGTATTTTTCTATAACTTATTCACATCCAAATCAAATTTAATTGAGCTCAGGACTCCCACTATTCTGGCCGATGGATCGGAATATATATATATAGGGTGAGGTTCACATGCAAACTTTTATTAATATACAAACATAAGAACCAATCTAAACCATTAAATCAAAATTAAATCAACATTCAAGATTTCATTAATATCAAACCAAAAAACTAACCCAAACCTATATCCAAACCAAATATCCAAACCTCTAAACCCTAAACCCTAAACCCTAAACCCTCTAAACCCTAAACCCCCTAAACCCTGAACCCTAAACCCTGAACCCTAAACACTAAACCCTAAACCCTAAACCCTCTAAACCCTAAACCCTATAAACCTCTAAGCCCTAGACCCTAAACCCTAAACCCTCTAAACCTTAAACCCTACACCCTCTAAACCATAAACCCTAAACCCTCTCAACCCTAAACCATAAACCCTAACCCTCTAAACCCTAAACCATAAACCCTAAACCCTAAACCATAAACCCTAAACCCTCTAAACCCTATACCCTAAACCCTAAACCCTCTAAACCCTATAAACCCTAAACCCTAAACACTAAACCCTCTAACCTTAAACCCTAAACCCTAAACCCTCTAAACCCTCTAAACCCTCTAAACCCTAAACCCTAAACCCTATAAACCCTAAACCCTCTAAACCCTAAACCCTAAACCTTAAACCCTCTAAACCCTAAAACCTAAACCCTAAACCATAAACCCTCTAAACCCTACACCCTAAACCCTTAAAACCCATAAATCCTATAAACCATAAACCACAAACTCTATAATAATAATAATAATACAATATCTTAGCATCCATAAACTTTATTTAGTTAGTCATACCATATATTAAGCAAAAATATACAAGAATACCAGATTAATAATATGACTATTAATGAAAATAATATAAAACAGCAATACAATATTAATCAGTAATAGAAAATACAACATCAACAGAAAATCACCCAACATTACTCTGATTAACCCTAATCAGAGGATTCATAATATATGATGCTGAATATGGAACAAGATACCAATATTCAGACATCAATCAGCAATACCAACACCATACCAGCATATATTATACAAAAATTTACAACAATGGCTCATTAATAATCTGATTATTAATCAGACTAACATAAAACAACAACACACCATTTTCAGCAACAAAAAATACAACAGCAACAGCAACAACAACATAATATCAGTCCACATTAATGTAATTAACCCTAATCACATTATTCATAATAAAACAGCAATAGAATTTAATCAAAAAACAAAAAACATAACTCAGCAAACAATAAAACATATTTATTAAATCACATCTGCTGAATCGAAACCAACTAAAGTTGAGGTAGAGTACTTCGATCTAATGCTTAATCAATAAAACCTAAAACACATACAAAAAAATAATCAGCCAAATCAATACCAAAAATCAGGTTAACAAACACTAGATTACATAATAATATAACAACAATGAAGAAATTAACTGGTTTAATACTGTCGTTATGGAAAATTTTTGACAGTAACAATATCAACCATTTTCGACAAAAATGGTGACATACGAAGCAGAATCAACATCAGCGAAAAATGGTGGCGGAAAATAAATGAAATTGATGACCCGAGCTTCGGTAGGTTGAAGAAATAAGCCGGGATGAGAATACACCGGCAAAGAAGAGCAGCCAAAATAGAGAAACAGTGTCAAAAAATGAACGAGCAAAATTGGTCGCGAATTGAAAAATTTTAAAGATCAAGACAACAATAAAAATTTTTGAAAAAATTACATACCTCTGTGCTGCTGCTAAGGTCGCGTTGCCGCCGTGTGCTGCTTGTCCGCGTCTCCCATGTGGCAGTGTAGTGGCGGTTGAAGTCAAGACAATGTAGAAGAAGGATGAAGAATGGAGCGTCTGAGCTCGCGCTGGCAGATGCAGAGGCAAAAATGGAGATGGAGAGATGGAGGAACAGGTGCGATGGAGAGGGAGAGAGGTGCGATGGAGAGGGAGAGGTAGGTGTGAATGGGTCTGGTGGTCGGGTGCGGAACAGAAGGGGGCGGGGCAGAGGAGCGGGAAAAGGCTGAGGCAAAATGAACAACGCCTCTAATTTTTCTTTTCTAACTCATCGACCGTTGGATCTAATTTAGATCCAACGGTTAGTAATCGTTCCTATATATGTACATAAGAAAACAGTGCGCACATGATTTCTTTTCTATATATATATATATATATATCATCCAGGGTAAAAACATCCTGGGCCACCATTATATCTGGTGGATCGATACTCATGAACATCATCCAGGGCAAAACATCCTGGGCCACTATTATTTCTGTGGATCGATACTCATCAAATAATTTAACTGGTCCCGACTCATTAATCTTTTACTTTAACAATTAGTATTTTTCCTTTTTATTCAGCACAACAATTCCATTTATTTACCTCGATAGGGAGATCAAGAACTAGGGATACAAAGGTACACCGATCGGACTGGTGCATAAAAGCTACTCAGTACCTTTCAACTGTCAACCCAGAGACGTAAAGGTACCCTGGTCGTACTGGTGCATAAAGCTAACTCAGTATCCTACTAACAAGGACACCTAATCCTTAAGTATGCATACCCCCTAACTAGGTCCGTAGATCTAGATAGAGTAGATATAGGGCCTAGCTGGGGCACAAAGGTACACTAGAAAATACCAGATAATTGTGGGCTAAATCACGTCTTTAGGGTAGTGACCCCTAAAGAGCCACCATTCCCGATCTCGAGATCTTTCACTTTAAGTATTAGTGTCTTAATTAATGGTGATCACAAAAACACAATAATCAGATAATTGTCCAATTTTAATCGTTCAGATATTATCAGAAATTTCTTATTCAAATGGTCGTCCAAGGTAACACAGAAGAATCATTAAGGCCATCCTAATCTCATCTGATTTCGAATTAGAATTCATTCTCGTGATTCTTACTAATCATCAAATACTCCTATCTCGCTAATCAGTATTATTTGAGTCATATCACAAATTCCACAATCACAATGACATATTAGATACAAACTACTCGTTTACCCCTTTCTTATAAAATTATTAAGTCATCCCTTCCTTACTTGACAAATTACCATATTACCCTCTTTGTTACAAAATTGTCAAGTTACCCCTTACTCGATTTAGGTTATTAAGTTATTACTCATACTTATTAGGTCACTAATCCCCCTTAATAATTATTACACTTGATATACTTTTCATTTAGTCGGTTAGATTACCACTTTGCCCTTTTTCCTTTATTATAATTAATAAATTATCCTTGAGTTGATCAAATTACCAAATTACCCTTCCTCCTTATCCTAATTACCAAATTAACCCTTTATTTAGTTAATTACCCAATTACCGTCATCTATTATCAATGACCAACTACCCTTCTCCATTATTAAAATTACCAAATTACCCCTGGTTAATTAAATTACCAAATTGCCCTTCTTACCTGTCGTGATTACCAAACTACCCTACTCCATTATTAAAATTACCAAAATATCCTCTAGTCAGTTAAATTACCAAATTACCCCTCATATTCATCATATTTACCATTTTACCCTTCTCCATTATTAAATTATCAAATTACCCTTTAGTTATTTAAATTATTATTTTACCCTTCTCAATTATTATAATTACCAATTTAATCCTTTCCAATTTCCACATTTACCCCTTTGATTTACAAAATTACCGTTTTACCCCTTTACCTTCAAATTTACCATTTTACCCCTTAACTCCCAAAAATTACCACATTGCCCTTTTACTTATAAAATTCCCATTTATCCTTAATTATGAAATTACTATCTTACCTCTTTTAATTTCCAAATTATCATTCTACCTGTTAATCACAAAATTACTACTTTACTCTTTAATTATAAAATTACAATTTTACCCTTTTATTACAAAATTACCAACTTACCCTTTTATTACAAATTTATCAATTTTCCTTTTTATTACAAAATCACCAAATTTCCCCTTTTTATTATAAAATTACCAAATTACCCTTTATTACAAAACTACTATTTTACCCTCCTTACTTCCAAAATAACCAATTTATCCCTTACTTCCAAAATTACCATTTTATCCTTTTATTAACAAATTTACTATTTTCCCTTGCTTCCAAAATTACTATAATACCCCTTTTTACTAAAATTTACTATTATACCCCTTAGCACGCCACTTATATTAAATTATTATTATTACTACATAAAATATTAATATTAATGCATCATCCACAACTTTTATAGTTAATACAATACTCATTAACACCCATATATATATATATATATATTAGGCCAATTTCTCTTACAATGTACATTAATAAAATCCCCTAAGGCTCACAAAATATTAAACATGTATTAAATATTACAATAGCATAAAACAGTATGGATAATACTTAACATATTCCTTAACAACCAAATTATTACCTTAAATATTATTTCCATACATATCATGCTTCCTTTTATCAACTAACACAATAACCACATATAACATATTAAACAACACAAACCAAGCATAATAATATATTAAAAATCCTAAAGTGCTAACATACGTTAATCCATGCGTTTAAGTGGGATTTAACGATTACCTTGATTCCTGCCAAAAACAAACCTTACCAGTATCCCCGTTAAAGGTCCAAACTTTGATTATCAAAACCAATACCTAAAATAATATCAAGATTTATTACATTAGAAATAATAAAAAAATCAAAGTATAAGGCTTTATAACACTTAATTAATCAAATAATTAAATTAAAATATAATTATACCTTAAAATTATTAAACAAATAGGTCAAGAAATCTAGAAACTCATGCTGCTAATGTAGCATAAGCTGCATGAAAATAAATGGGGAGAAGGTGCTTGAAGGAGGGTAATAGGAAGAAAAATGGACAATTTCGGGTTAGGATTTTTAGGCTAGGAAAAGAGGCATGTGGGGGAGGATTTAAGGTAAGGGAAGGATGCAGAGGTGGAGAGGGGGTGTAAGTGGTGGTCAGGGATGCGTTGGAGGGGGCTAAAGGTGGCAGCAGCGACGGAAGAGAGGCCGCGAAGAGGGGCTGTTGGGAAGGGGCCGAGATGGAGGCTGGTGAGGAAGGAAAATGGGTAGGGAAAATGGAGGCTTTTGGGTGATGGTTTCGACCAAAGGAGGATTGGAGATGGTGGAGGGGATTGCAGGGAGTAATTAGGTGGCGGCATAAGCGGCGGGACAGCGGCGGAATACGGTAGTGTAGGGTGGTTGCCGAGAAGGGATGGAAGGGAGAGAAAAAGAAGAGAGGAGGGAAAATGGGGCTGCGGGGTGGCTTGATGGGGGCTGTGATGGCTTGCGGGTGAGGTAGAGGGTGGAAGGAGGTGGTGTAGATGGTGGTTGAGGTGGCGGTAGCGGCGAAGATGGGTGGCAAAACCAAAAATAGGGGGAGAGAGGGGAGGAGAAGAAAGGGAGAAAAGGAGGGGCTCGGGAAAGGCATAAGGCTAAAAAAAAACGCAAAGTGAGCATGGAGGAGGAATAAATAGGAGAGGAAGAGAAGGGAAGGGATAGGGGCTCAAGGGGTGGCTATAGGTGGTAGGGAAATGGGCTTTGTAGGGAGAGGGAGAAAAAGGTGGCAACGACAGGGAGTGGGGAAGGAGGATGGTGGGGCTGGTATGGGCAGAGAATGGTAGGAGAGAGAGAGAGTGTGTGTGTGTTAGGGAAGTCAATGGGGGAGAGGGAGTTGCAGGGAGTGGTGATGGAAGGGAGTGGGGAAGAAGAAAGAAAGAAGAAGAAGAAAGAAGAAGGATCGGGGAGGCTGGGTGTGCGAGACGGGCAGACCGGCTGAAGGGGAAAGAGAAGGGCCGGCCTGATCGAGGAAGAAGGAAAAGAAAGAAGGCGGTTGGGTGACGTTGGAAGGGTAGGGGGAGGAGGAATAGGCTAGCGGCCCAGCGCAGGAGGGGGATAAGGGTAGGCCGAAGCAGGCCGGCGGCCCAAAGAAGAAAAAGAAAAAGAAAGAAAAGAGAAAAAGGGAGAAAAGAAGGAAAAGGGGAAAAAGGAAATAGAAAAGGAAAAAGGAATAAAATAATTTAATTGATAAAATAATAAAATAGAATACTTTTGGGTAATAAATTTATTTAATATTTTAATTTAAGATAATTAAAATATAAGGGTTAAAAAGGATAGTTTTTGTAAAATAAGGGTTTAAAAATTTATTTAAATAATAAAAGTATAATAAAATAACAAAATATTTATTTTGATTTATTAAATATTTATACCCAATTTTATTTACTCAAAAATCCATAAAATAGTTAAATTAAATGAATTTAAAGGCTAATTGATTCCAAATAAAATTTATTTATTAAAATATAAGCTTTTAAAATTTCGGGGGATTACAATACATAAAAAATCAGAGTACGTGTAAAATTTTATAAACAATAATAAGATATAAAACAGAGTGCGAAATCAAAATTCCTCGGAGGGAATAATATTACAATCAATAAAAAGGTCTATTTGAAATACTCCATACAAGGTAATAAATCATAAAAGAATAAATGCGATACAAAAGAAATAACATAATGAAATAAATTCACATGGAGAGAAAATACGGCCACGACACTCTCGAACTTTGAGCCAAAGTACATGCTCAACACCCAGCCCCGACTGATATTTTGTCCACCTGCACAAAGTCAAAAGGACATACTACTTGTGGGAATGAGCAACACCCATGAAAAGGGTGATCAGTACGCTACATACTGAGTAAGGTAACCGAGCACTAAGGCCAACACATAACATCACATAAACCATGCATAAGAATAAAAGAACATAAAGATCATTATGATAACATAATATCGAATAATCATTCGGGAACATACATAAAGACCCAATTATATACCATATTAATTATTTAATTAATCCTTTATCGAATTATTTCCACACCATGCTCTTTATCAAGTTCATACGAGTACGGAAACCCCACTATTTTAGCCGGTAGATCGGTCACGAGGGTAACATGCCCTACCACTATTCTAGGCAGTGGATCGGTCGCGAGGGTAACATGCCCTACCACTATTTTATGTAGGTGGATCGGTCTGGCCCCTTTTCTCACATGGTGTTCCACTGTAAGTCATTAGCCTCTTCCCGCATCTTAACAAAACATATGGTTTAGTTTATTGAGCTCGAAATCCCCCACTATTATAGCCGGTGGATCGGTCACGAGGGTAACATTGTAACACCCCAAAATTCACTAATTTTTTTTAAAGCGGAAGAATTTAAATTAAAACCCGTGAATTCTGGGGATGTTACCGCCACACTTAGTACCAAATCGGTTCTCTCCGATCGCTTCAGTACCAAGTGCTAAGGCTAAAAAAAAGATTAACATTTAAACTTAAGCCATCAGTTCATAAGGAACTAGAAAGAATCATACATCAAAATCAGAGTACGCATAAAGTTAATAATAAGATAGAAATTAGAGTGAGAAATTAAAATTACTCGGAGGAAATTATCTTGTAATCGTTCAAAGATTTATTTGAAATACTCAATTCAAGTAATAATTCATAAAATAATAAATGCGATATAAAAGAAATAACATAGTGAAATAAAATCACATGAAAATAAACACGGCCACGACGCTCTCAAACTTGGAGCCAACCACAAGCTCAACACTCAGCCCCGACTGATGTGTTGCCCACCTGCACAAAGTTAGAAGGGCATACTACTCGTGGGAATGAGCAACACCCATGAAAAGAGTGATTAGTACGCTACGTACTAAGTAAGGTAACCGAGCACTAATGCCAACACATAAATCACATAAATAATGCATAAGAATAAAAGAATATAAAGACCATCATGATAGCATAATATCCATCAATCATTCGGGGACATACATAAAGGCCCAATTATAGTCTGGATTAATTATTTAATTAATCTTTTATCAGAAGTCGATACACACCATACCTTTTATCAAATCCATGTAAGTATAGGAATACCCCACTATTATTGCCAGTGGGCTGGTCACTTGCGGGATAAAGTCCACACCATTATTATTCGCCCGTGGATTGATCACTTGCGGGAGAATAGTCCACAACACTATTTATTACCGGTGGATCGGCTAGTTTCTCCTCACATGGTGTTCCACTATAAGTAGTTAGTATCTTTTAAGTGTCTTAGCAAACTTTGGTTTGTGTTTATAGAGCTCGAGGTCACCCCACTATTATTACCGGTGGGTCGGTCACTTGCGGGACAAAGTCCACACCACTATTTTTTGCCCGTGGATCGGTCACTTGTAGGACAATAGTCCATACTACTATTCCTTACCGGTGGATCGGCTGGACCCAGCTCAATAATCTTCCACTTTAAATGATTAGTGTCTTAAGTATCTTATTCAAAAGCTTTCACCCTAAACATGAATGCATAATTCCTTTTACACTTCACACATCACAAATCATAGATTCCATATTCATCATCATACTTTATTCACCAAGTACACATGTGCTACCACCGAACCCTAGCTAGCCATATCTAAACCTTATTTAACCACGACAACCCATAGTTAATCACTCCAAACCCTAATTATCCACAACAACCCATAATTAATCATTCCAAACCCTAATTCAGTCTCCTCCATACCCTTATATGCCCTACGTACTATTTTTTACCCAAAACTTCTTAACGCCCATATAAATCTTCTATTATCTTCCTTACATCCCAATTCAAATTTTCATACGTAAATTTCACTCCCATGCATTCTTTATAAATCCCATGCAAACCCTAATACCACCATACAAACCCTATGTAATATCCCAAAATCCTAATTTCCGAAATTATGGCCAAATAAGGAATTATTAGGAAAATTGATTATATAAATTTAATTATTAAAGTTTAGAGAGTTAATTAAGGTATATTAAGAGGAAAATAATAAAGAATTTAATTGGAATAAAATTTGGGTGTTTCTCTAATTAGCATGAAGGTTAAGAGAATTTATCTAAAATAGTCTAAAATAAGCTAAAAGGAATTTATTTAATATTTCATAAAATATTAATATTATAAACAACCCAAAAATACCCCAATTTACCCATAAGTTATTTTATTTAATTTTCCCATCCTATTTATTACCTATTTTCCCCTCTTTTCTTTTTTTTTCTCCCTCCTCTTCTTTTTTTTCTTTCTTCTCCCCCGGCTGGGCCAGCCCATCGGCCCAAACCTCCTCCCCTCCCCCGTCTCGCGCACAGGCCCCACGCCCGCCCCTTCCTTCTTTCCCTTCCCGCGGCCCAGCGCCGTGCGCTGGCCTTCGTAGTCCTACGCCCGAAACGACGCGTTTTAACCCCAAGGACGTCGAAACGCCGCACCATCATTAATGACCTTATAGCCGTTGCCAAACGGGCAACGCGACGCGGCACTTTGTCCCCCGTAATGTCGAAACGCCGCGTTTGATGTGCGGATTAAATAAACCTCGCCGAACCGGCCGGTTCCCCCCCTCTTTTCTTTTCCTCTGGACCACCGGTCCACCCTGCCATCTTCGTCGTCTTCTACCTACCCCCCCCCCCCCCGACCTGCAAATCGACCTGCAAGTCGATTTCGCCGGCAGCCACCAACCGATCGTCCTTCCCTGCCTCTCTCCCGTCGCTTTCTTTCTTTTTTTCGACCCGACCAAGTCCCTATCTCCCTTTCCCGCGTGCCCTTCTCTTTCCTTTCTTCTTCCCTGTCCCCGACCCAGCCTGCCATGGCAGAACCTGCACCGCCTGCCATCGGCCGACCACCTGCACCCCTGCCCCGCGTGCCACCTCCCTCCCTTCGTCGTTTTCCCCTCCTTAATGGCCTATAAATACCCCCTCCCGAACGGCCACAGCAAGTCCCTCCCGCTGGACCTTGCCGAAACCCTGCCTCGTCGCCGCCCGAACAGACGCCGTTTCCGCCACCTCTAGCCGCCGTTGAGACCACCTCTACCCACCAAACTCCTCCTCGCGCCACCCCCCACACAACCAAGCAACCGCCGCTGCCCTTTCTACCCCGCACGTGCCGCCACAGCCGTGCGAAATCCTCTGCCCAAAAATCGTCGCCGCCACCTCGCGCCACCTCGCGCCGCCTTCTGCCGCCACCTCCGCCGACATCAGCCTCCTCTCCACCTCCCAAAGTGACCAGCAGGTCCTCCTCTACCTTCCCATACCATCCTTGCTCCCTGCTCCTTTCTCCACCGGTCTCCACCACCTCCCACCACCTTCACCCTCCTTCGGCCACCGCGTCCGCCACCGCGCGCCGCCTCCCTGCTCACGCCACCACCCTCATTCCACTCCCCTCTCCCTGCTGTCCCCTCTCCCACACTTAACCTTCCTTTTTCCTCCTCCCATCTAGCCACATTCCCCATCTTTTCTTTCTTCTCCTCCTCCACCGCCGCCGCCGGACCACCACCGACCCTAGGTGGTTCTCCACCCATCCAAACCCCAATACCCCTTTTATATACTTGCTAATATTTTCTACTAATATTAATACTAATATACTTATAATTATTACTATTATCTTTATGATTATTCTTTTATTATTATTATTACTTTTATTATTATTATCATTTCTAATATTGTGACTTATGATATTAAAGTTATCATTTTTACCATACAAACATCTCTTGGAACCCTAACTCCTATTATGCTCAACTTTGGTTTATTTTATAAGTGTTAATATTAACAACCCTACTATTATTATTATTATCTCTATTACCTTACTAAGGTTATTATTATTAATACTTAACCATACTAGGTTATTGTTATTATTATTTCTAGGGTTATTATGGTTATTATTACTATTATTATCATTATTATTAGCATTATTACTATTATCACCCTTAGGGATAATGTACTTGAAATATCGTGACCTTATAATATTATTATTTCAAACCCAACACCATTGTTAGACTTAATCTTAAAAATGCTAGAGTTCTATTACTATAAACATAAGTGTCACTATTAGTGGTCTTATTATAATTATTATTATTATCACTATTTTACTATGACTAGTGAATACTAGTATTATAAGAATGGAGCTAATGGGCTTAATAAAATAAGTGTAACAATAAGTATCATAAATAAACATATTTTTAACTACCAATATTTAGTATACTAATTCTAAAGTAAAAACCCTAGTTTTTGTATAAAACCCTTTTTAGTAATAAAAACCCTAACCTTAAACTAAAATGAGGTTTGATAGAAATTATAAGGGAAACTAATACTTAGCTTTTTCCCCTTTATAGGTAACCCCGACCAAAGCCCTAAGGAGTTAGAGGAGCGTGCTCCAAGCCCGGTGCCTACCTAGGTAAGGACGAAGCTAATGGCCTTGTGCTATGTGTGACATGGATGTGTTGATTATTGTGTATGCCATGCTATGCCGTGTGTTATATGATTGTGTATAACTTGTCTTATGTGTAGCGCAGCTTGGAGATTGAGGTATGTGTTGATGTGTTTCCTATGACGCGAGCATGATATGTATATGTATGATGTTTATGATGTAATATGCTATGGCCCGCTAGGATGTGCATGTTAGGGTAAATGGTAATATGAGTTTGGGACCATTATGGGGGTCTTAATGTTGTATGGTGGGATTAGGGTTTGAATGGGGGCATCAATGTTCGCATGTCGGTACTAATGATTTCATAGTGGTATTAATGGCTTATGGCGGTATTCGGGTTCGTATGGTTATATGGTGATTTTATGGAGGTATTAATGTTGGATGGGGGTATTTGTGAATTATGGGGGTATTAATGTGGTACGATGTTAATTGTGATCTTATGGAGGTATTAATGTTGTATGGTGGTATAATTATTCGTATGGTGGTATTAGGGTTTGCATGGCGGTATTAGGGTTTGTATGGTGGTAAAATTGTTCGTAGGGTGGGATTGTGACCTTATGGAGGTATTAATGTTGTATGGTGGTAATTGTGATTGTATGGAGGCACTAATGTTATATGATGTTATTTGTAATTTTATGGAGGTATTAGTGTTGTATGGTGGTATTAGGGTTGTATGGTGGTATTAGGGTTTATATGGTGGTATTAGGGTTCGCATGGTGGTATTAGGGTTGTACGGTGGTATTAATATTCATATGGAGGTTTTGACGATTGTATAGTGGTATTAATGACTTATGGTGGTAGTAAGGTTGCATGGTGGTATTATGGATTGTATGGTGGTATTAATGTTAATATGGCGGTATTAGGGTTTTGCATTAGGAGTTAACGATCATATGGAATGAGGATTGGAGTAATCAACACTGGGGCATTGTGATTGAGAAGGGATGGAGTAACTAATTGTGACTGTTGAGGATGATTAAGGTTTGGGATGGCTAAGTACGGTGGTTGTGGTATAATAGGGATGAGAGAGGTTAACAGCGGGTTGGTGTGGACCATTAGGGTTGGTTATGACTACTTAGAGTCGTTTGGCTTTATCCTGTGTATCATCGATTAAAGGGTAGATATGAACACGGGCCTATATTGGTCGTGATGTGTAAAGCACAAAGAGAATGATTTATGTGTATCCTTGGTGGAAACCATTCGAATAAGACACGTTAAAACATTAACTACTTACAGAGAAATATGTTGAGCCGGACCCAGACCGGTCCACCGGCAAATAATAGTGGCAGGGTATGTTACCCTCGTGACCGGTCCACCGGCTATAATAGTGGCAGGGCATGGCCCTCGTGACCGTTCCACCGGCTATAATAGTGGGGGATTCCGTGCTCAACAAACTAATCAGAACAATGATAAGACATGGGAAAAATACTAATACTTATAGTGGAATACCTTGTGAGTCGGGGCCAGACCGGTCCACCGGCAAATAATAGTGGCAGGGTATTTTACCCTCGTGACCGGTCCACCGGCTATAATAGTGGCAGGGCATGGCCCTCGTGACCGTTCCACCGGCTATAATAGTGGGGTTCCCGCACTCACACGGACTGATAAAGATGATGATGTGAATCGATTGTAAATATCAGAGGCCTGATGAAAAAGGGTAACCGGTTTGTAACCTGTATTGTTTATCTGCGTTATCGCATGCTATCTAAGTAATTGTGCTATGTCTGCTTTGTCGTGTATCTTGATGTATGGGCCTTAGCTCGTCTGTTACCTTACTCAGTACGTAGCGTACTGATCACCCGTTTCATGGGTGCTGCTCATTCCCACGAGCAGAGGACCCCTTTGACCTTGTGCAGGTAGGAGACCATGTCTTTGATGCCTATGATACCTACGAGGTATCGGGTGGGGCAGAGCGTTGAGCTTAACCTGACTTGGGGACCGAGAGCGAGTTGGCCGGACTCCATTTCTACCTTCGGGCTTCGTATTCTCTTTATTTAACCGTATTATGAACTACGCTTTATGTTTTGAGAAAGCGCACTTCTAAGTTGTAATCCTAAACCGTATTCTAAGTGACGTTTGACTTATGTTTCGTTAATGATTTATGTTAAGTGCTGAACCATGTTTTAATGTTTCATATCTGAGGTTGTTTAGTTTAGCCTTAGCACTTAGTACCGGAACGGTAGGAATGAACCGGTCTGGTACTAAGTGTGGCGGTAATATCCCCAAGTTTACAGTTTTAAACTCTTTCGCTTCCGCTAAACCTTTGATTTAAACGAAATTTTTCAGTAGTAAATTTGGGGGTGTTACACCCTAATACCACCATGCAAACCCTAGTACTACAATGTAACCATTAATACCACCATGCAAAACCCAAGATTTCATCATACAAAACCCTAAATTCAATCCACACAAAACTAAAGATTCATCCATACCAAACCCTAAATTCAAACCATATAAAACCCAAAGATTCATCCTTTCCAAATCCTAAATTCAAACCATATAAAACCCAAGATTCATCCATACCAAATCCTAGATTCGAACCATATAAAACTAGAGATTCATCCATACAAAACCCTACATTAGATCCTTCCATACAAAACCATAAATTAGATTCTCCCAAATAAAACCATAAATTAAATTCTCCCATACAAAACCATGTATTAAATTCTCTCACATAAAATCGTAGAAAACCATAAATTAGATTCTCCCATACAAAACCATAAATTAAATTCTCCCATACAAAACCACAGTTTAGATTCTCTCATAAGAAACCATAAGTTATATTCTCCCACACAAAACTATAATTTAGATTCTCCCTTATAAAACCCTAAATTAGATTCTCCCTCACGAAACCATAAATTATATTTTACTTTTCCACTCATGGATCATTAAAATACTTAGGTCAACTCACATACCTTAGTCAACTACTTTCCCCCATTCTCCTTTTTCATCCTTTCTCCCACACAATCCACATCAACATCCTCACATGCATGTCTTACAGGGTTACAACACATATCATCACATATACATAATACACATGCCAGACAAATACACAAAAACATACTTCAACTCCACGTTTACGCAATAATTACAATAATGACATAGGATGTATAACATACAAGGAATTTAATGTACATCAACACACAATAGGGCTTAGTAACCTCTTACCTAAAACAACACTGGTCTTAGAGCATGCTCCTATGCCTCCTTAAGGCTTCAACAAAATAATAACATATTAAGAAAAATAACATTAACTAATTACTATCTTTACTAAAGATTTAATAAATAATATAAATATTATAAAAGTTGATAATATAAGGTTGAAGACTTTACCCTAATAATAATAATAATAATACTAAAACAATAATAGTAAAAATAATATAAATAAGAATAATAATAATAGTAACCACAATAATAAAAAGGCATTACTCAAAAACATAGTAAAATAAGGCTTTGGCCCCTTTACCAAAATAGTACTAATAATAATATTAGTAAAATAAATAACCAAATTTAGTAATAATAATAATGATAATATTAATAATAATAAGACTTAATATTTATAATAATACTACTACAATTTAAAATAGGCACAATAGGGTTTCAATCCTATATAAAGTAATAATACCAATAATGAAAACAACAACAACAACAACAAGAATAACAACAATAACAATAATAATTACATAAAAATAGCAAAACTAATAGTAAAGTAGTTGTAATATTAATAATGGAATAATAATAATAATAATAATAATTCAAAATAGTAATAATAATAATAATAACATATTAATATTAATAATAGTAATAATAGAAATGATAATAATAATAGTAATAATAGAAATAATAATAATAATGATAATAATAATAATAATGATAATAATAATAATAATAATAATAATAATAATCATCATCATCATCATCAAAAATAAAATACATTGGGGCTTCATCCCTAGACAGAAATCATAATCAAAACATTAATTCTAATAATAATAATACATATTAATAATGGAAATAATAATAATAATAATAATAATAATAATAATAATAATAATAATAATAGCATTTATATTCAAATAAATGAAATAAAATAAAATAAGGCTTGTAAAAATAGGATAAAGGGTTGAGAAGATCTAGGGTTCAACCTTAGGCTAGTGGGGATGGGCGGGACAGGTGGCGGTGGCCGGAAAAAGAGAAGAAAAGGGGAAAAGTTGAATGCTGGAAAAAAGATAGGGAGAATGGATGTAGGAGATGGGGTGTTTAGGGTTGCCCAGGTGGAGAGGGATAGAATAAGGGTGGCGGTGCAGCCAAAGGTGGCGGCGCATGGTGGCGGTGGCTGTAATCGAATAGGGAAGAAGAAGAGAAAGAGAGGAAGAGAGGGAGAAAGAGGAAAAGAAAGGTAAGAGGAGATAGAGGAGGGTCTACAACATAATTTGGGAGGTGAAAGGAGCGGCAGAAGCGACAGAAGAGTTGGCTAATGGTGGTTTGAAGGGCGGCGGAGGTTGAAGAGAGGGTTGATCGGGAAGACTACTTCGCACAGCCGAGGTGGCTTATGCAGGAAGAATCGAGGGCTATGGGAGACGTAGTTAGTTAGAGGGTGGAGCAAGGAAGAGTTTGGTGGCCATATATGGTGGTGAAGTTTGCCGGAGGCGGCGGAAGAGGCGTCTAAAAGGGCGGCAGTGGCAAGGTCGGGAAATTCTGGGTAGGAGTTAAAATCTTGATACAAGGCAGCTTATGAGGGTATTTATAGATTTTAGAAGGGAGGTTAGGGTTCTATGGGTCGGCTACGGGGTAAGGCAGGTAGGGTTCCGGTCACCAGTGGCGAGGTTGGCCGATAGAAATCAAAACCGGGCAAGGGTTGTGGTCGACTGGGATAGAGGAAAAACGTGTGAGAGAAGAAAGGAGAATGGTTGGATGATGGGGTCGACGGATCAACAGGAAAAATAGAGGGAACATGGCTGGTCAAAGGGGCGAGATCAGCGGCGGATTTCTCGGAGGTGGCGGTGATTTGCAGGTTAGCATCGATGGGGGAAGAAGGAAGAAGAAGATGGGGGGGCGAGCTGGACCGGCGGTCCAGAAGAAAAAGAAAGAAAGGAAAAAGGGGGAAGAACCGGGCGGTCGGACCTGAGGGGGGAATTTAAATAAAACGCAGAGTTTTGGTGGGAAAATAAGTAAAACACGGCGCGACGAGGGAGAAGGAAGGAGGATCGGTTGCGCGGGCTGGGCAACGCTGAAGGAAGGAGGGAGGGGGACTGGGCCGCGGGAGAGGGTAGGCCCAAACGGGGAAAAGGAGGGGAAAAGAAAAAAAAAGAAAGAAAAGAAAGAAAAAGGAAAAAGTGAAAAAGGAAAAGAAAAAAATAGGATGGTTGGGTTAATTAAATTAAATATAATATTTGGGATAATTAAAAATAATAATATTTAAATCCTTTTTTAGGCTAAAATAGGATTTTTAAAAGACTTTTCATAAATTCTATTTTAATTAGTAAAACACCATAATTTTCTTTAATTAAATTATTTATAAAATTCATATTAATATGGAACTATTTTGTCCATCTTATTTTAAATACAATAATTTATTTAATTAATTTTCAAAATAAAATCCTTAATTAGCTAACCAAATTCCTTTCTAATTAAAATACTTATAAATTTATTCTTAGTTTGCCCTAATTAATTTCCTTTTTATTTTAATAGCAACAATTTATTTAATTAATTTTTCTAATAAAACCTTATTTAAAAATAATTAATAAAATTAAATTTTTCGGGGCATTTCAAACATACCTTGCCACTATTTTAGCCGGTGGATCGGTCACGAGGGTAACATATCCTGCCACTATTCTATGCCGGTGGATCGGTCTGGGCCCGACTCAACATATTCCACTTTACGTGATTAATATTTTAAGTATCTTATTCAAAAGCTTTCACCCTAGATATGCATGAATCACTCCCTTCACACTTCACACATCACAAATCATAGATTCCATATTCATCATTATACTTTATTCACCAAGTACACATGTGCTACTACCAAATCCTAGTTAGCCATATCCAAACCTTAGTTAACCACAACAACCCATAGTTAATCACTCCAAACCCTAGTTATCCACAACAACCCATAATTAATCATTCCAAACCCTAATTCAGTCTCCTCCATACCCTTATATGCCCTACGTACTATTTTTCACCCAAAACTTCCAGACACCTATATAACTCTTCTATTATCTTCCTTACATCCCAAGTCAACTTTTCATACGTAAATTTCACTCCCATGCAGACGTTATACATCCCATGCCAATCCTAATACCACCATGCAACTATTAATACCACCATACAAACATTAATACCACCATGCAAACCCTAATACCACCATGCAACCATTAATACCACCATGCAAAACCTAGATTCCGTCATACAAAATCCTCAATTCAATCCACACAAAACTAATGATCCATCCATACCAAACCCTAGATTCAAATCATATAAAACCCAAGATTCATCCATACTAAACCCTAAACTCAAACCATATAAAACCAAAGATTTATCCATACAAAACCCTAAATTAGATTCTCCCATATAACATCATAAATTAGATTCTCCCACATAACCATAAATTATATTCTCCCATACAAACCATAAATTATATTCTCTCACACGAAACCTTAAGTTTCCCATTTTATTCTTTCACTCATGAATCATTAAAATACTTAGGTCAACTCACATCCCTTAGTCAACTTATTTCCCTATCCTCCTTTTTCATTCTTTCCCCCCCCCCACAAAAACCAAATCAATATCCTCACATGCATGTCTTACATAGTCACAATACATATAATCATATATACATAATACACATGCCATATAACAACACAAGAACATGCTTGAACTCCACGTCATACCATATACGCAGTAATTACAATAATAACATAGGATGTATAACATACAAGGCATTTAATGCACATCAACGTACAATAAGCCTTAGTAACCCCTTACCTAAAACGACACCGGTTTTGGAGCACGCTCCTACGCCTCCTTAGGACTTTGACTGGTCTCACCTATTATGAGGGAAAAACTAGAATTAGATTCCCTCCTACCAAAAATACTATTAATTACTAACTTATTGTAACACCCCCATTTTCAAAACCAAAAACTCATTAAAAGTATGCGCGGAAGCTAAAAACAATGAGGGTATCACCACCACATCTAGTGTAAATTGGCACCCTAATCCCATTCACACTAGACACTAAGGCTACGTAAAATAAGAAAACACACAAACATATTTATTAATTCAAACTAACCGAACCAAAATTGTTACTACAAATGAAACCATGAAAAGTATCTACTAAAATTAATATAATAAATAAAACTCTGAAATTCACCGCCACTCTCAATATTTCCCATCATGCATGCCATCAACACCTTGAGTAGGTTTGTACCCAACCTGCACTAGATCATCTGCTCACCATGTACATCATGGATCATCACAGCCCCATTTAAAACATGTAACAAATTAGCCAGGGGAACATCTAAGTAACATGTAAATACAAAGGAATAAAGTTATATATTCACATTTATATAAGCGTATAATTTATATACATACACTCGAATCACATAAGAAAACCATCCAATTATTAATCTTTATTTAGGTGATCGTAACGTCTAATTTTTTTTGTAAGTGGAAAAACCAACCAGAGGGTCACCTGGCAAATCAAAAGTCCGAAGACCTACCACCAACCACAAGAGGAATACAAATTACACCTGGGCCATCCCAATGGACATAGTCCAAAGGAGCTAATAAAAGTCTGAAGACCTACCACCTCGGTCATCCTGTCCTTAAGTGTGCACACCCCCTAATAGGGTCCGGAGAAGCCTATATAGTAGACAAGGAGCCTTAATCAGACACGGTTGGCAAATAAATAAATATCCACAATAGAAAAGGAAAGGCTATTATCGATCCCCAACTTCAGGAGGCCAAACTTGAAGGACCCAAAACCCACTTTATGTTTCACTTTAAGTTATGGTATATTAATTAAATAAAGTCACACAATCCACCATATAAACTTCACTTTATACACTTTTTATATTAGGTAGCTTTCTCAAATTACCTAGAAATATATCACTTAGAGTCACCACTCAATTCACTAGTTGGAATAGAACAGAATAAAATAATTATCTAACCAGCACTTCAAATAAATAAATAAATAAATAGTCAAATTTTCTTAGGGTCTAACTATACACTAACATAAATAAAAAAAATTAATTTGTTCATATAAGATATGAGCCTTGTGATATATGCATAATAAATGAACACTTGCATAAAATCAACTCTTTATAGCCCGTACTTCAAATAAATAACACCACTATAAAATGATAATATTTACATAAAATCCATCAGGAACCCATATTTGTATTAAATTCATAATAAAAATAATATATCATCAATGGGGCCTAATTATATAAAATCTTATATATTCACATAAGGTTACATAGCCAGATAAGACCATTATATTAACAAGTGCGTAATTAAAATATACATGAACGCACATACACATATATACCTACATATAAAAGGTTGAAAATAATATTACCTAGAATGCGATCTGATCACAAATGTTCACTAGTCGCTAAACCTATAGATTACACCAATAATATTAACTCTAGACGAAATATATTAGGTAAACATATTATAAAGGGCTTAGATCCAACTTATCAAAGTTCTTACATTTACCAAAATTTTAATTTACAGCCTAATATTTATATATAAACCCCAACTCCTAAAATAATTATATAATATATGATTACTCAAATACATACACACACACACACACACACACACACAAGTACTAACAATACATAAAATTTACTAGTAACGTACTTTCATTAGTTTGATTCATTAACAAAAAAAATTAAAAATAAAATATTTGTAATCATTCAAGGCTTGAGAAAACCTGAGTACTACCTAAGTAATATAGTCATGATTGATACGGACATGCATATACATATACATATAAGAACTAGCCGCGAATGCCTACGGAGAAGAAATACTTATAAATGCATGCAGAAAGTGCATCTCGTCAAGCAATGCAAAAGCTTGAAATAAGATAATCTCAATTAAACTACAACACGTAAGACCCTACCCACCATTCTCCACTAATTAGATTGTAGTATTATTTTTATATTTAGAAGAATCAAGGCCCACTTCTAATTACCCTTTGACAAAACTAGATCAACTATGTTTTATTACTAGCATAGTGTCGAGAATTACCTGCAATGTATCAGCTAGATTAGGTGAGGGCAGAGGGTCACGCGGAATAGAGTGCCGATGTGCTTTCTTAATCTCTACCGCAAAACCTATCTTCCGTTGCTCATGTGGCCGAATGGTGTATCCAAGGAAATAGGTAAGTATTTATAAAGGTAGGGAGCCATTAGGGTTATAGATTAATTATTATTTTTTTCAAGCTAATTTATAATTCCTAACTCATACTTAATTTTATTATACCCTACAATTACTTAGTCAATGAAATGTACCGGTAGTAACATATTAGTAAATAAATTAAATATTATTAGATAAACCTATAACAACCTTGTATTAGTCAAATCCCACCACGACCTATTATTATTATTATTATTATTATCAAAATTACCGAGTATTACACTTATTCTAAGACTAGGTTTTTGATAAAATACTAAAATAATAATATAAAAAGTACCAAAAATAATATCAATATTAATATTAGCAAGAATAATAAAAATAGTAACAATAATAATAAAAAGGGCATTACTCAAAAACATAGTGAAATAAGGGCTTCAACCCCTTTACCAAAATAATACTAACAATAATATTAGTAAAATAAATAACCAAATTTAGTAATAATAATAATGATAAAAACCATAATAATATTACAAAATAATAATAACCATAATGGTAATAATAGTAAGGATAATACTTGAAGATAAAATGAATTAGCGATTCTACCCCACATTAAAAAATAATAAACTTATTAAATAATAATAATAATAAAAACAACACTAATGATAATAATAATAAAAGCTAATGGTAAAAATAATGATAATAATACTAATAATAAGACTTGACATTTATAATAGCACTGTTACAATTCAAAATAGGCACAATAGGGTTTCAGCCCTACATAAAATAATAATACTAACACTTGAAAACAACAACAACAACAACAGTAGTAGTAGTAGTAGTAGTAGTAGTAGTAGTAATAATAATAATAATAATAATAATAATAATAATAATAATAATAATAAGAACAACAACAACAACAACAACAACAATAACAATAATACTAATAATAGCAACACTAATGGTAAAATAGTTGTAATATTAATAATGGAATAATAATAATTCTAATTTAAAATAGTAAAATAATAATAATAATAATAATAATAATAATAATAGCAACACTAATGGTAAAATAGTTGTAATATTAATAATGGAATAATAATAATAATAGTAATTTAAAATAGTAAAATAACAACTACAACAACAACAACAACAACAATAATAATAACATATTAATATTAATAATAAAGAAAATAATAATAATAATAATAATAATAATAATACTAATAATAATAATAATAAAATCAAATTAAAAATATAATAGGGCTTTGACCCTCAATAGAAATAATAATAAAAACATTAATATTAATATTAATAATACATAATAATAATGTAAATAATAATAATAGTATTTATATTCAAATAAATGAAATAAAATAAAATAAGGCTCGTAAAAATAAGAAAAAGGGTTGAGAGGGTCTAGGGTTCAACCTTAGACTGGTGGAGATGGGCGACACAGGCAGTGGTGCACGGCGGCAGCGGAGGTGGCCAGAAAAAGGGAGGAAAAAGGAACAAGTTGAAGGCTAGGAACAAAATAGGGAGAATGAAGGTGAGGGTTGGGGTGTTTAAGACTGCCTAAAGGAAAGGGGACAGAATAAGGGTTTCGACGCAGCCAAAGGTGGCGGCGCATGACGATGGTGGTGGTGGCCGAAAGAGGAAGAAGAAGAGAAAGAGAGGAGGAGAGGGAGGAAGGGGAAAAGAAAGGTAGGAGAAAGTAGAGGAGGGTCTGCAGAAGAGAATGGTAGGTGAAAGAAGTGGTGGAAGCAGCAAAATAGGTGGCTAATGGTGGTTCGAAGGGTGGCGCAGGTTGAAGAGAGGGTTGATCAAGAAGGGAAGTTCACACAGCCAGGGAGACTTGTGCAAGATAAATTGAGGGGGATGGGAGACGTAGTCAGTTAGAGGGCTGATCAAGGAAGAGTTTGGTGGCCATATATGGCGGCGAAGTTGGCCGGAGGCGGCGGACGAGGCGTCTAAAGGGGTGGCGGTGGCAAGGTCATAAAATTCTAGGTAGGAGTTAAAATATCGATATAAGGTAGCTTACGAGGGTATTTATACATTTTAGAAGGGACTTTAGGGTTATGTGGATTGGTGAGGGGATAAGGTAGGTTGGTTCGGGCTCACTGGCAGCGTTGTTTGGTTGGCAAAAATCAAAACGAGGCAAGGGTGGTGGTCGGCTAGGAGAGAGGAAAAATGTGCGCGAGAAGAAAGGAGAATGGTTGGACGATGGGTTCGACGGATCAGTAGGAAAAATAGAGGGAAAATGGCTGGTCAAAGGGGCGAGATCGGCGGCAGATTTCTCGGAGGTGGCGGTGAGTTGCAGGTCGGCATCGGGTGGCAGGTGCGAAGGAAGAAGAAGAAAGAAAGGGGGCGAACCGGTGGTTCGGGAAAAAGAAAAGAAAGAAAGGGAAGGCAGACTAGGCCGGGCGCAACTGTAAAAACTCTTAATTAAAATGAAGTGTTCTAGAAGGAAAAGAGGGCAAAACGCGGCCCGACGAGGGGGAAGGAATGAGGCCTGTAGCATGAGCTGGGCCGCGCCGAAGGAAGGAGGGAGGGGCACTGGGCCCAAACGGGGAAAAGGAGAGGAAAAAGAAAAAGAAGAAAAGAAAGAAAAAGAAAGGAAAAAAAGGAAGAAAGAAAAGGAAAAAAGAAAAAAGGGAAAAAGGAAAAAATAAAAGGGTTGGGTTAATTAAATTAAATAGAATATTTAGGGATATTTAAAAATAATAATATTTAAATAAAATAATATTTAAATTCCTTTTTAGGCTAATTAAGGATTTTTAAAAGATTTTTTTATAAATTTTATTTTAATTAGCAAGACACCCTAATTTTCTTCAATCAAATTATTTATAAAATTTATATTAATTTGAAAATATTTTCTATTTCTTATTTTAAATAAAATAATTTATTTAATTAATTTTTAAAATAATATCCTTAATTAGCTAAAATACTCAAATTTCTCCTAATTAAAATACTTATAAATTTATTCTTGATTTGCCCCAATCAATTTCCTTTTCTTTTAATAAAAATAATTTATTAAATTAAATTTTCTAATAAAAAATTATTTAAATATAATTTTTAAAATTATAAATTTTCGGGGCATTTCATAACATCCCTCTTAGGGAGGATGTTCAAAAGGTGATAAGGTCTTGCGATCCTTTAAAAGCTTTAGGGTATGATGGATATTATATGGGTTTCATTTGAAAGGTGTAGGGTGTAATTGGGGATGAGTTCACTGATTTTGTCCTTAATTTCTTCTGTTCGAGTAGATTATCGCATGCCCTCAATACACTTTGATTACCTTGATTCACAAAGTGGAAAATGTGGAGGAGGTTAGTCAGTTTAGACCCATCAGTTTGGTAGGATGCATTTATAAGGTGATATTGAAGATTCTGGCTCATAGATTGAAACAAGTGGTCGATGGATTGGTGATCGATTCTCAGTTAACTTTCATTAAAGGAAGGAGCATTATGGATGGTGCTTTGGTAGCTAATGAGATTTTTCAGTGGTCCAAGAAGTTGAGAGGATCGAGAGGGGTAATGATCAAATAGGATTCTCAGAAGGCTTATGACAGTATCTGATGGAAGTCTGTGGACATCATTCTGAGTATTATAGGTTTTGGGGGTATTTTTAGAGGATGGATTAAGGAGGGTATCACAACTATAAGTATTTTGGTTCTTGTTAATAGGTCCCCTTAAACTCCATTCAAGATGGGTAGGGGCCACTGGCAAGGGGATCCCATTTCACCATTTTTGTTTATCTTAGTAGTGGAGGCGTTTAATCAACTCATCATAAGAGACGTGGATAAAGGTGTTTATAATTTCCTATAAATACAAGTTTAGAATTTGGATATGAACTTCACTTCGTTTGTGTTTTATATTTTTTTCCTTCTTCTATAGATTAATCATTCTTAAGTCTTTTATAATGAATACATTTATAAATAATTATTTTCTTTTGACAAATGAGATTTATTATTATTATTATTTGATAGAAGTTGAAAAACAACATTATTCTTTTATTATCATTCCTTATGTAATATTTTTGATAGAATATGAATGTGAGGTATTTTTAAGTTCTGGTACCATAAAAGTAAATTATTTTTCAATACAAGTTGTTCTTTATATACACCGATCATAAGCGCAATCTTAGGCTAAGATAATCACAATTATATAATAAATCACTACAAATTAGAGACTAATTAACTATACAAAAAATAGTTAACTTGCCAATTATATAACTAATATGATAAATCAGCTTAAATAAATTTAGATATGGGAAGTACAGGAGACTGGGTTGGAGATCGAAATTGGGCTGTTGGAGTAGCTCGGTTGAAGAGGGAGATTGAGCAGTCTTGAGGTAAATTGCTCGAGAAGCTTTATTATCTTGAAATAATTCCGCCAAACAGTTCCAAACATAGATTACGGTGTTGTCGGGATCAATTATAGTTTTTAGGAGATTTTTAGAAATGGTGCTATATATCCATTAATGAATGATGTGGTCAATACATTTCCATTGAGCCTTTTTGGCCAAAATTTCAGCCTTGATTTTGGGAGGAAAGGTGGAAGTTTCTGCCTTCTAAATGGGGTCAAATCATATCTTTATGGTTTTGATTTTTTTTTTTTGAGAAAAAGATGGAGAGAACGAATCCTAATTAAAGATAAAATAAAGATAAAGTAAGGTAGCGTAGTTGTTTGGGGGGAAGATGATTCTTACTTGGAAGACAAGCCTATGGACTACGTATAATATAATTATATGAAACTAATTCAAGTTAAAACTATTTTCGAAATGTCAATGTACTTTTTTTATTCAAGTCAAATTTATTGTATTAAGATCACTATATTTTTTTTTTATATTTGTCACATTTTAGTCGGCCTAATTGTGAATGAAATAGGATAAGACTTATAAAGTATGGGGATTAAACTAGGATAAATTTAAGCTTCTAATTTAAAACAAATAATAGTATAATAATTTAGAAAAAAAATTTGAAAAAAATAAGCCGGTCATGAGCAACTCCACCTACATTTAACCATCAATGGTGATATTTTCCTAAAATTTAATATTGTTAGAGAGACCGAAGTTCGAATGTTGCGAATCTTGAAACCTATTAACTGTTGTAAAACAGTTTAGATACATATATATGGCTGCAGCTTACGCATAAAATAGATTCCCAACCTCCGGTAACACTTCATTGATCGAACGTGGCAAGCATAGAGAGGACTTTCTTTCCAAGTTCGGAGATGCTTGCGTACAGAATAGGCGGAGGTGAGTAATATAGAGGATTCCTTTTGTATTTTCTAGCTGCAGAGGGAACGTCTTCCCGCGGTATTTCCCCTCAAACTCCCAATTACTCTTCGCATACTTTGTGAAGGTAACTCGAGCGATCCTCCTCTAATCTCTTATCTGCAAGCTTCGATACTTAATTTGATCTTTATCATGTGTTAATCAAAAACAGGGGAAAAAAGAAAAGAAAAGAAAAATGAAAGAGGCAAAAAAGAGCCGTTGAACATGTACCTTCAGTTGATATTATTAGCCACCATCTCGTGTCTATGCTAAATGCTCGTGGATGCCGATTGCTCAGCTAATTTGTTGATTATATCTTCCGTCCTGTGTGAATGTGTTTTTACATATTAGAATCATATTACGTTTGATATTATATGCTGAGTTTAGTGGCATCTCAGGTAACTAAACGCTGGTTCGAGCTCTCTTTTGGATGGTCATGCTCACATTTGAAGCATAATCAGATGTATTAATACGCTGATATGAAAAATTCGTTGGCTACTATAGTGAATTATCTGTTGAAGTCCTTTTGGTTGTGGGTCAAATATTTGTGAATTTACGGCTATCGTGAATCTTTTAAATCATGAAGTTTTCCGAAAACTAATTTGGTCGTGCTTCTTGTGTCTGTGCCGCATTGTTCTTGCGGTTCCCCTTTTGGGCTTTGACTTCTGTTGGATGGAGCTGTTAAGGTGCTTAGAATAATGATCATCATGCTTTTAACTTATTGATGGTGGAAGAAGTTTTTGTCGCCTAAAACATATATTGTAGCTGCTGATTTTATTTATTTATTTCCACCAGGAATCTCTTTGTTTTGTTTCTGCCGATAAGGTGTCTGCATCCCTTACTTAATATCGACAATGGGGCATGCGAAAGGTTGCTGTGTAAGCTCACCGCTGCTCGAGAAATGGGCTCATAGTGGCTGCCTTTCTATGTTTAGAGACTACGGGTCTTATGGGGTTTTCAGTGCTGTTATCCTTGGCATTTGCGTACCGTTCCTCCTTTCAATCCTGTTGCGGAAGAAAAAGGTTAAACTAAGGGGAGTTTCAGCCGACGTTGGAGGCGAACCAGGAATAGCTATGCGCAATCGTAGATTTAACCATTTGGTTGAGGTCCCCTGGGAAGGTGCTACAACTTTGGCTGCTTTGTTTGAGCAATCATGTAAAAAACATCCTCATGATCGGTTCCTAGGAACCAGAGAGATCATCGGAAAGGGATACATCACCTCTGGCGACGGGAAGAAATTTGAAAAACTTCACCTGGGGGAATATGAGTGGGAAACCTATGGAGAAGTATTCGATCGTGTTTCAAACATTGCATCTGGGCTCATTCAATTCGGTCATGATATAGATACCCGTGCTGCCATTTTTTCTGAAACTCGGGCTGAGTGGTTGATTTCCCTGCAGGTATGTCATCTAAATGTATGAAGGGACTTAATATGTTCAATTCTCTTTGCATGATCGATGTATTCCATAATTAAACCCTTTTTTTTTTGGGTTTCTAGGGATGCTTTCGGCAAAGTGTTACAGTTGTGACCATCTATGCTTCCTTAGGCGAGGATGCTTTATTGCACTCCCTTAATGAGGTTGAGTTTTCTTCATCTTTGATTTCATGAGTTTTCTTTGAGATTTCAACCATTGTCGGTATGCCATTGTTAAGGTCAGATATTTTGCTGAACCTAGTATGTATGGAATATATGATTATTCTTCTCGAGTCTTGACTCACCGGCTCGTTATTTTTTGGTTGATTTATAGACCAAGGTAACAACACTATTCTGTGACTTCAAGCAATACAAAAGGGTTTCTGAAATAAGTTCGAAGTTGGAATCTCTTAAACATGTCATCTACTTTGAAGATGATGGAGTTGTCAGTGATTCCAGCAGCTCTGGAGACATAGGTAACTTAAGAGTATCATCATTCACTGAACTAGAGAAGCTTGGGAAAAAGAATCCCATTCATCCAAGAATACCATCTAAAGATGACATCGCTGTTATTATGTACACCAGTGGCACTACAGGATTACCAAAGGTGTGTGTCTCACGTTCCCTTTGATCTGTGCAAATCTTTGTATGTGCTACATTCTTCACACAACAGATCTTTTCTTTAAATCAAGGGCACTTCTCTACCTTTTCCACACAGATGCTTCTAGCTTTAGCTTAGAATCTATGCCAGGCTTGTTCTCATTTTTCTGATATAAATAATGGATCTTTTTCTATTTTGTGCCACTTAATCATTGGTTCTTTCTTATTCTCACTGTATTTTTCTATATTTAGGGTGTCATGATGACTCATGGGAATATTGTGGCGACTGCTGCATCAATTATGACTATGATTCCACGATCGGGTAGAAATGATATTTATTTGGCCTACTTACCTCTGGCTCATATATTTGAGCTGGAAGCTGAGGTATGTCGCTTCTTCTTCTTCTTCTTCTTTATTTTTATTATTTTTTTTTAAATTTCAAATTTGAGGTTTTACATACTTCTTATTCTATTCTCTTTGTCCAGATTGTGATGTTGGCTTTAGGTATTCCAATTGGGTATGGTACAACATTGACATTGACAGACACTTCGAACAAGATCAGGAAAGGGACTAAGGGAGATGTCTCAGCGTTGCAGCCAACACTCATTAATACTGTTCCTGCTATTTTAGATCGTGTCCGTGATGGAGTTTTAAAGAAGGTTTACTACCTATTATGCTAATTGATCTTCCGAGTTCTATGCAATCCTCGATAGGTTGAGAGTATATTATTTATTGGTTCCTCTTCGTGCATTTTGCTGTGATGCAGGTTGAGGAGAAGGGAGGGCTTGCTAAGAAGCTTTTCAATATTGCATATCAGCGTCGACTAGCTGCAATAGAAGGAAGTTGGTTTGGAGCTCGTGGCCTGGAGAAAGTAATGTGGGATTTCATTGTTTTCCAAAGGTTACGGTCAGTTTTAGGTGGGCGTATCCGGTTAATGCTTTGTGGTGGAGCTCCTCTATCCAGAGATGCACAGCGGTTTATCAATATTTGCATGGGGTAATGTTAATGCTGTTCTTCTATATATTTGTTCTGTACCTTTTTATTTATAAAGATTTCCTTGGCATGCTGCTTTGATTGCAATCATGTAAGGTTGCAGCTCCTACATAGGGCTGTTGACAAACCAAATTGAGGCAAATAAGGTTTGAACTTGATTTCTTTTTCTAAACAAACAAATTGAGCCAAACCCTTAACGAGCTGGGCTTGGTTTGTCAATTACCCTGCACCTACATCCATATTTGTATATGATTTGGTGTGAAGTTCTGTCAGATTAATCAATATGTCCTCACTGCGATTAGTGTTTGGGGCTATCTGTTAGTACTCAGAGCTATAAAAGAAAGTAACTATACCTTTTTGTCACATACATGTTACATTATCAGTATTTCCTAGTCTTCTGACCATTTCTTTTTGCACTTTTTCCTCATAGTTTCGCTACCATTCCCCCTTGCACGGGCTGTAGTTGTTAGATAATCTGCTTCCAAAGTGTAGGAGTATATTTGAATTTTTATTTATTCATTTTTGTTTGTACGGAATCTTGTATTCTAGTTAATTGCCTCAAATTGATGCACGTAGGATGAATCTTGTTGATTCATTAGGAAATGTCATTTAGTTTCATTCTCTATCAAGTTGTGGAGGCTTCAGTCAGAAGTTTCATCTTCTTAATCATTGACTTTTTGGGCGAAATGCTAACCATAGTGCTCAGGGCTATGATTAGCTCTGCGTATTGCTTTCTTTTTATTTTATTTTATTTTTTATTTTTTTAGATGCTCAGTTATCTGAACTGTTTTAAGTATGATACCTTGCTTGTGAAATGCTATTCGCTTATTTCCTTTTGGGCGTTTATTTCCTTCAGGGTTCCTATTGGCCAAGCATACGGCTTGACAGAAACATGTGCTGGAGCAACTTTCTCTGAGTGGGATGACATAATTGTGGGTCGTGTCGGTCCACCTCTTCCCTGCTGCTACATTAAGGTATAAAGGACATGCTGTCTGGCTAGTATTATACGTGGTGTTCAGTTACAAAGTTCCTTTTTGCATGAATGACATAATTTTTCTTGCTTGACGAATCTACCGGGGTATCTTATGATTCATATCAATGAAATCGCAAACTTCTCGTTCCAGCTTGTTTCCTGGGAAGAAGGTGGTTATACAATATCAGATAAACCAATGCCTAGGGGAGAGGTCGTGGTTGGTGGACCCAGCGTAACAGATGGTTACTTTGACAACAAAGAGAAAACCAAGGAAGTATATGAGGTACTGATTAGCTTAGTATATACAAGGGAAAATGGCATCGTGGTACTGCATAGTGTTTATTCTTGCTCCCATGTGCGTAGGTTGATGAGAGGGGGATGCGTTGGTTCTATACTGGTGACATTGGACAATTTCACCCCGATGGATGTCTTGAAATCATTGACAGAAAGAAAGACATTGTCAAACTTCAGCATGGAGAATATGTTTCTCTTGGCAAGGTACTTTATCATTTAAACTCTTACGTACTTCTCTCTTAAGTTCAGTGCTTTGTGTCTCTTCTATGGGCGGGTGGTTGGCTGGTTGTCTTAGTTTTACGAGCTACCAGACAGTTATATTGAGATTTACCGCAAACGCCATGTGGCCACCGCCTATCTCTTTCTTGGTGCATGAGCTTTTAATCTCATTGAGGAATATACTGAACTGAAGAGCAAGAGCTAGGGCCTTCATGCCACCTTGTTGCTGCATCAACATATCTCATGTTTAAGAATGTGGGATGATTTTATATAATTTAACTTTAGGAATCAATAGCTTTCCACCAACAAGCTAAACTTAATCATGGAAATTACTCCTTATAATATCTTTCTACAGGGGACGGGAGGGTTGCTAAATGTGGCCATGTATATAT
This sequence comes from Tamarix chinensis, assembly GCA_030549775.1. NCBI lineage: Eukaryota > Viridiplantae > Streptophyta > Magnoliopsida > Caryophyllales > Tamaricaceae > Tamarix > Tamarix chinensis. The sequence continues at coordinate 76,115,169 of CM060171.1, read as the reverse complement.
AGTCCAAATGGCTTATAAAGGAGAAGATATATCCGTGTTGGATGCTATAGTAATTGTGGCGGGAAATATTTTTAACATAAATAATGTTTCAACACAATCTAAGATGTCTCAAATTGGAGACTGTTTCGGAAAATAGGTGGTATTTTACATGTATGGGTATATTTGTTCCTCGAGTTTCGTTTCTTACGCTGTCGTGCTGGTTTGTCTTTTTCTAACATAATCCAATCTTCAGATCTACGCAGCGTATGGTGTGGAACAACTCAGGCTGTATGACTGCAACGTCGTATTACTTATTACATGGGTTTGATTTTTTTTTCCTACAGGTTGAGGCTGTGTTGATGAGGAGCAGTTTTATCGGCAACACCATGGTATATGCAGATCCTTTCCATGACTATTGTGTAGCTCTAGTTGTTCCTGCCCAACTAGTCTTGGAGAAGTGGGCCCAGGGAGCTGGTATTCAGTTTAAAAGCTTTTCAGAGTTGTGTGACAAAGCTGAAGCTGTGAAGGAGGTCAAAGATTCTCTATCTAAGGTCAGTTCATTCACATACTTGGTGCGTCTGGCATGCTTATAAAGACAGTTTTTAATTCCGGGATTGCAAGCGATTTTGGACTTGGCAAAGCTTGAGGTCCATGTATGAATTAGGATCGAAAATTAGACGAGAGGTAGCGCCTGTGATATATAGCAAATTCATTGGTGGAATTGCTTTACCGAATGCCACTATGGATTCCATTTATGTTTATGACCCTACAAGTTGCCAGATTTACAAGCTTGGTAACTGCTGCTCCGAATCTCTTTTTATGTTACTGTACGGTGTGATCAACTGAGATATCTGTGAGACATATCGGTTGAGTTTCTTGAGGTTCTTGTGGGGTGTGTTGGCTGTGTTGTTTGCCTAGAAGGGCATGCGCTGCTACCTGGTGTTTTGAAATTTAAATGGTTGCATCTAGAATTGAAACTGTGGTGTACTGGAGATTATCTGCTGACTTTGACACCGTTATGCTGTTAATGCATGTACAGGCGGCCAAGGATGCAAAGCTAGGCAAGTTTGAAGTTCCAGCGAAGATCAAGCTGTTACCAGATCCATGGACACCTGAGTCGGGATTAGTTACCGAAGCTCTGAAATTAAAGAGGGAACCGTTGAAAGCCAAGTTTAAGAACGAACTCCAAAAGTTGTATGAATAAAAGTGAAGTGTTTGTTAATTATCTTTCGTTATTGTGTACTAAACATTTTGGCATTTTAATCAAGAGCCCTTAAATTGTTTTAATGCACCACATCTCCTGCTAATTGTGATCTGTTACATCACAGTGATAGCAGATGGAGTCTGCATATACGATGGACTATTGAGTAGTTTTTGCATTGTATTATTGTACGTCGTTTTGTCAAAAAATCTCATTTTGTTTTCTAGGTGATGGGGTAGAACCCCGTTTCATTCTTGATGGTTAGTTTAACTTGAGGTAAAGTAAGATGATGATACATATTAAAAATTAATTTAGGTAAAAAAAATAAAGATAGATCGAAATAAATATTTTTAAATAGTGATTTGGTAAATATAAGAAAATGGAAGGGTAATATTGTTAAACATATAATAATAAAAAATTACTTAATTTTTTGCCTTTCACTCCGATTATTTCTAATTTTAAGGGCAACGTTGTCAGCGCATTACAAAAATTTATTTAATTTTTTATCTTTATCATGATTACCCTGATTTTGGGATAGTAAATATAAAGTGAATCGGAGTCAAAATTTAATGGGTCAATATAATAAAATGAGTATTTGAATATATTTAATCAATCCAAACGGTCTATAACACCAATCAAATGCGTTCAATCTGAAATTTGTGATTAAAACCAAATATAAATATCAATGTGCTGTGGTGTCATGGGATGGACTAAAAGCAACCTCCATATTTGTTCATTTTCCGTTCGAGTTGTCAAAGGCAACATTCTAAGGCCGTAAAGATGCATGAGTGACTTTGTTGCTATTGATTACAAGAACAAAGGGGTAGGGGGTTAGTAGTTGGGCTCGACGGGAAATGAAGGGAAAAGGACTACTAAGATGCTAAATTGGCAAGGTAAGTCAACTTAAGAAAAGTTCAAGGACCTCAACTTTTAAATTTAAAGGGTTTAAAGACTTTTAATTAATTTATTTATTTATTTCTGATATAAGAACCTGGGTTTTTGTTTGATGATTTAAGACCTAGACTTTTTCTCTTTTATTGTTTAAGATTCTCATTGGATTTTCTAGTGATTATTCCGATAAAATGCATACTTCTATACATAATTTATTGTATAAAAATACACAAATATGTAAGAGATTTTGGTAGATACAAGTTTATGATTACCTTTGATTCAAATGAGGATTGTAGTAAAGCTTTGGAGGAAAGTAGTTTGTTGTTGGATCAATTTTCGGTGGTGAGGAGATGGAGGATGGAAGATGCATGTGCTCTTCGTCGTACTTGGGTGGAGGTTAGGGGTCTGCCAATGGTTGTGTGGAAGGAGGACGTTTTGAGGTCCTTGGCGGCTCCTTGGGGTCGATGAGTTTACTGGGAAGATGAAGGAGATTACGACACCTCTATGGAAACAACAAGAATTTTGCTTGATACACCATGCATGGAGGATATCCAGGAAAGAGTGGATGTGCAGATAGGAAACATTGCTATGGTAGCGGCGGCTAAGGAGATAGGCCAAAGTTTCACTCCTTGGCAAAAGGGTAATAAAGCCATCGCCAAGGTTCGACCAGAGTTCTTGCCGTCCGGGGAAGATCTCAATCGGCTTTCCCTTTAGAATTCCATTACAAGTAAGGAGGCATTATTTTCGAGCAATGGTGGCATGTAAGAGGAGGCGTGCATGGGAGTTGTTGGCTTGGGCTCTAAGTTAGGGCTGTGTGGGGAAGGGGAAATGCCGAGCGTGCAGGTGGAAGGGGAAGGTTTTGCGGCTTTGTCTATTGGATCAAAGGGCAAGAAGTTGATTCAGCCAATAGGGATATCACTTGGGGAGGACGAGGAATAGTCTCCTGGATCTCCATTCTACATAGGCGAGATCCTTATTCGACATAGGAAGGCATGGGGAAGTCCAATAGTCATGCGGTAGATTTGAGGCGATACATGGTTCAAGGGAGGAGGAGGCTTCAGTGGTTGTGGCATTAAAGGAGTTATCATACTCCAAGAATACCAGTTCGAAAGGATGGGGTGAGGAGGAGTTAATGCAGTCCATGTGGTGTATGAGAGGATTGGTTATTAGGGAGGACAAGGTTGGTAGCTACTCAAGGAAGGTTCAAGCTTCAAACTCAAGGAAGTGTTTGGGGGATGGGAGGGAAGAGGCCACCGGTTCACCCAACACAAAAATGGTAAGAGTAGAGGAGGAGTTAATAATATCTATGAGGTGTATGAGAGGGCCGGTTCTTGTGGAAGACAAGGAAGATGGCTACTTGAGGGATGTCTTTATTTCGAACCCAAGGGAGTGTTTGGGGGTTGGGGAGGAAGAGGACACCAGTTCATCAAACACAAAAAAGCTAGAGTAGATCATGATATTGAGGGAGAAAAAAGATAGATAAAAAATTGGAGAAGGCAGGACGAGTTGGAGGAAGAGTCAAATATGATGTTGGGAGGACCCGATTTAGGGAAACAAGGAGAAGGGGAGTTGGAAAGGGGTGATTCACAAGAAATCTTGGATGATCCGCCACCTGGATTTGAGGGTGTTGCGGTTAGCTTATCCTGTATAATTTGAAGTAAGGATGAGGAGAGGATGGCTCAAATAATAGAGGAGAAAAGATTGGAGGTAGAAGAAATGTTAGAAGCAAGAGAATCATGGCAATTTGGGAAGGAAATTAGTTTATCCTCTAAAGAGGAGAACAAGTGTGTAGAGAAGATGGTCGGATTAAGGAGAAGCCGAAGGAAGATTCATAGAAGGAAAAGTTAAGAGAGAGAAGTTGAATTGGAGGGGGGGGAGTTGAGTTTTATCCTATGTTAATCATTAGTTGGAATATAAGGGCATTGGTGCCTTAAGTAATATATCTAGTATTCAAACGTTGATTTCTAAAGAAAGGCCTTGGATTTGTGGATTGATTGAAACTAAGCACCATGTTTTGAAGGACTCTTGGAAGAATAGGGTTTGGATAAATGGTTTAATTGAATGGAGAGACTCAGTCGCGCAAGGTAGGAGTGGAGCCCTAGTTATTAGATGGGATATACAACATTTTATCTTACATGAGTTCAGGAGTGGTAGTAGGTGGATCTTGATTGAAGGATGCTTAGGCCCACATTCGTTTGAATGTGGGGTGTTGCTTGTTTATGGGTATTCTAATCCGAGATACAGGAAGGTTCTGTGGGAAGAATTGTGGAGTGTGGGCCAACAGTGTAGTAGACAGTTGTTTGTGATGGAGGATTTTAATGAGGTCAGAAGGTAGAGAAAAAGAAAAGAGGGATGGTTGGACTTCAATAGTGTTACTTCCTTTAATGAGTGGATTGATAGAATGGGCCTTATCGATTTTAAACCTTCTAATTTGAAGTTTTTATGGCATAAGGCAGATTCAGCTAGCCTCTTGGACAGATTCTTAGTCAGCCCTACTTGTTTGTCAGTATACCCGGATCTCTTATGCTTAGGGTTAGGAAGGTCATTATGGGATCACAATCCTATTTGCCTCTGTGTTAAGACTTGCGGGAACGGGCCAAAACCCTTCAGAGCTTGGGATATGTGGTTCTCTCATCCTTAGTTTCGTGGTTTGTGACAGAGTGTTGGACCGGTCTAAAAGGGAGATATTGTCAGGCTAGATTAAAGAGATGAAGAGTATGCTTAGGAAATGGAATAGAGAGGTGTTTGGGGACATTGAATTGAAGATTAATTTACTTGAGTTGAAATTGGCAAAGGTGGATGACACAAGTAATGATGTTTCTTGCAATGAAGTAGAGCTCGCTAGAAGGTTAGCCTTGCATAATCAGCTTTGGAAATGGCATAAGAGGAAAGAGGCTTACTGGATACAGGTGTCTAGGATAAGAGGATTTAAAAATAGAGACATGAATACAAGATTCTTCCACACTGTTGCTGCTGTAAGGAAAAAGAGAGCTCTCATCAACATGTTAGCGGATAAGGACAAGGAGATTTTAGAGCCGTTAGGGATTAAGGAGGTAATCACATCATACTTCAAGGGTTTGTATAAGTACCCGGATCTTCCGGACATTAGTATTTCTACCAATGGTTTCCATAGGATTTCAAGGGAGCAAAGCTTGGAATTGGATAGCATCCCTCTTAGGGAGGATGTTTTGAAGGCGGTATGGTCTTGCGATCCTTTAAAAGCTCCAGGGTATGATGGGTGTCATATGGGTTTCATTGGGAAGATGTGGGGTGTAATTGGGGAGGAGTTCACTGATTTTGTCTTGGATTTCTTCTGTTTGAGCAGATTACCGCATGCCCTCAATATCACTTTGATTACCTTGATTAGCAAAGTGGAATATGTGGAGGAGGTTAGTCAGTTTAGATCCATCAGCTTAGCAGGGTGTATTTATAAGGTGATATTGAAGATTCTAGCTCATAGATTGAAACAGGCGGTCGATGGATTGATGAGTGATTCTCAGTCAGCTTTCATTGAAGGAAGGAACATTCTGGATGGTGCTTTGGTAGATAACCCCCACTAGCCCTTGTAGCCACCCTTCCCCTCCTTTCTCTTTCTTTCCCCCTTCTCAGCTTGCACCCTACACCACCACTGTGTGCCATCGTTCTCCCTCTTCCACTGCCGCCACAACCATCCCTATATCTCCTAGCACCTCCTCTACCACCACCCTTCCTCCCCTTGGTTGAATTTCCCCTACAATCTCTCCCTTCTTCTCTTCTTTTCCCTTCCTTCTTCTTCTTCGTCCATCCTTGAACCCATCTTCCCAGCCCTGCAGCCGTCGTCTCCGCCGCCTTGAGCCATCAACCTTCAACTCCCGACCACCACCTATACCCCTACTTATTCCCTTCACCTAGCTACCACCCTCACTCCCCTCCACAAGCCCTCAACCCAACCCCTAAAACCCTTACCCAAACCAGCCCCTCCCTCTTTCTTCCATCCTCCTTCGACCTCTATTCTCCCTTGGTTGCTACACGCAGCTCACGCTGCTCATGTAGCATGAGTCTGTTGCATCCCTTTGGGTAAATTTTGGTTCATTTTTAGGCATAAAAATAGTTATTATTAGTATGTATTAATTAAGCTTTTGATAAAAATTATTCTTTTGATTTTCTACTTCTAATGTGTTAATTTTTTATATTATTTTTAGGTATTAATTTTTACTAATCAAAGCTCAAACCTTTAACTAGGGTACCGATAAGGGTTAATTATTGCTGGAAATAAGGTAACCATTATACCCTACTAAAATGTGTGGATATACGTATGCTAGCACATTGGGGTTTTTAATATGATTATGTGTATGTTGTATGATGTTAAGTATAATATGATTTGTAGCATATTTTGGGTGTTGAAATGAAAAGCTTGTTAATTTATGTGTCATGTGTAGAAGTGATGGTTAAGGAAGGAGCCTTATTATTAATGAGAATTTTAAATGCATGTACATGACATGACAAGCTAATGTGGCCGTAGATAATGTTAATATGAGTCCTAGGAAAATTTTAGTAATTTTTCTTGTACAAAAGGTATGGCCTAAATAAGTATGTGTAGTAGGTGATAATGGGTATTAATAATAAGTAAGAATAGTTGGTGGTGTTAGATGATGTATATGGACCATGGATATTAATGTTTTATGTGGTAAGGGTATTTAGTAAATTTAGCATAATAAGGGTGAAATAGTAATTTATAAAAAATAAAAGGGGTAATATGGTAATTTAATAAGTAAGAAGGGCATTTTAGTAATTTTACATGAAAAAGGGGATAACTTGGTAATTTTTGTGAGTAAGAAGGTATTTTGGTAAATTAATTAAATGAGAAGGGTATTTTGGTAATTTGGGACAAAGAAAGGGTAACTTGGTAATTTAGTGAGTAAAAGGGGTATAATGGTAATTTAGTAGGTAAGAAGGGTATTTTGGCAATTTGGTACAATAAGGGTAATTTGGTAACTTAACAAGTATGAGGGGTAAAGTTAGTGATTTAATAAGTATTAAGGGTAATTTGGTAATCTAACAAATACAAGGGGTATTTTGGTAACTATGTAAGCATGAAGGGTAATATGGTAATTTGGCAAGTAAAAAGGGGTAACTTGGTAACTTTACAAATAAGAGGGGTATTTCAGTAATTTTGTAAGTATGAAGAGGTAAATTGGTAAATTGTAAGTAACATGTTAGCGAATTAAATAAGCATCCATAATAAAACATAAAGGATATGAAATAAAAGAATGAGGGTTTGTGGCCTTAGGAATACTTGTTTAAGTACATCCATGTATATTATAAGAACAAGGGTATTTTGATAAATCGGTGAATATCATAGGCATAATGCATGGTATAAGGTTAAATGGGTAATTACAGGTATGATACACTGTTTATTTCATAATCATGCAAGAAGTGCCTAGTTTGTAAGTATGCATAAAAATGTGTATTGGATATGTTAGAAGTACATTTTAGGGTTTTGTGTGTACCATGATCCTTGATATAGAATACTTGATTCTATGGTTGGTATATCTTTGTTTCTCTAGATTCGTGACCCCCCTCAAATTAAATAAATAGACTTGTTAAATAAGACATGAATAAAATACTAATTACGTAAAGTGAAAGATTATTAAGCTGACCCAGACTCATCTACTAGCGAATAATAGTTGATAGGTGCGTTCTGCCCTGAAGTGTTTTTTAGTCCACTAGTTAAAATAGTGGGAGATATTGAGCTTAATAAACTAAATATTGGATGGTAATAAATTATGGAAAGACACTAATCACCTATAGTGGAACACCATATAAGTCGGGGCCAGATCGATCCACCAAGAAAAATAGTGGCCAGGTGCAAGGTGCCCTAGAGACCAGTCTGCCAGCTATAATAGTGGGGTTCCCACACTCATATGGATATAATTCAAGAGATGATGATAAATAATGTTTAAATAAATAGCTTATGACATAAAGTATTGATTTCATGTTTATGATCTATTGATATAGTACAAGCTTGGCTTTGGTGCCCGTATCTTTCCTAGTATGTGATGGAATTGCTAAGTACATGGACTTTGTGTTATAGATTTCCTATTGTATGTGGTGTTGCATTGTGTATTAGTCCTTAAGTCAATTGTGACTTTCCTAAGCCCGCATATGTTATCGTTTTTACATTGTTAAGTATGATGTATTACATGTGAGCCCTACTTTTCAGTTTGGTATAAATGATTACTCAATACTATAGTACTGAAGGGTTCCATTTGTGAATTCATGCCTGTTCAATGGGCAGTGTCCCTTACAGGTTTGTTACAGGTTCTATTCAAGCTATTATCGGGTAAGAGCATAAGGATTGTCCAGGAAAGATTTCAGGATTTCTCATTTAACCTTTAATTTCCTTGTTTAAAATAATTTCACTCTTATAACCACTTATAGCGGGCTTTACCTCTTGCAACAAATTTAATGTGCTACTCTAATTTAAATGAAAGTTGAATTTGAGTAAACTGTATTATGCTTTTTTTAGCCTTAGCACTTAGTACTGGAACGGTAGGAGGAAATTGGTCTAGTATTAAGTGTGGAACATCTCCGAAATTTACAGTTTTTGCCTCCGCTCATTTTTAAATAAAATAACATTTTTTAGTAGTAAATTGTGGGGATGTTATACATTAAGAGGCGGATATTAAGTCAACCTCCAGGCAAGTGGGGCTAATAACTTCAGTTCTAAGCTAGACCTTGGATCATCATCTTCATCCCCTTGTATAACAAGATAAGTACCATGAGAAATGTCCTTATTGTAAAAGGCAATCATCCTCCTAAAAATGAAATAATAAGTAAGTAAATAAATAATAGACAAACTGCAAGAGCTAATAGCAATTGTATTAATGTGTTGTTTGGGTGGTTCCCAAACACGAAGTAGGATCAATCGTCAAAGAAAAGAAACAACCGAACTAGATTCAAGAGTTTTAAATTGATGAAGAAGATTGGTAATTAAATCCAATTCAAAAGATATTGGAAGTTAACATAACACTACATAAACTTTCTTAACATTGGAAGGTTATCACTGACATCGCCATTTGGGGAAGTTATTATTGTACAACACTATTTTCTAGGGTGTTGATACTATCTGACACCACCATTTGAGGGCATTGTCAATGATCGAGACTGTTGTTCGAGAACACCAATATTTCCTGACACCGTCATTCAGGGGCACTAATATTATATGACACCATTGTTTGACACCATTGTTCGGGGGTACCATCACTGATTGACAACACCATATGGGTGCACCGATACCGCCAGACACAACTGTTTGAGGCGCCATCACTGACTAGCACCACATTTAGGGGCGCCGTAGCTGACCAACACTATTGTTTGAGGACACCATCATTGTACGACATCGCCACTTGGGGGCATCGATATTGTGTGACACCCCCATTTTGAAAAGCTGTTGGGAAACGTCGTTGCTTTCCTCCACCATCATCAAATTGGACATTTCCATTCTACGTCATTATCATTATAAAAACCACAACAAAACCTACATGGAGGAAAAAAAAAAGAAAGAAAAGAAAATCGTAATATCTAAATGTACATCAATGTATCACATGATCAAAATTAAATAATAGATGACAAGGGAGAACAACCATTATACATCATTCATTAGAATAGTGAAAAAAAGAAGAAGGGTGGCTTGCAAACTTGTAGGATCATCATATGATTGTTAGTGCCATCATCATACATCATCATGGATCAAAGATGGAAAAACAAAATAACATATAAGACACACATGTAGACTAAAAAAAAAACTATGCACTCCTTTGTATGGGCAATTGGCATTCATCAATTGTTAATTATTGAGCCACACAACAAGACAAATATAGTTGTAGCATCATCTATATGTAGCTAGTAAAATAATAGGATTGTAATAGGATACTAATAATAGTAGTAGCACGCATTAAGGTTAAGACTAGAAGAATAAATGTCGGTCAGAATAAAGGTAGGAAGATGTTATAATACTCATCATCATCTATATAGATACAAAATAATGCAAAGTACAAGCATGCACGCACCGAGGAACAAAATAACCACAATCCATCAGACATTCGTATTAGCATGGCATCTATAGCTAAAAGAGCGATCTAGTACTATTGCAAGTCATTGGGTGCGAAAGTCATACATAACCATAGAGTCAAAGTGATAAGTATACACATCCCTAGTATGTTGTGCATAGCAAAAAAAAAAGGTAAAAAAATAAAAATAAATATAGGCACAAAAGCAATCTCAAGAGTAAATGGAGAAAGCCTTGCCAAGAAATGATTTACAATTTCAAGACTCAAAATTGTTAGCCGCCAAAGAGACTGGAGCTACGTCTGATATGCCCAGAAATTGAGCACTCACGAGTCTTGTAATCTTTCATTCTTCATAACTTATAACCTTTAAAGCTTATATTTCCTAAGATACAAATGGTAAAACACAAGTTTTATTGGAAGCCATAGATATTGTTAGTTAAAGATTTGGCATAAAGGATCCAGATATTCAGACCAAAGATAAATTTTAGCACGTGTCAGTCATTTAAGCTGCTAAAAGGATAAACTTTGCATAGATTATATGTTTCCGAGCATCCAAATTTAATACTTTTCTTTCTTCTAAAAGAAAATAATTATCAACATTTTTTTGGCAACTCAAACATAACTCAAAGATATTTTACCAAAAAAAATAACGCTAAAATAGTAATATAATTAAATCAGGTACTATGAGTCATAGTCTCATGATACAATAAATATACTAAGCCAATCACTCATAGTGGAGGAATTTGTTGACATAAAAAAAAATTGTATATATATATTATTACATGAATAACCCATTTAAATTTAGGCCAACTCAATAATGTTCTTAAAATAATTTAAGATATACAAATTCAAATAAAATATTTTAATTTGTCAAATTAAGTTTATTAGACTGGACCTAATGATTAAAGAAAACTTAATTTTATAATAGACAATAAGTCCAAAATTAATTAAGCCTGAGTCACAAGTCTACAACTAAGCCCAATAAGTTTAATTCCACTAACCAATATTTCTTCACCTCTATAAGTAGATGGCTCATCTCCTTATTTTAGAGGATGAAAGCTAGATATTAAGAGCCTTACAGAAAATGCTCTCAAACATTCTGAAGCCAAATATCATAAATCAAAGAGCGAAGATCGAAGAGTTCAAGGTCGAAGCATTCAAGAACTAAGATTGAAGAATCAAAGATTGAAGAGTTCATGATCAAAATGTTAAAGAATATTGAAGTTGAGGGCATTGAAGTGTTCTTCATTATCAAGCCTACTTGAGGAGATCAAACACCACCAAAACGTCCCCTCTTCACTATGTAAATTCAAACTTTCATCAATATATTCAGACTAAGCTCACCAAACTCAAGATGAGCCTGGAACGAGTTGAGTTTGAAATTTAACAACACAAATTACAAGGGTTGTTGACGACATCACGAACTACTTTGGAGATTGAATAAGAGGATATTAAATCTTATAATGAGTTTATATATAGATTGTATCCATAATCAATTCTAAAAATTAACAAAATATTATTTTATTCCTTATTTTTCTATTTGTAGAATTTTGTCATTAACATCTGCAATGGCACATATATTTTTCATATATACCGACACATAAGAAACATATTAGATTCAAGCACCTTCAATATGTTCCTAGTACATGGAACTTATGATAGTCCAAAAACATAGTTAATTAAAACCTGAATGGCTTGCACAATCCTATTGTTAATATCATACTAATGATTATGGTAGATCTTAAGCTATGTCCATATGAAGTAGGCAATAAGGAAGCCTGAGCAAATTGCCCACAAATGCAACTGGTTCCAAACATCCTATGGTAGCAATACATATCCATGATGCTTTATGAAAGTGTCATGAGCCTCAGTCTCTAAATGTAGGATCTATAGGATTAAAATTATCAATATTCGAAGGCCTCTTTGACACAAAAGCACTAGAATGTATATCATATACAATGGGGCTTTCATTTAAACACTAGTACACCCTTTATTCACATAACTAGGCCGATGATGCCGCCATTGCTATCAAAGGAATAAAGAGGGAACCATAAGGTTTGGATGCAAAACTACAAGTATATTAATTAGGATAGAGCTTTTATCCATGTGAAATTAGCTAAAGAAGGAAAATATTGATATGGAGAATATAGAAACTGTGGCAAGGTTGTATTAAAAAGTGAGGATTAGATGTAGTGACCAGTAGACCCCTCATTGGAATGGTTTGGACTTGGAAATTTTTTTAATCCATCCATCTCAATTAGATTCTGGAGGTTTGCAGTTTCGGTGGAGATGAGAAATTTAGCAGTGACATAAAGTTAAATTTCTTCAAGAATGTCGAATAGATAAAAGCTGGTTATAAAACCAATCAATTCATAATGCACAATGTAAATATCAACACCCCCCTCCCCCAAAGAAAAGGATGACGAAAAAGTAAACCCCAACAATCATGTCTACATCACATAGATAAAATACGTCTAATTTGTTCTTTTAGTATCACTACTTAAATTACAAACCAATAGTTATGTCTTTATCTTCCCTGTTAAGTAATATGCTTCTAAGACAAAACTAGCTATATCCTTTGATGGCACTGGTATTTGTAGCATAAATCTAATTCCCATTCAACTACTATAATCCCCTCCTATTATGGGTTATGTAAATTTCATTAGGTCATAAGATACAAATACTATTTTTTGTTATGGTGAAAGCTACTCAAAGAATTCCCACAACTAATCTTTTTTCATTTATTTCCTTAATCTAAAACCTCATTTACAAACATTCTCATGCAAGTTCCAGCTGAAATATCTATGCTCAGTAACTTTGTAGTTCAAATATCAAAATACCAAAGAAAACAAACTTCATGAACTCATGTGGTCTAACAACATTGAAAATGCATGGAACCGACAGACCTCAATTAAGTGACCCAAGTGAAGATCTTTTACTCACAAAGGTGGAACACTACATACCACCGAAGCATATATGGAACTGGAAGTAAAAATTGGAATCAAATCGGAGCGTAGTCGCACGGATTTTAGTGCCATCACCAAGATAAACCAAAGCCGGACAGTTTCTTCACACCAAACCAAGAAACTCTGAAAATAAAAAATTGAATGGGCCAAGCAAGCCAAGCAGGCCAAGAAAAACATCTATTGCCACAACTCTGAAACTTTCAGACTCTTCACAACAAAACAGGACACGGTCACGAGACGTCAAGAAAACAGAAACAACACAGCCGAACCAAACCAGAAATAAAGAAACAGTGCCACAACAAGCAAAAGACAACGACAGCAAGGAGCACTATACTGCTACGACAGGCGGATTTGGAAAAAATAAAGAATTGGCAAGGTATTCCACGAACGAGTTATGCATGTGCAGGGAATGGCTATAGGAAAGCAATTGAGTTTCAAAGATCTAGATGTCAAATCACAGATAATATATCTATATTTTACTGTTTATATATCAGAAATACAAAGTTTTGATTGTTGTACAATGAAACACCTTTATTTTACCCCAAGTTTGTCAACAAATAAGTAATTACCAAGAACACTACGTACTCTGAATAGCTCAAAATGAGCACAAAATCTTGAATTGCCAAAATCTCGCCTAGATGCACTGTTTATTTATTTACTTATTTATTGATTGCCTCGCTACTTCTGTCATGCTTCAATTCATTTAGAAAAATGCTCGCTGGCATATGTGCTACAAGAGCGCTACTCTGCTTTGGTTGAAGTTTTGAGCGGAACTGGCTCTGCTGACATTGTCGGCCTTAGCAGAAGGTAGAGTGATGGACCCAGGAATGGAATCACTGACAGGGGAAGAAGCCAATACAACCTTTCACTGTAGGAGAAATAAAAGAATAGAAGGTTTACTAAGCCAAATAATCATCAGATCTCTTCTTGTGACAGGAATCAATGATGCTATTGACAATCTTACCATTTTCTGCCGGTCATGTCGTTGTAAACCCAGAAAGGAGCAAACACGGATAGAAGAGTGAAGTCGATGGAAGTGACATGGACCTGAAACAAAGCAGTGTCAAATGCCTAAGCTCGTGTATCTAATACCCCAAGAAGGTTCACGACAAATCAACATCACTTGGCGATATAGAGCAGATTTGTAGAGTAAAGAATCCAGTGGCGTCAGCTGAGCAGGAAATTTGCAGAACCTAGGCTCATGTTGTATTAACAAGACCACGCACCAATTTGCTTTCTCTGAAGTATTGGTAAAACTCCATCCAGTCACCAGTGGCTAAACCAGCGTATGTGATCAGGCCTAGTCCTGCAGCAATTAAGACCTGATGCACATTGCACAGAGAATGAGATAATAGACTCCTTGCAGAGGTAAAACACTATCACTATTTGCCCTCAATGGATGGAAGAAAAAGGAAAAACAAAGAAAAGTTGCAGACCAAAAGATATTGCTCGATAGAGATTCATTTACTTTCTCCATCTCGATGCAAAGAATGTCCAATATCATATCAACATATATTAGCCTTTTTATTTACATGGAGGCATCTGGCCAGAAGCCTTGAGGAGTGGAAGAAACTTCATACAACAGGAAGTTCAAGTATGCAGCATTAGATATCAGTGATAGACTCAACCAGAATAAACTCGTCCACGTTCATTTGCACCAGGTAGAATCCATCGAACGATTTCAGATGCTAATGATCAAACAATGTAACATAGGAAGAAGTCAAGGAATCTAAAGCCAGTTCTAGTCCCTCAATATGAAATGATGCAAACTGTTCAAATAAAAGACTATAGACTCCTGGAGGGACAATAGAATTGTCAAGATCCTTTGACCACAAATATTGCCTTTGTGGGTGCATATTTTTTTTGTTCTCTTTTGGTGTTTTGGGGGAGGGGAGGTGGAGGAGGAAGAGGAGGCACAAGTAAGTTCTTACCCCAGCAGATATTTTGGATTCCAAAAAGTTCAAAGGCCATCTTCTCAGTTCATCTTCTTTGACCGGTGAAGCTGGGGGTTTCCAAAGAATAAAGTAGGGAAGGAGAGCATATGCACCCAAAAAGAATGAGAGCACAAGAAATGGCCAAACAGGTATGCTGCCTTTTGAACTGCAAAGTCAATATCACAATGAGCATAGTCCTCCACAAGATTCAATTACAAATAGTGCACAAGGCAGCTTTTCATATTCTGGCTATCCAAAGTTCTCCATGACACAACAATATGCTATAATGCTACCACAACTGACAGCCAGAATGCTGAGGAAGTAGGTCAAGAAATGAAATTGTTGCACTCCCAGCTAAAGCAAAAGCACCGCACTCTGGACTTTTAAAAACTAAGAGCAAACGAAACTTACCTTCTACCAGTTGGAAGCAGTAACATGCTATACACAATGGGCCATAAACCCATGATATACCAGAGAGATACAAGCACTTGATTCATTCTGAAGCCATCATCTCCCTTCAAGTTAAGAAGCTTTTCCAAGAAGTACATGTCCCTTGACTGCGAGTAAAATGGCAAATCAATGTCTAGTGTATATTCCAAGAAGTACACTTGATCAAGGTTCAACCTTGATCGACTGAGGAAGAAAGCCAACAAAAACAGAAAACGTTAAGACACTCCCAAATAATAGGAGCTAAATGTCTCAGCTCATACTTCACCGCTTAATCAATTTACTGCCTCCAGTGATCTTGGTGGGTAAAAATGACGGAAGACCGAAATTGAGAACTAAGTTAGTGTTCGCATGGAAAAGCTGAGACTATCACCAGCCAGCAAGGTTAAACATAGAGACAATGTTGTGTAGTTTTTAGTTTTCTTTTAATAGCTGTCATTCTTTCTCCAATAGAGATGTGATTATACACGCATGCACACAGAAACATCAGTGATCTGTTTGGTATCGTGATGTATGGAGATCAGCTACTCCTACGTTTATGTTCTGGCTAATTCAACTGAACTTCGCACTATTTATAGTACATGCCTCCCAGTACACCATAAATGACCATGGAACCCATAAAAGGTTAACAAAATACATGAATTCAGCATCAAGAAAAAGAATCATCACCAACCCACAAATATATGTCACTTAAAATAAGAACCATGAGAATTCAATTCGCAAACAGTATTATACCGGGGTTTGATTTGGGGTGAGATTGAAGACATAGTACATGAGCACAGCATAGATGAGGAATAGCAAAATCGAGGTAGTCCAATCCCTTCCTCCGCCATTTCCATTTCCACCGTTTCCGGTCTCATTTTTATCAGACCCGCCACCCTTTCCCACGACTGGCTCTACTAGATTCTGCAGGCTCTTTGAAGTCCTACAAAATTGCAGGACATTCCTCTTCTTATGAAATGACAAATTCGAAAAAGTATCGTTTTTGAGAAAACTCGAGGAGATTGATGATTTCCGAAGTTTACGACTCTTCAGCAACAAACTTGGTGGCGTTGGTCGTGGGTTTCGGCGTTTGAGAGGGGATGGGATAAAGGGGCTGAAAGCGTAGCAGATGAGGTTACTGCTGCTCGCTACTACCATCTTTTCAATTGCGGGAAGGATAAATTGCCGGAGCACACGAAGCCCACATTAACAGGGGCGGCATTCGTCGTGTGCTGTTGTTTTTTTCACAAACGACCGCGTTTTGAAAATTTGATGCAGCATTTGTCCTAAAGCTCCGTTTGGTCCAAGTGAATGGAATTAATGAAGGTAGATTAATTAATTTATTTTATTTAAATTTTTTATTTTTATTAATTAAAATCAAAGTTTTATTTTTATTCACCTTGATTAAACTTACATATTTTATTTTTAAAATTTCTATTTAAGAAGTAATGAGGGTGATGGTTAAACTACAAGTAAATTTTATATCAAATTGAATAAAAATGCTCTTAATTAAGTTGCTATGAAACAAACTTATATATTTAATACAATGACATAAATATTATTATTTTTTTAATTTTTTAACCTTCATTTATTTCAATTAAAAAAAATTTAAAATATTCATCCTGTTTTACTTAGGTTAGGTTAATATCATCCAAACTATTTCCTAAAACATTTATCCTGACACCTTCATTCCCTTCACTTAGATTAATTTTTAATATTTATCTTTATTCTGATTTATCCTAATCCAAACTTACTATAAAAAAATAAATGATTAAAGGTTTAAAGTTTGTTTTAATTATGGAAGAAATGTTTAGGGTTTGTTTTAATAATGGAAGAAATGTTTTTAAATTTACAATAAAAATTATAAATAGTTAAATTTTGTTTCAATTAAAAATGTTTTTAATTAAAATATTAATTTTTTATATATAAATATAATATTTTACGTATATATAAGCATATGCATAAAATTATATTCATTAATACTTACTTTATAAACTAAATAATTACAAGTTAATCTAATATACTATTATGTTATTATTTCCTTAATATTTTAATAACAAATAATTATTCTAATTTTTTCTTACATTTTTCTCATTTTTAAAAATAAAAAATTGATAAATTAAAAAAGTTAAAAAATTCTTCTAGGTAAATGATGAATCTAAATATTTAAATTTAAAATTTTATGCTCAAAATATTATTTACTTAGTTGAATTTATGGGATCAATTATTAATCAAAATTAAATTTAATTATTCCAATTAACTAATAATTAAATCTAACCCTAATCTCTTCTCCTTCTACGTTTAGTCATCGTCACCCTAAAAATTTGTTTTGTCGGCAATTAGAGATGATAGACCACCAATACAGCCAAACAATGCTATGGTCAGGTGCCTTTCTCCAACGTCCTCCCAGCGATGAACATAACATCCCAAAAGAACTTGAAGTGTTGCTTCCTGATCCTACATTGCTACACAACCATTTATTCTTCATCAAATACCTCCCCCTCGTTTAATACTAACAACCCTATAAAAAAATATCAATAGTAATACCCATGGACAACAAATATGCCACTAACAAGGGCAACCCTTTGGAAACGCCGACTAAAAAACTAAGCTCAATCAACAAAGGCTTCTTATTCACTATCATCCTCATCCATAATCTATCTTAAACACAAAATCAACATACAAATAGAGTAGCAAATTTTGTCATCAAATGCTAGTAAAAAAAAACCCACCAAAATAACATGCAACAAACATATGGGATGAAGTCCACAAACTACTCTTCACTTCAATTTCTATTTTTAACAAAAAAAAATGAAAAGACAAACTTGCATAATCTTTGACTAATGATGCTTTGAAGTATCACATAGCGGATGGAGGGAGAAGATAAGCAACAATAATTAGTTAGTGAGTGTGAAAATAGAATCAGTTAGTCAAGAATCATACTTGAAGAATGAGGAGAATGAAGTCATACAACCCTAGAAGCTAGATTTATGGAAGTGAGTTTTCACCTACATTCTAAATTTTAATCTAATAACTCAACATAAGATCTAAATATTGAACAAAATTCATGAACAAAGATTAAAACTCGAATACATTTTGTAACTTTTATTTTTCAAATTTCTTAGATTATTAATTTTTCTAATTTTTAATTTTCAAAAACAAACAATAAAGTATAATAATTTTTTAAAAAATAATTTTTTATTAAAATATTAAGGAAAAATTAAAAGTATAGTATATTAAATTAACTTGTGGTTATTTAGTTTATAAAGTAATCATTAATGAATATAATTGTATGCATATGTTTATATAAATGTACAATACCATATTTATACAAAAATAATATTATTTTAATTAAAAACTTCTTGGATATATTTTGGAACTTTTATTTCGCAAATTTCTTAGATTATTAATTTTCTAATTTTTAATTTAAAAAAAAACAAAGTATAATATTTTTTTCAAATATTTTTTTATTAAAATATTAAAAAAAATAAAAGTATCGTATATTAAATTAACTTGTAGTTATTTAGTTTATAAAGTAAGTATTAATGAATATAACTGTATGCATATGTTTATATATATGTATAATACCATATCTATAAAAAATTAATATTATTTTAATTAAATATTTCCTTAGATAAAACAAACTTTAAACATTTGTATTTTATTATAAGTTAAAAAAACTTTTATTCCTTAATTTTAAAAAATCTAAACATTTTTTCCTTAATTTATTATTGTCTATTGAAAGAAACTACCGAGTGTTGTGTTCGCGTTCGCATATCAGAAGGCGTTCGGTTTGAACTCTTTGAGACGAGCAGATAAGGTTCGCATCGTCTCCAACACCTTCCTTTCTCCGAGCTGCTAATACCAATGGCCGAAGCTTCTAGATTATTTCACAGTACACTCATCCCTTCCTTCTCTCAAAATCGTGCTAATCCTCATCCTCTGCCACTGTCAATGTCTCCTTGCCGTCATGCGGCCTCGTCACCAGCAAGAAGGACCTCAATTAGCTGTTCAATTTCAACTAGTGAACCAGCGAGGACAACAGCGAGCCAGGGAATTCCGTGGGGGTGCGACGTCGATTCACTAGAGAATGCAGAGGCCTTGGAGAAATGGCTGACGGAGTCGGGCCTTCCACCGCAGAAGATGGCGATTCAGAGAGTTATTGTTGGAGAAAGAGGACTCGTTGCTCTCAAGAATATTAGGAAGGGAGAGAAACTTCTCTACGTGCCTCCTCCTCTCGTCATCACTGCTGATTCGGTACCAATTTTTTTCAGCTACTTTGATTTCGTGTCGCTGCCTTTCAGCTGTGGTTATGCCTTGGTTTGATATGATTACATAAGTTCAGATAATGCTGTTACCATTTAGTATTACTGAAATTTGTTAGAATATTGATGTCCTCAACTTGTGGGGCAATACTGTGTCTGTTTCTGAGTTCATATGATGCATGTCAGGAGTGGAGTTGTCCAGAAGCAGGGCTAGTGTTAAAAAAGAACTCAGTACCAGATTGGCCCCTACTTGCAACATACCTAATAAGTGAAGCTAGTCTTATGAGAACTTCTAGATGGAGTAATTATATATCAGCCTTACCTCAACAGCCATATTCACTCCTTTACTGGTGAGTATTTTTATTTTTATTTTTATTTTTTTCAGTTGTGTACCTTTCTATGTCTTCATCATCCAGTCTTCTTTTATATTCTGTACAAGGAAAGATTGTTCTCTCAGTGTCTTCCCCTATAGCCTCTCTATGCCATTTCAGGACACGTGCAGAGCTCGATAGATATCTTGAAGCTTCCCAGATTAAAGAACGAGCCATCGAAAGAAGTAACAATGTCATTGGAACGTAAGAACTTGTTACTGTTGTTTTGTCACTTGTTGGTGCTCTGACTCTGAGGTTCGAGATTCCAATCCATTGTTTTTGTCCGACATGCCAATGAATGAGTGTTGGTTTGAACCTGGTGCAGATATAATGATATGAAGCTCAGGATATTCTCCAAACACCCTGATCTATTCCCTGAAGAAGTATGTCTATTAAATTATAACATACCTAACTGGAGCTTTTAGTTTTAGCCTTCCTCTAATTTCCCATCTTGAAACTTCCCCAGTAAGTTATTTGTGTTGATTTATGTTGATTCCTTCATCTCCATGCACATGTCAGTATGCATATGCATGACTTGAAGAACAGTATTAATCATCCCATTCTATGCATATTCATGACTTAAAGAATAGTATTAGTCATCCCATTCTCTATTTCAGCTTGAGCATTGCATACTACAAACATTGAGCTAGTCGCTAATTTTTCATGGATGCATTATGTGTCGGACAGGTGTTCAACATGGAGACATTTACATGGTCGTTTGGCATCCTTTTCTCACGTCTGGTAACTAAAATGCTTATCGTTATCTGCCTTATTGTCCAATTCATTGTGAAATTTGATCAAATGTATTCATGATTATGCAACTATATGATCGTCTCTCTTTTCATCCTGCTTTATTTTCCATACTTCTATCACTGATTTGACATACTGTAATTTCTTTCTTCTCAAGCATAGGTACGTTTGCCTTCGATGGATGGTAAGGTTGCTTTAGTACCATGGGCAGATATGTTGAACCATAACTGTGAGGTACACTCGTAACATTCACCTTCTTTTTTTTTCTTTCCCCACCCTGGAGAAGTATCCAAGGATGTTGCTGTTTGTTTACAGGGTAATAAATTTCGTATCATCTTTTCAGGTGGAAACATATTTGGACTATGACAAATCATCAAAGGGAGTTGTCTTTACAACAGACCGCCCGTACCAGCTAGGTGAGCAGGTAAAGAGCATTTTTGTGATGTTACCTGGTCAAAAATATAATTCTCGCAAGTATTAAGGAAGCAGCGTTATGGTACAATGGATTTTTCAACTTTCTTATAGCAAGGCAACCCAAGATGATGATTATAAAGAACTCACCCAAATATAACATCTTCGTTTTGGCATCTTCTGCAGCTATGAAAAGACTGAAATGAACATGTCTCTTTTCATCTTGTGCAGGTTTTTATATCATATGGCAAGAAATCCAATGGAGAGCTATTACTTTCATATGGATTTGTTCCTAAGGAGGGTACCAATCCTTCAGATTCAGTTGAGCTGTTGCTGTCACTCCAGAAAACTGACAAATGTTACAAAAAGAAATTAGCAGCTCTAAAGAAGCATGGGTTATCAGGGTTAGCTTCATGCTGTTTAGTTTGACGTCACCTCCTTGCATCTCTTTTTCCCACCTTTTAGCTATTTGAAAATTTCTGACTTGTCAAGATCTAAAAGAAGTGCTTTCTCTTTGCAAAACTGTAATTTGATAGGTTCCTTATTTATCCCTTTGATTATCTGATATGAATAGTTTTTGTTGCATCTCAGTCATGAATGGTTGTTTCATCAACATATTGACTGTTTACAATCATGAATAAGAAAGGAAAATAGTTGTTCAGCTGAACATCATGTAATCTCCATTCTCCTTGGACAGTTCACAGTGCTTTCCGCTGCAAGTCACTGGTTGGCCATTGGAGTTGATGGCATATGCATATTTGGTAGTTAGCCCTCCCGGAATGGAGCAACAATATGAAAAGGTACTCTTCAGTAAACCAACCTTTCGAATGGAATGTATTTTAGGGTTCTGTAGCTGACAGGGTGTTGTCACAGATGGCAGCTGCAGCGTCTAATAGGATGGTAACAAATAAAGATATTAGATACCCTGAATTAGAGGAGCAAGCACTCCAATTTATCTTAGATAGTTGTGAATCCAGCATAGCGAAGTACACCAAATTCCTGCAGGTGACAATATCCTCCCCATTCGGCCTTATGTTACAGCTCAATTATCATATCAGAACATGCTGTGATAATATGTTGGAAGAACTTACTCTGTTCTTAGATGTTCATGCTGCTTGTTATTAATGTTCATTTTTCTTCTTCATAGGCTAGTGGGTCATTGGATTTGGATGTAACGTCTCCAAAACAACTGAATAGAAGAGCGTTCCTGAAACAGCTGGCTGTTGACTTGTGTACCAGCGAACGGCGGATACTATACCGCGCACAATATGTAAAGCAACTTCTTCCAGACTCTTATTTTGAGATCTCTTCATAGTATTACAGTCTTCTCTGTTTTCCCTTCTACTACACTTTTGTCACAACCATGTATCTGAATTGGCTTAATCATTTTCGTATTGGTGGCTGCAGATACTGAGAAGAAGATTAAGAGATATAAGAAGTGGTGAACTGAGAGCTCTGAGACTGTTCGATGGGTTCAGGAATCTGTTTAAATGAGTCTTCATTTACAGTTCTCAGATTATTTGAGTCTGCACGAGCCCCCGTCATAGCTGACCGGGGAACGGAAATTTCTTGTGGGTGTCCATGATAGTGTAATCCTCGTGCATTTACCCTTTATGATTCAAATTTTCAGAAATTTACTGACCATCTGTGCCTCTTAAAAAAAATAGTGTTGCAACCGTTTGAAGCACGGATTTTATTTTTTTCAAATTTTATAAATTAACTTAAATATAAAGTTGTATATAATAAATAATAATAATGATAAACATAATACTAATGATAATTTAAGAAATTTATTTATATAATAGTATTATTCTTGAACTTATAGTATATTAAATATTATACATTAAAATTAAGACATTAAATTATATATAATTATTTTCGAAAAATATGTACTCCATCTGTATTAAAAAAATATTTTATTAATCTATATATTGTTTAATAAACTAATAAAAGTAGTCTCATCATTATATTTATATTCTTTATTAAAAAATTAGAAAGCATTTAATAATTAGATAATGGAAAAAAATATAAGGGTAAAA
The DNA here is from genome assembly GCA_030549775.1 of Tamarix chinensis. Lineage (NCBI taxonomy): Eukaryota > Viridiplantae > Streptophyta > Magnoliopsida > Caryophyllales > Tamaricaceae > Tamarix > Tamarix chinensis. The sequence goes on along the minus strand of CM060171.1, from coordinate 76,091,882 downwards.
ATAAAAATAATATTTTTATTTTTTAAAATATTTTTGTATAAAAATTTAATAATAGAATATTTTTTTTATATGGTGATAGTAATATTTAATTGGTCATATTATTATTTGGTTGATAATAAATATTTATTAAATAGAATAACATTATAAAAAAGTTATATTTAAATAATAACTGTAAATAAATTAAAGATAATTAATTAATAACTATGGTTATATCTAATTATTTAAAATATTTGTCGAAAAAATTTAAAGGTTAGTTAATATTTATTAGAACAAGAGATATTAAAGTAAGACTTTTTAGCTTAAAATTTTTGTTTTGAAATGAAAGTTGTCTTAGAAAAGGTAATATTTACTTTTTATTTTTACACTTACTTTTTTTTATACATTAATTATCATATTATTTTTCAATGAAGGTTAGTATATTTTTTACGTTTTAAAATAGTGTATAAATTGTTTAAAAAAATCTTTTAAAAACTAAGGAAATAAATGGAAAGAATAGAAGTATGCATATTGAATTGAGGTTTAGACTTTAATTACTACTTAATTTGAGTTAAGAGGAGTAAGTGTAATTGATAAAAAAAAATAGAGGAAAAAGTTAGGAAAATAAGGAGTTTAAGAGTTAACCTATTTTACATATAGTGAGGATAATATGCTCTATTATCACTAATGAAAATTGAGTAGTCTTAATTTTTATTATTATTTAAAAAATAGAAGTACAATATAGCAAAAGTATATGTCAAACTATCTCATTCAAGGGCTATTTAATGAGTTATAATATTATCGTTTGAATACAATTAAATTATAATAATTATCTATAATTAATATGTATAGAATATAGCTTATAGACTATAAATAATTTTACTATATTAATATGGGTAAAAAATGAGTGTAGATTTATATATTGACAAATGTTCATTTAGACGGAAAATCTATTTGTTGCTATGACTGTGTTTAGGGTTGTTGACAAACCAAACTAGCTTGGTTCAGCTCGTTAAGGGCCCAATTCAACTCGTTTATTTAGAAAAATAAATCAAATCCGAACCTTAGTTTTAAGCTCGTTTATTAAATGAGCCGAACTTAAGCCAACAGAGGTTCACCTTGTTTTTTCGCAATCTAGCTTGAATTCCTCTCGAGTTCGGTTTGGCTCGTGTATTCGTTTGTTAATAGACTAGGCTTGTATAAAATTTACATAATAAATGAACTAAATAGTTAAATGAGCTTTTAAACAAGTCGAATAATTAAACAAATTGATTTGGACTTGAATGTTGAGAGTAGTTTGATTGTTATATGACCTTAAAAACAAATATTTCGTTTCAAGTGTGACAAGTGATTTATAATAACCCATCTTAAAATATTTCAAGATGTATTTAAAGTTTTGATAATATAAAATAAATTGGTTTTGGTTTTAGAAAGGGCTTGAAATTCCAATGAAGGTGTAAGTTTTAGGTACGCTGATCGTTTGATTTTTCTAACCGATTGATCGGTATGTTCAGGAACTAATAACTTTATTTTTAATAAGCCAATTTATTAGTTTGTCCAACTTGATCAACTAATTCTCCTACGATTTCAAATCCTTTCCTGATTTTAATTTAAATATCTTTCCACTATTTATGAAAACTACTAATTAGAATTTATTTTGTGTTAATAAGCATATATTGGTTTTTTGAAATTATTTTTGTATTATTTAGATCATTTTATGATTTTTATTTACCTAAAATTGCCCCCAAGTTATTTTTGAGCTATTTCCCGGCTTCTCTCTTCTTCTTCACTTTCATTTCTCTTCAAGTAGCTATGGCTGCATGCTTGACTTTTTACACCTTTTTTTCCTGACTTACCAACCTTTTTTCGTTTCCTCTTGACTACACTTTACTTCCCTCACTTCATCATACACTCCTCTAGCACTTAGTTACCCACCCTAAACCAAGTTAACATTTTCTCTCTCCTCACCCTAGGGATGTTGACCAACTCTCTTTGTTACACTTCAATCCTAATTCATTTCATTTCTTACCATATGTACTTACTCATTCTCTCCCTTTTCTTCGTGAACATTCCTATACCATTTTCTCCCTTCTCTTTTCTGCTAAAAAATAGAAGCTTGCCTCTTGTTTTCTTATCTTCCTGGGTGATTATTATCTCTATTATCTTCTCTCGATCTTATCTTAGTTTTGTCTTATTTCTCTTAATCAAGGAAGGATAAAAGTTTTGAGAAAGGTTGATCTTAGTTTTCTCTTTTTCATTTCTTAAGAAATCAAGATATTGATAGAGACCAACAAGTTACGAGTATTTTTTTGCTAGAAGAATTGCATGGAGGTAAGATATTTTTATCCATAATGTGAATGGTGTCTTGTGTTATTTGTTGAGGTTTTATGTTCTTATTATGTTATATGATGTATAGGTATTATGTTGAGTTATTAGATTTAAGCATGTTGTCACATTTTGATTTATAAATATTTTAGAGCATGTTTGAGTATTTTCAATATTATGTATAAGTTTAGTGAAATTCAAGCATAATTTTATTGAATAATGATTCCTATCACGATTTACGTGAAGTATTTCTTTTTATATGTTATACAATATAAAGGTATGATAGAATTAATATTGAAAATATTGGTAATTTTGTTCATATTTGGTTCATGTGTCTGGCTGTTATTTAGCCCAAATCAATCAATCTGTTTGCCATTATTGATTGACTAGTTGCTTGAACGGTCAACTAAGTTGTCAAACCTATTGAGTGGTTGCCTTGTGACCAAAGCGATTTGGTCTTTGCTTAGACACATTGACCGGTTTGGTTAAACTTATCGACCGATTCCTATGACTAGTCGATTGGTTGGACCAATTAGTCAACTCGCTTTGTTATATGTTATTTTTTCAGGTTTGGTGCAACTAGACCAATCAAATGGTCCGCTTAAATTTTTCGTTTTTGCTTGTTATTTAATTCTTTAGGACTTCTATATAAATGTTTCCATGTAATTACTATATTTTTATTATAATTTCAACCATACTTAACCTAAGTTTAATATAGATCCAAATGATAATATTATAGTGCATTGAGTGGTTAAGTTTGATGTCACCTCTAAGCACCTAATTGGTGGCTTATATTTCTTGTGTTGTATTTGGTGTTATCATGTGGAAACACCTAATTGATTATTAATAGAATTAAATTGTGATTTTTGATATCACTTAATAATTTACAATATTGGATTAAATTTTATTTGAGACTTTTTCTTCGACTCTCAAGGTAACTAGCTGGGTGTTAGTGTGTGGATCGCCCTATTTTTTTTTATCTTTTCACTCAGTATCTATTTCCTTCTCTACATGATTGCAGTTAGTAAGAGGTATGTGCTTATCTTTAAAGTATAAGATTATATTGTGGTAGCAGACATAACATCAATGCCCAATATAGGTGGGTGAAGCATCCCAATACAAGATCCCTAACACTTTATATTGTCCATTGCTTAAGCGAGTGTGGTATCGTAATTTGTGTAGCCCACGTTGCAGGTGCATTTAAGGTGTAATGAGTGATGTATCCTAATACAAGCCTCCCTTAATGTACTCTACGTATAGTGGGCGTGGTATCCCATTCTATATTATCTCTCACAATAGGTACACTTAATATGTAGTGGGTGTGGTATAATTATAGAAAAGACTTTTCGATGTATTTTAAGCTTGTGTGGTGGGTGTAGTATCCTATTATGTATGCATTTTACCAAGAATTTTGGTCGTGGTGGAAAACTAGGTGTGATCAAACAAATTATCTTAATAATTGAAAAATATGTGGTTACTAAAGGAAGATTTATAATATGGTTTCTATTATGTGATTATAATGTATGATATGTATTATTATTCTTCTATAGTTTTCATGTAAGTATGCCTTATTATACTGATATCATAAATATAAGTTTTATACTATGTTAGTATGCTCATCACCATACTACTATGTAACTTTAATGTAAAGCATAAGTTCTTATCATGTTTCAGCTAGTTTATTTTACTAGTACTTTATCGTACGGATATTACATTTGTGTGGTCACTGTGATTATCTAAATTCTGGTTCGGTGAGCAGAGTACGAATTGCATGGTTATTATTTTCAACTAGAGTTTGTTGAGAATAATGTCATAGGTTAGTAGCTACTCATTGCTTAATGTTTGAGAGTTATATTTTTATTTAGTTAAGAGTTAGACTAATCGACTTAGATATATTTTGCCCACTGTGCAGGAAGCTTTTGGGTCTTTTCAGTTATTTACACTATTTGCTTGATTTCTATAATTGAGATTTATAATCTCTCTCCTCTATCTATACTATTATTATTCTCATCATTTTTATTGTTAGTATTATTGTACTATTAGTAGAGCATGCATTCTTTCATTCTTTGTTCCATTTTGTATTGCATTAGACATAGGTTAGGTAATGATAACATTTCTTCTATGGTTGATGTAGCAATAATATTTTTCAAATTTTCTTTTATAATAGTTCTACACTACCTTTAAAGTGAAATTTTATGGTTTAAAATTAGGGGTGTTACGCTATGATTCCCTAGGGGTTATATCCCTAACCAACTAATTAAGATCTTGCTAGAATATAATTAAAATTATTTTTCAACCCTTGACCATATACATGCTACAAAAATAAGGTATAACACCCATATATACATATAGCCTCAATTAAAATGATATGAATTATGGTTGAAGTATTCGCTAGATTCCTTCCCCTGAAAAAATATGTGTTCATTGAGAACTCATTACAACAAGATAAATCATGCACCGACATTTAGTTTATCAAATTATGCACACTAGTATATAGATTGTAACAAATAAGACTTTCTTTGGATGAAAAACTTTATAAATGATGGGATTTTGAAAATAATAATATTTTTTTAAAGTGATTCACTTTTTAGTTTTGTAGTTATAAATCCATTATTTAGATATAAAATTTGAATAATTCTTTGTTTAGACATATTTTTACAAGAATTTCAAAGAAAGTATATATATAATATTTCTTTTCTTATTTTTACCCATGATATTATGTAAACATATTATAAACTCATTTAGTAGAATTTTTCCGTGGATTTCAAGGCTTTGAGAATAATCTAAGGTTTTGTTTAGATGAAGGAATTCTAGAAGAAATTTATTTAAAATGATGAGTTATAAACTTTTTTAACCTAAATACTTTGTTTGAATGCCTAAATAGAATTTAGATACTTTTTGTAAGTTTTAAAGTTTGTGTTAAAATTCCACTGAATAAAATCCCAAAATGAGTTTATAATGTATTTAAATATTCTCATTAGTAAAAAAAAAAAGTATTCCAAATACTCAATCCAAATTTTATGAATATAAAGATCCAAATAAATTTTTTAAAAAAAAATTCTATATCTAACTAAGGGAGTATATGCATTTGAATTTCCTTTTTATCATGACCTATATAGTGTACAGGTCATTTGTCATATGATTGGACTAACAATAGTCGTGATATATATTATCTTGTTGTAACACTTATTTTAGTAGGAATGCCATGGATATAATTAGTTGTCATAAGGATGTGACAAGCTTCTATTAGTGTTGCATGAAGATGGTAATAAAATTGACTGTGTAGTTGCACAACCATCTTTGAGTTGCAGGAGGCCGTATAGAAGTTCAACTATAGTTCATGGCTAGTAATGAAACATGATATATCCCAAATCTCATGAATTGTTAAGGTATAATAAGTCATAGTCAACATTTGTAATATAATGTATGTAAGATCTTTGAGTAGTCAGCCCAAAACAACAATGCTTTGATGAACTAATGATGGGTGCTCTAATAAAATGCCTACTTTTGAGTATAGTTAAGATCCAAAAGGTAAATAAAGAGTGTGTGTGGTCTCAGCTAATCAAGTTTCTTCATCCATTTTATTAGTTGATTGATTACATATATATAATATAAAAAATAAATTTATGGGAAAATAATGTCTGCACCAGAAGAAGACCGCCTCATTTCCTAATAATTCAACATATCTCATAATAACCAATTAAATCAAAATATAAATATAATAAAATTAACGATCAACTAAAATGGGAAACAAAGGATGCTTATCTATTAGCAACAATAATGAAGTAGCTAACAATGCAATCTAGTAGTCTGATAGGCTTGTTATGTTGTGTTTTGGCCTATCAATACCAAGTGTCTCATTACCTCTTTCTTGGAAAACTAGCTTGTAATACTTGATGCACTCTTACCTAAACGTGCATGGGATTAGTGCAGTAGTTAAGATCGCTCCTACAAGGATTATAAGTGAGCACTAAAACAATGATGGAATTTAACTATGTCTGGACTAATGAAGTAACTAGAAATGGAATTAAATAATAGAAATAATAGATTAAGAAAAAGGAAAGAAACTAGCATTATAATTAACTTAAGGAAATAAACAGGTTTCTGAGGTGTTATCTTCAATCCTTCCATGCAATTGACCATCACAACACTAATCAAATTGAAATTATAATCAATCATGCCAACAAATATGGGAAACATTGGGTTTTCTAAAGCTTCAATCACCCTATTGCACATCAATAGCCTTAACTACCTCTAGCTTAAGGCCTAATAGTGAATAATGCATGCACACTCACAACTGTCCTCTTTTCTTGTTGTAGAAGTCTAATTAATGGTTTCTCAATTAATAATTTGACCCATAGTTAAGTTATCGAGCCTAATACGTGATTATATCTCAGTCATACTATCATGTCCTAAATCAAACGATGGAGTCTAGTAGGAATTCCATCATACCATCAATCAATCATATAAAATAACACGTGTAGTATAAAAAGGAATTAAAAAAAGGATGAATATAATCAACATATTCATATAAGGGGAAGATCATAAGATCTAGTTAAGCACACTTATACTAAGAACATCAAAATTAAGATGGGATTCCATGAATAAACAGATGCCTTTGTTGGCATTATGCTTCGTTGTTTTACTTTAGATTTTGTTCTTCTTCATTCCTTTTTGTTCCCATTTATCATCTTATTGGTGTTCCACCTTCATTCTCACGCGATCTTCAATAATCTTCAATAATCTACAATTAATTCAACCCAAGAGCAATAAAAAGAACAAAAATGACTAGATACATGGATGATTAAACCATGATATTTCTTCTAAACCTTAGAATTTGCATGTAAAAGTCATAGTTATCAACTCCCCTATTTTTAGACCTTTGATTGCCTTAAAACAAAGATAGAAAAAATAAACATGCAAACATGGGGGAAGGGGTAGGGGAGGTGGCCCATGAGACTAAAACACATAAAAATAAGATCAACCCTAATTTAGTCCACATGTAATAATTATTCACTCAATCAAGTCAAAATAGAAATTCTACCTCATGTCCTAATTCAAAAATAGAGTGTATGTAAGTGTTCCAGTGCATTAGTACAAGTGAGCCATGATCATCGACATAGAGTAGGTATAGCAAAGGTCTCCTTCTAATTTATTCCCTAGGATTCCCCAAGAGACCAACACCTATTAAACCACACATAAGGCATACTCGTCCTGAGCAAAGGTCTCAAATGAGCAGTTTATTTCCATATATATTTTGATTAACCCTTTTTTTAATGATGGTTCCTATTGCAAGTAATACCTACCAATATGAAAATCATGCTTCTGAGGGTGTAGTTTAGTGTTACAAGTTCTAGGACTTACCTTTTTTACTTTTCAACTTTTTCTCCTTTTTTTTTACAAGATTAAGTAAATCTCTAGTAACTAAAATTAATTTAATACAAATGAGAATATAAACACTTGTTAAGTGAATTAAGATTAAAAAACAACCTTAATTATCCTTTACATTTAGAGTTGACGAGTGTGTGGGTGGAACTCACACATACTACATCTTAGCAATCTTAGACATGAAATAGTAATTTATATCTAACCAAATGGAGCAAGTAATTCAATGGTTCTTGTGCTATCAAAGTAAGTAATTACCAAAAAAATCATTCAAGGGTCATAGTTCAAGCACATGAAGGATGCAAAATTCAAAGACTAAAACACATTCTAAAGTTACAAATAGACAAAACAAGTACTAACCAAAAACTGAAACATAAAAAATAAACAACCAAAGCACAACTAAACACACAAGATAAACCAACTCTACCATGCTTAACTATCACACGATCCCTACTGTGAATAGTAAAATTACAAGAGAGAAGGGAACCCATAGAGTCATAGGTTCACTAGGAAGATGGAGGTGGTAAAGGGTAGTTCAGAGCTATTAGGCATGCATATGTTTTAGGAGGGAGCACTTTTGTATAAGTTGTACATTAGTGGAGTTAAGTCTAGAGTCTAAGCGGGTCTCTAGACTCTAAAATGTGGGTCCATTGAATCGTGAAAGTTCGTGAAGCACCAATCCTAAGCATTTAGATGAATAGTGATTATTGGGAAATAGTTTGAAAGAGGGATCTAAAAGGAGGAAGAGACCTGTTGATCAAAGGTGGGATCTACAAATATATATGTGACCTAGGATTGGTGATGCCTAGCAAATCATTGAGGTTATAAGGCCACTAGTTCCTCTTGAGAACCATAGATGTGTGCAAGAGATTAGAAAGTGGGTGTTGGGGATCAACATCAAAATAGAAACATAACCTATCATCAGACTGCTTGATCAAATAAATGGACAAGAGAATGTTGTCGACATCTAGATAAAGCTAAGGCGCTACAACTTGGTCCACAACAAAGATCATATCTCAAGTGGTCGATGATAACATAAATGAGGTCATTAACTACAAGGACTCTACCCCAGCTTTTCCCAATCTTATCCAACTACTTACTAATGAAAAAGATGGTATCAACTTGTATGCTTTGAACTCCAAATTTTGAATTCTATCATACTCATGCACTATCCCTTCTTGCAAAAATAATACATGCCATGAGGCACTAAATATAGCATAACATTAGGTATAGATGTGGGAGGCCTTGCCACTAGAAGGATGGGAAATAGGATGGCCATATTCCTTGTAAGCAATTAATGATTTTATATTTTAATATATTTTATACCCTTATAATCTTAGTTTTTGATATTTTATTTAAGTAATATAGATAAATAATTATGATTTTATATTCAAGTGATAATAATTGTATAAATATTATTATTTAAGCTAAAATAATAAACTTTAAATAAATCTAGATTATACTATTATTTATTATTTTTATTGATTTTAATTTTTTATAGGTGTTGTTTTTTTTAAATGAAAAAAAGGAAAAGAAAAAAAATGAGTTCAAACTTTGGACCAATGACCCAAAGGCTGAAAAACAGGTCAGCAAAAAGAAACAAGGCTAAGCTAGAAGATCGAAGAAATAGGAGAGGAAAGAAGGCTGACGTAGCACACGAATAACAAAAGTGGCACATAATAAGCGATAGATCAGAGTCAAAGGAGATAGCCACAATAATTAAGAGGAAAGAAAAAGGAGGTAGAACATAGAGAAAAAGTTAGAGAGTTGCTATAGAAAAAGAAAGAAAAAGAAGAAGAGGGCAGTGAGGACTGCATGGAAGGAATAAAAGAAATAAGGAGCTTCAGGTTACACGACAAAGAGGAAAAGTCAGCACAGTAGACGACACGAAATTTAGAAAAGATTCAGGAGAGAGAGGAGGAAGCCATCATCATAGAGAGAGAAGGGTAGCCGCAATGCATGTGAACGCCGAAAGAAAAAAAAGAGCACAAAAATTAAAGCAGACCGAGAAGAGAAATAAAGATAGAAGAATTTTATACTGGCAGAATTTAATTTAGTTGAAATTAATTATTTTTGAACAAATTTTTGATCTTTCATCTATAATTAATTTCACTTATTTCTTTCTCCATTTTTAATTTATATTTTTAGATATATATTTTTGTGTAATTAATTTGATAATTATATCTAGCTAATTATTTATTGCAAGGAAATAGATTGAAACCTTGAATTAGGGTTTGAAATATGATTTTTTTTTATTTTGTGATTTTTTTCCTTAACTCCACTTTAATTGCTATATATATATATATATATATCTGTCAAGTATAATTTATATGGTGAATGCCTTGTTCTTATTTCCTCATAAGTGACAGTATATAAGATTATTTACCTTCTAGGTGGCCATATACATATACTAAAATTTATATGTATAAAATATAGCTAGATTAGATAATAATTTACCTAATAGTTTTATGATTATAATAGAAGTAGTAAAATATTTAGATATGTGTTGGTCAAAGAAAGAAAATATTGGTAGACATGCTTAGTGTACTAGTCTGGGTACTTAGGTTGATATCCTTCCAATCATAGTTAATGCATTAAATCTAATTAAATATAAAAGCCACTTATTTCTACTATATTACTAGTATTTAATATGGTTAATATTGTCACTTTGTCGAATTAATTAATTAAGAGAAGTAATATAAGGTGTATGGACCTACTTTTGGTTTACAACTTAGTCGATCTCTTTCTCATAATTAAATGATGACTTAGAAATCAATATTATATTTTGACCTAATCTGGTAGTGGATTTCAATTTTCCTAACATATTCATCATAATTGTGGCTATCCATTATTTTTATTATTATTCTATTTTATTTTACTTATTGCTTTTATTATTTTATTATTTTTCTAATTGTATAACCCTAATTAGTATTTTTATTATTTATTTATTTTGTGTTATTTAGGGTTTTATTTTTATTTATTTATTTATTTATAGTTAGTTAAATGGAGGTGAGCTATCTCAATCCTCAGTATAGAATGATATCCTTATATACTAATACTATAATTGTTAATAAGAGGGTATAAATTGCGTACTGGCTATGACCACACCAATTTTTGGCACCGTTGTTGGGGATTGGAAACTTCACTTTTGTTTTGCTAGAATTTTTAGTGTTTTTATTTTTATTATGTTGTGTTTGTCATGTCTTCCTCTTATTTAGAGATCAGATTGCTTGTGTGCACTCAAGTCTCTAAATTAATAGAAAATTTAGTAGTTAGTGTGTTTTTTTTTAATGTTTCTTTTTGGTTTATTTAGGATTTTTGGTGGTTTTGTTTTTTCTTTTGCTTTTAACATTTTCCTTTGAAGTGTTAGTACTTTCAGGTGGTTATGAGAGGATCCTTGGGCTATGGATAACTTTACATGAACCTTAATATAAGAGTAAATGAGGTAAGTTTAAGTAATCTTGATAATAGACTTAACCAACTCACTACTCTTATTTCGCATATAACCATAGCTACTAGAGCCATTAATGTGAGTAGAGAATGCCATACACAAGGAAATCCAAATTCTTACCATGCACAAGCTATGAGAAGAGGATGATGGACACAATCTAGTGTTCAATCTCTAAATGGATTCCAAGGATATGACCTCTACAGAAGTGCATACTACTCGAGAATGATGCATCACCCCACATTTAGATGGGAGATGAATGATCATTATTCAGAGCCATATCAAGACCCTTACAAACATAAATATGAAGCTTCAAAATATTATCAATATCCTTAACAAGAATCTTCTCTAGTTTCAGAACCTTCAAGTTAAAAAAAAAAGATAAGTTTTTTAAAGCATCGCTAACACATTTAAAACCAATATATGCAAAGTCAAATTTAAAAAAAAAAGAAAGGATATTAGTATTAGAGGAACAAATGGGTAATGTGGTCAACATGATCGATTAATTACAAGCACAAAAAGAGCTCTCTAGTATTTTAGTTCTAAATTCAAGTGAGAATTATGGATGTAATGATGCCATGTCCGAATGTAAGGATGAGCTAGTTGAGGGGGTTTCCATGGAGCCTATTAAAAAGCATGATCGAGTGGAAAAAGAGCTTGTAAAAGTAGAAGAAGAATTTCATCAAAATAAGATCAAGTGAACAAAGATAAGTATACAGATGGCAAGACTATCACTTTCATCTACCATAGATCATCTTTATACATTTGATCCCCAATTTTGCTTGGAGATGAGCATGGACCACGAAGTAAGCATTTGAACAGCTTTGATTTTATTTGTGTGAACCTTACTCCTTATTTTTCCTCTTTTAGTAAGTTATATGGATCCAAGATTAAAGATAATAATCAAATAATCTTGGATACATCTAATAAGAAGCGTAATGCTCCAAATGAGAGGTTATGTTGGAAGGATGTGTTTAAATATTTTGAGGTGGGAAAATATGTTCTTCCTTTGATAGAGAGATCACAATATATGGACATTGGGCAAAATATTCTCTCTTTATACACAAGCTTAAATCTCATGATAGGTAAGTTATTTCTTGTTGGGTCAAATCTTTTATTAAAACTAATACGTTGTCTTTTTATACCTTGCAGGATATAGTTGATCCACACGAGGAGAGATTTGGTGAAGTAAACTCAGATCATGCCAATCTGAAGCCATAAAAACAAGCCCTACTTGAGAGGTAATCCAATGTGATAGGGGAGTTTTCTACCATTTAGTTATTTTTATTTATTTAGTTTGTTTATCCATACTTAAAGTTACATGTTCCCTTAATTTTTACACATTAAGTATATTGTGTGATTTAAGTGTGGGGGTGTGAGTGTTTTATTATGTGTTTCGTTAAAAAAAAGTTATGTGTTTTAAAAAAGTGAAAATTAAAAAAATATATTATAAAATGTTGTTTAGTGTTTTTTAGAGTCTTAGGAGCCCTTAACTAGTTAATGAAGAGTATATACTTGAAAACTAATGAAAAGATGATAAAAAAAATTGAGATAAAACAAGTAGAGATTTTTTATATTAATTTTGATATAGGGAACACATATATACATATCTAGATGTGAATGGAGAAATAATATGGATGATTTTCTAAGCACCAACATGGCACATTAAGATTTATCACATTTCTTGGTGAGCTTTCGAACCATATATGCCTTCTTCTTTTTTGAGCAAATTGACATAAAATTATCTAATTTTCTTGGCTTCAAAATTTTTTTTAAACCTCATATATGTTTAATTACTTTGATCAAATTATTTTTCATAGCTCTCATAATGAACTCTAGAGATTACCAGAACTTACTCTGGTGCTATTCAAAACTTATAGTCAAAACATGATTTGATTGAAAAAATTATAAAGGTAGTTAAGGATTTTCCATCACATGACCAAATAACTTAAACCTACTCTATGTATACATGATATGAACCTCATAGAAACCCTTTGAGCCTATACATTAAATATATATTTTCCTTCATCACCTTCTTTAAATAATCTTCGGGGCTTAATATCCTCACCCTTTCTTAAAGCTAGTGGAAGGAAATCAAATCACTATGGGTATAAAGACTTGTTGTGTATGTGAAAGAAATATATATATATATATATATATATATATATATGCAAAAAAGGGGGGATTGGTTGTGGTTGGTGGAGGAATATATATATTGAAAAAAATGAATGAATAACAAAAAATGAAAATTAAAAAAAAAATAGAAAAAGAAGAAAATAATACGATATAAAGAAGAGAGGGAGATATGGAGACAATATTGAGAAAGTTATATTCATGTTCTATTTCTATCTCATGTTCTATTTTGGTGTTAAGTTGGAGATGTGTATTGATGTAGAGTTAATGCTTATATTTCATCTAATCGTTAGAAATCCACTAGTTCTCAACCTTTTTAGCACCATAATCCTAGGATGCTTCGTACTCTTCATTACCTTAAACCCTCATATAACCAACAAGTAAGTCCTATTTGATTCTTGAGATGAATAGCCTTTGATCTGATGGAGACTAATCACAAGATTTAAGAATATGGTTCAGTCCAATTGACAAGTATTTGGTGATATATATCTCCAAAATTTGTATTTAAATAATTCTATTAATTGTTATAGATTATGTTGTACCTATAATTATTTTTCTTATTGTGTGATTGTTTAGGGAATTAATTCAAAACATGGGAATGGATCAAGAGATTGCTGTAGCTACTGCTGGGAGTTGTTATAGAAATTATGTTGTATTAATTTGTAGAAAATACCATGTGATGCATTCGCCGTCAAAATTTGGCTAATGGGGATTAAGCTGGCTGTGTAATCTGCCACCCGACCCATAATTATTGGGTTAGTTGGAATGTGGATTACTCAACCCTTGCTAACCATGATTAGCTATTATATATTTTAGCTGATGGGAATTATTTGTACATCTATTACTTTGGATTATTATGCACTGTAATAATCTTGTAAATTTAGGTTGTTTCTTTGACCAGCTGTCGACCCATGTTGTATATGTCTCAGCTGATCATTTGGGCTGATTTGTATAGGAAATGGAGGCCTGCGATCATGTATATTGTACGTCTTTTTTTTTATTATATACGCCATATATATAAGGCATATACACTGGCTGTATCAGACACTTTTTGGTCGAATACATTTTGAGATAATTTTCTGGAACACTCTCTCTCGCTCTCGACTTCTCTCTCGCGACCTCCTCGTTTGCATTTCTTCTTGATCTCTTCTTGATCTTCTCTGTTCTACAACTTCAGTAGCCGTTGATTCAACTGTGCTTTAAGTTTTCTAATATTCCTTTGGAGAAAATCCTTAGGCTGATTGTTTCGGTGAATCGAACCCCGTACTCGATTTTGTTTGTGATCGGGCAAAATTTCTGTGAAACCCTTCTAGGTTTCATCATTTGGTATCAGAGCCTTGATTATTTGAGTGCTCGTGGTTTAATTTGTTTGTTACTAAACTTTTATTGTTCTAATTACCATTCTTGAGTTCGCTAACCCATATTTCTGAAGTGTGAATCTAGGGTTTGCGACTGACCAAAAAAAAATCGAACGATTTTTTATCTTGTTTAAGCCGGCGACCAAGAGGGTTGTGTTAACAAAGTTGAAACTACTTGGGAAACCCTAAGTAGCTTTTGATGATTTTGCAGTTAGGGTTTGGTCAAGATTCTTGAATCTTAACGATATTCGAGGAATACTCCTCGATCAGTAAACTTGAACCTTACTTTTGCTAATTACTACAATTTTTGGTCGTTAATTTAACATTTTTATTACAAAATAATAATTTTTGCTCACAATTGAGAGAGTTCACAGGAAGTGATTAAATCCAGCGAACCTTTGGTTCTAGAAAGGGGTAAGGAATCCAAGAAGAGGGGTCCTATCTCATAATTGGTTTGATTGCTTAAGTTGCTATCGCGGTAATATCGTTCCTTTCTTGAGATTTTCTAGTTTTATTCGATTCAATGACTATTTGGAAATTATTGTGCGTTCTGTGTGTTCTGGTATTTTCTTTAATCTTGTGTGGTGCTGCGATATCTTTTATACCTAGTAGTGATCAATTTGCTGTCTGATTGAATTGATAATAAAGTAATTTTTTCTCTATACTGATTGTTATCTCTATCCTATCTTGTGCTTCATAAAGTAAGTCCAATAATGTCTAATAATGGCCAATCTATTAATCAATCTGTCTCAGTATCTAGCAATGACTTATTAGAAACTCTTAGGACTTTTCAAGAATAAATGACTGCCCAACTTGCTGTTTTGTTTGCTAATCTAGCACATAGGATAGGATAACAAGAAATAAGGATTAATGAATTGCAGAATAATAGGGTAGATAATCAACATGCTGGGGTATTAGGAAGGGCTCCCATGGACCCTATAACTAGGATTCCACCTTTAAATAGTTTAGAAGAATTAGAAGATCAAATATCCAATAATAGTGATAGGAGATCTGGACAGAATAATAGACAAGAAAGAGAATTAGACCTAGTTAATAGGAAACTAAGTAATCTTAAGTTTAACATACCTGAATTCAATGGAAGAAATGATCCTGATTATTATTTTGAGTGGGAAAGAAAGATAGAATTAGTGTTTGAATGTCATAATTATTCTGATGAGAAGAAAATTAAGGTAGCAGTAGTGGAATTTACAGAATATGCATCTTCTTGGTATCACAATCTTGTCTTAACTATGCGTAGGAGTGGAGAACCACATATACAAACATGGGATGAATTTAAGATTCTAATGAGGAAAAGGTTTATTCCAAGTTACTATTATAGGGAATTACATAAGAAATTACAGACACTGAATCTGGGAAATAGGTCTGTGGATGAATACTTTAAGGAACTAGAAGTCTTGGTGATTAAAACAGGAATTGTTGAGGATGAGGATGCTACAATGGCTAGATTCTTAAGTGGATTAAACTCTGAGATAGCTGATATGGTAGAATTATATCCTTGTGGGAATTTAAGTGAAATGGTTAACATAGCTACCAAGATAGAGAGTTAGATAAGGAGAACTAGGCAGTATAAACCCCCTAGAATTGGGATTAGGAGTACACTAAAAAGGAATTTTGGAGGAACTAATTCTGGAAATTGGAAGAATAATGGGAGGCTTGAACCTAGAAGTAAGAATAATGAAGTTAAAGTAGGAAACATGACTGAGAAGGGGAGAAATATAACAGCTAATCCTACTAATGGTCCCAACAGAACTAGAGATATCAAATGCTTTAAATATGGGGGATTAGGTCATATAGCTTTTGAATGCCCGAATAAGAGGAACATCTTAATTAGAGAATCTGGAGATATAGTGTAACACCCCCAAAATCTCTCCTCTCCTTTAGAAAACTCATCCTCATCCTTTATCTAACTGAATTCTCACTCTCAACCCCATACTCCATCCTTCCTTGATCATTTTTACCCTTGTACCCCTCAATTTCCTCATTTTCTCCCAAAACCCTAATTGGGTCCCTTAAACACCCTTATATCGACCCACGTAAAATTTTGCACCCAAGTCTCCAATGGACCCGTAACTTTAGAATTATCTTATTTACTTCCAAAATCAACTTTCCTCCAGTAATATTCATCCCTACGCATAATTTAGATACTCCCTGCAGACTCCCCAACACCCACATACTCGCAAAACCCGAATCAGATCCCTTATGCACCAACTCACGTACTATCTTTCATAATAAGTCTCCCATCACTCTAAGACTCTCCACAACTCTCACTTACAACCCAAATCAGCCTTTCCCACGTAAGGATCATGCCCATGCAAGATCTAGTTCCCCCATGCAAACTTCCCAAATGTCCACTTTCCCGTTATTCTTTTATTATCATTTCATGCTACCCAAAACCCAAGCATGCATGTCCTAGAGGGCTATAACAAGTCACATCATCAACATCAACGATAAACATGGAACATGGCATACACATATAATATAAGGCGCACACAACATACCTCATGATCCACGTTGCGCTACACAAAACAGGTTAATCATAACACATGCATATTACACATCAACATGGCATGCTCATCATCTATAAACACATCACAATAGCACAAGGTCATAGCTTCGTCCTTACCTAACACGACACCGGCCTTGGAGCACGCTCCTATGCCTCCTCCGGATGTCGACTTGATCCGCCTATAAAAAGGGGAACACTAGAGGTTAATTAATTATTTTA
This sequence comes from Tamarix chinensis, assembly GCA_030549775.1. Classification (NCBI taxonomy): domain Eukaryota; kingdom Viridiplantae; phylum Streptophyta; class Magnoliopsida; order Caryophyllales; family Tamaricaceae; genus Tamarix; species Tamarix chinensis. The sequence continues at coordinate 76,074,511 of CM060171.1, read as the reverse complement.
TTTTATTTTATTTTTTTCCTAACCACGCACTAGTCTTCTACCTTACTCTTATCTTTAATTTACCGTTAGGGTTAAGAAGGGTACTAGTTTTATTAACGGTGGCAAGGAACTAAGATAATAGTGGTAGTAGTAATTATAATAATGAGGAAAATAAGAATAACTATAATAATAACCTTAATCATACTAATAACAAGGATAAGGATAATAATAATATCATTACTAATAATAATAAGGATAAAGACATTAATAGTACTATTAATATTAATGATAATAATAATGAGGGTAAAAATACTAATAATAATAATAACGTTAATAATAATAATAGTGATAATAATAATAATAATAATAATAATAATAATAACAATGATAATAATAATAATAATAATAATAATAATAATAATAATAATAATAATAATAGTAATAATAATAATAATAATAATAATAATAATAATGTTAAGGTAATAATAGTAACACTAATATTAATAGTCATAATAAGAAGGATAAAATAATAATAATGACATTAATAATATTAATACCAAAAAAAATATAATTTACATTGTAAAACAAGGGTTTAGGGTTTGGGGAGTTTAGGGAGTCACCTAGGGTGTTGATGACACAGGTGGTGGTGCCCGGCGCACGGCGGCGGCGGCGCTTGGGGGAGAAGAGGGTGGAGGAGAGGTGGAAGGAGAAAGGAAGGGGAAAAAGGAGAGGGGCAGGGGAAAAGGGTGGTCTAGGGAGGTCGGGGAAACTCTCCAGGTGGTTTTGGGAGGTAGAGAGAGTGCTAGAAGTGGCGGCGCGGTGGCGGGCGGCGGCGAGAAGGTGGCGGGGTCTGGAGGTGCGGCTGGTCGGGAAAGGTGCTTTGCACGTCTGGGGCGGCGCGTGCAGAGCAACCAGAGGGGTGAGGGAGGCCTGGTTGGGTGGAGGGCGTTGCAGGGAGGAGTTTCTGGGGTGGTTCGGGTGGCGGAGACGGGCGGCGGCGATGGGGTGGTGATCTGAAGGGGAGGTGGCGCGAGGGAGAATTTCTGGCTGGGGAGGTTTGGGTGTGGCCAACGCCGGGGTTTCGGGGGGTATTTATAGGCCGGGGATCGGGAGGATCGAGGGGGAGACAAGGGAGGACGGTCAGGCGGCGACTCAAGGCACGCCGGCCGGTGGTGGCGACCGACGCAGGTCTGCCATGGCAGACGTGCAGGTTGGTCGGGGAAAGAAGGGAAAAAGGGTGCGGCGGCCTAGGGGTGCTGGGGGGTGTCGGCTGGTCGAGTGAGGGTGGCCGGCAGAGCAGAAAAGGGGAGGCGGCATGCAGGCGGCGTGCAGGCGGCGTGCAGGCGGTCGGAGCAGGGGGCGGCGTGTTGCAGGTCGCGCACGCGAGGAGGAAGAAGACGGCGGTCCGACCGGCGGTCCGGGAGAAAAGAAAAGAAGGGGGAAAAAACCGGCCGGTTCAGCGAACGTTAAAACACCCTAGTAAAACGCGGCGTTTTGGTGCTTATTTGGACAAAGCGCGGCGTCGAGTAGCTGGCAGGCAACAGCTACTTCCTTAATTCGGCGCGCAGCGTTTCAGCGAAAGGAGGGGCGAAACGCTGCGTTTCACCGTGCGAGGACGGGCCGAATGGCGCTGGGCCGCGGGAAGGAGGAAGGGAAAGGGGGAAAGGGCCGGGGCTGGCCCAACGGGCGAGAAGAGGGGAAAAAGAAAAAAGAAAAGAAGAAAGAAAAAGAGAGAAGAAAAGAAAAAAAGAAGAAGGGGAAAAAGAAAAAAAATAATAATATGGGATATTTAAATTATTTAAAATATTTGATGTATACAAAATAATATTTAAATTCATTTTTAGGCTAAATTAGGATTTTTAAGGGATTTTTCATAAATTCCTTTTTAATTAGCAAACACCTTAATTTTTCTCCAATTAAATTACTTATAAAATTATTAAAATTTAGAAACTATTTTCTCCTTCTTATTTTAATTAAAATAATTTATTTAATTAACTTTTTCTTTAAATGCCTAATTAGCTAAAATACCCAAATTCCTCCTAATTAAAATACTTATAAATCTCTTCTTGATTTTCCTTAATTAAATACCCTTTTATTTTAATAAAATTAATTTATTTAAATAATTTTCTAATAAAACCTCTTTTAAATATAATTTATAAAATTAGGAATTTTCGGGGTATTTCATATAGAGTCTGAATCTAAAGAGGAAGAGTTGGAGACTAACTTGATTAGGGATGATGCTAGTGAATCAGAAGAAGAGATAGAATTCCAATAAGCAGAGATCTTTTTATGGTACGTAGGGCTTTAAATAGTAATAAGTTATCTAACTCAAATGCAATTCAGAGAGAAAATATATTTCATACTCGATGTTTGATTGATGATAAGTGTTTTAACATGGCCATAGATAGTGGTAGTTGTATTAATGTTGCTAGTAATTTATTAGTATCTAAACTAGGCTTACCAACTACTAGACACCCAAAACCCTATAGACTATAGTGGTTAAATGAGTTAGGGGATGTTAAAGTTAGTCAGCAGGTTTTAGTAAATTTAAAGTTAGGTAAGTATGAGGATTCTATTCTGTGTGATATTGTTCCTATGCATGCTGCTCATTTATTATTAGGTAGACCTTGGCAATATGATAGGAGAGTGACACATGATGGTTATAAAAATAGATACACCTTACATAAAGATGATAAAAAAAATTGTTTTAGCACCTATGACTCCAAAAGAAATCTTTGATGATCAAATTAAAATAAAGTCCGATTATAAGGAACTATCCAAACAGAGTATAGAGACTGGTATTAGTTCAAAGGAAGTTAAAGGAACATCTGGGTTTTATGCTAAGGGTGGAGATGTAGAAAAAGCAATTAAGAGACAAGCAAATGTATATTTGATGGTTTATAAGGAATGCTATGAGTGTCAATTAGAGTTAAGTGAGGAAATACCTACTGATGTGAGGCATTTATTAGAGGAATATAGTGAATTGTTTCCTAAGGAAATTCCCTATGGATTACCTCCATTAAGAGGGATAGAACATCAAACAGACTTTGTACCAGGAGCTGTTATACCAAACCGACCTGCGTATAGGGGTAATCCTGAAGAGGTAAAGGAATTAAAGAGGCAAATTTCTGAATTATTGAGTAAAGGCTATATTAAGGAATCAATGAGTCCATGTGCATTTCCAGTATTATTAGTGCCTAAGAAAGATGGAAGTTGTAGAATGTTCATACATAGTAAAGCAGTAAACAAAATAACCATTAAGTATAGGTACCCTATACCAAGGCTAGATGAGATGTTAGACCTTCTACATGGTGCTGTGATTTTTTCAAAAATAGACTTAAAAAGTGGATACCATCAAATTAAAATGAAACCAGGAGATGAATGGAAGACAGCCTTCGAAACTAACTTTGGGTTATATGAATGGTTAGTAATGCCTTTTGGATTATCCATTGCTTCCAGTACTTTCATGAGACTTATGAACCATGTGCTTAGAAATTTTATTGGGAAATTTGTGGTTGTTTATTTTGATGACATACATATTTATAGCAAGTCTTTAGAAGAACATTTGAGACATTTAAGAATTATTTTGGATGTGTTTAAAGCATAACAGGTGTATGTCAATTTAGCTAAGTCTAGATTTTGTTTAGAAAGTGTAGTGTTCCTAGGATTTGTTGTGGGTAAGGATGGTATATCTGTGGATAAAGAAAAGATTAAAGCTATTTAAGAATGGCCTGTACCTAAGACTGTGACTGAAGTAAGGAGTTTCCATGGTTTGTTTTCTTTTTACAGAAGATTTGTTAGGAATTTTAGTACCATAGCTGCTCCCTTAACATCAATAACAAAAAAAGAAAATGGGTTTAAATGGGGTTTAGAACAACAAAAATCTTTTGAAACTCTTAAAGATAAATTAACCCAAGCACCTGTATTAACCCTTCCTGACTTTGAAAATATGTTTGAATTAGACTGTGATGCTTCAGGGTTGGGAATAGGGGCTGTACTTTCTTAAGAAGGTAAACCTATAACTTATTTTAGTGAAAAATTAAATGTTAGTACTTTAAATTACTCTACTTTTGAAAAGAAATTGTTTGCTTTGGTAAGAGCCTTAGAAGTTTGGCAACATTACTTATGGCTTAGAGAGTTTGTTATAAACACCGATCAGGAAGCTATCAAGTATTTAAAAAGCCATTCAAATTTAAATAGAAGATAGGGTAGGTGGATTGAGTTTATTGAAAGTTTTCCTTATATAATTAAATATAAAAAGGGAGGTGATAATGTAGTTGCAGATGCTTTATCTAGGAGACATGCTTTGTTGAATGCTGTAGACACCACTTTGTTGGGTTTTTCTTGCATCAAGATTTTGTATTTGGAGGATCATGATTTTAAGAAAATTTATAAAAATTGTGAAAATGCTACACAAGGAAAATATTATATCTCTGAAGGTTACTTATTTAGAGAGAATAGGTTATGTATTCCTGATTGTTCATATAGGGGACTATTAATTCAAGAAGCTCATAATGGTGGACTAATGGCACACTTAGGATTTCAAAAGACTTTAGATATACTAATTGATCATTTCTACTGGCCTCATATGAAAAAAGATGTGTTGAAATATTGTGTTAATTGTATAGCTTGTAGACAGGCTAAGTCCACATCAAAACCTTTTGGGTTATATACTCCATTACCTGTTCCTAATCAGCCCTAGACTGATGTTTCCTTAGATTTCATTTTAGGCTTGCCTAGGACTAATAGGGCCAAAGATTCAATAATGGTTGTAGTGGATAGGTTTAGTAAGATGACTCATTTTATACCTTGCAATAAAACAAATGATGCTGTGGCTGAATTGTTCTTTTCTCATATAGTTAAGTTGCATGGAATACCAAAAACAATAGTGTCAGATAGTGATGTTAAATTTCCGAGTCATTTTTGGAAGGTTTTGTGGAGTAAATTGGGAACTAAATTATTATTTTCAACCACATGTCACCCTCAAACAGATGGACAAACAGAGGTAGTAAATAGGACATTAGGTAATATGTTGAGAGCTGTCCTTGGAAAAAATCTTAAACAATGGGAACATGTATTGCCTCAGGTAGAATTTGCTTATAATAGGACATTACATTCTAATACTAAAAAGACTCCATTTGAGGTTGTGTATGGTTTTAATTCTTTGACTCCTCTTAACTGAGCTCTTTGCCTAATTCTGAATTACATAACTTTGATGCTGAATCTCGTGCCGTTACTATAAAGAATTTGTATGAATCTGTGAGTCAACAAATTACTCAGAGGGTTCAAAAAATGGCTGAGAATGCTAATAAAAGAAGAAAGAAAATGGTTTTCCAACCTAGAGATTTAGTTTGGGTACACCTTAGGAAAGAACATTTTCCAAACCTTCGAAAATCGAAATTAGACCCTAGGGGAGATGGACCTTTTAATGTATTAGAAAGAATTAATGATAATGCTTACAAAAGTGATTTACCTAATAAGTTTGGTAATGTTAGTTATTCTTTTAATGTTGCTGATCTTAGTCCATTTATGGGTATTAATTAGGTTTTAGAGACGAAACCTCTCCAAGAAGAGGGGAATGATATATATCTCCAAAATTTTTATTTAAATAATTCTATTAATTGTTATAGATTATGTTGTACCTATAATTATTTTTCTTATTGTGTGATTGTTTAGGGAATTAATTCAAAACATGGGAATGGATCAAGAGATTGTTGTAGCTGCTGCTGGGAGTTGTTATAGAAATTATGTTGTATTAATTTGTAGAAAATCCCATGTGATGCATTCGCCGGTAAAATTTGGCTAATGGGGATTAAGCGGGCTGTGTAATCTGCCACTCGACCCATAATTATTGGGTTAGTTGGAATGTGGATTACTCAACCCTTGGTAACCATGATTAGCTATTATATATTTTAGCTGATGGAAATTATTTGTACATCTATTACTTTAGATTATTATGCATTGTAATAATCTTGTAAATTTGGGTTGTTTCTTTGACCAACCGTCGACCCATGTTGTATATGTCTCGGCTAATCATTTGGGCTGTATTTGGGCTGATTTGTATAGGAAACAGAGGCCTACGATCGTGTATATTGTACGTCTTTCTTTTGTATTGTATACGCCATATATATAAGGCATATACACCGGCTGTATCAGACACTTTTTGGTCGAATACATTTTGAGATAATTTTCTGGAACTCTCTCTCTCGCTCTCAACTTCTCTCTCGCGACCTCCTCATTTGCATTTCTTCTTGATCTCTTCTCGATCTCTTCTTGATCTTCTCTGTTCTAAAACTTCAGTAGCCATTGATTCAACTGCGCTCTGAGTTTTCTAATCTTCCTTTGGAGAAAATCCTTAGGCTGGTTGTTTCGGTGAATCGAACCCTGCGCTCAATTTTGTTTGTGATCCAGGGAAATTTCTGTGAAACCGTTCCAGGTTTCATCATTTGGTATCTTCCATAAGGTTTTATCCACAAGGACATGAGCCTTCTTTGTTTATATACGTGAGTTGTTTGTTATCTTTATCATCTTATCTCACATAACTAAGTGTCTCTATTCATTTGCAGCCATGAATCTAAGAAAAAAAAATAGAGGGTATCCACATTGAGGATGGATCTTGATGTGACTAAGGCGTGGTAGATCTTCTTCCATAATATTGATTTGTTCATATATATCATGTTTATTTATGAACCATATGTTGAAATTGATCATTTCAATCTCCCAATGCACAATCTTGATTGATTGCTAATCGTGACATATGAAAGTAAAAGTTTCTAAAAAAAATAGTTAAGGGTGTTAGGTGTGATTTTATTTTATATTTTTTTATTGACTATGATTTTGTGGGTATATCATCTACGAAACCCTCATGAGACCTTACTCGTCCTCGATGAGTGACCTAGGAGTTTGAATGGCTTGTGTCACATGTTGTCTTACATGCTAAGAGCAATCATGAAACCTATAAAAGTGACTAGTTAATTTAATTTAATTTGGTTAGACTAAAAACTTACTCGAGGACAAGAAAGAAGCTAAGTGTGGGGGTGTGATGAGTTCATATTTTTACATATGTTATACCCTTATAATCTTAGTTTTTAGTATTTTATTTAAGTAATATAGGTGAATAATTATGATTTTATGTTTATGTGATAATAATTGCATAAATATTATTATTTAAGCTAAAATAATATAAATTAAGTAAATCTAGATTATAATGTTATTTATTTATTTTTATTGATTTTAATTTTTTTTTGGTGTATTTTTTAAATAAAAGAAAAGAAAGAAAAAAATTGAGTTCGACTTTTGGACCAATGACCCAAAGTTCGAAAAACAAGGTTAGCAAAAAGAAATAGGGCTGATTGGAGGATCAAAGAAATAGGAGGCGAAAGGAAGCTCACTTAGCCCTCAAACAGTAGAAGCAGCAGATCAGAGTCAAGGGAGATAGCCACAACAATTAAGAGGAAAGAAAAAGGAGGCAGAATGTAAAAAAAAAGTCAGAGAGTGGCCATAAAAAAGAAAAAGAAAAAAAGAAGAAGAGAACATCAAGGGTTGCATGGAAGGAATAAAAGAAAGAAGGAGCACCAAGTCACACAACAAAGAGAAAAAGCCAGTGTAGCTGATGACATGAAATTTAGAGAAGAGTCAGGAGAGAGAGGAGGAAGCCGTTGTCAGATAGAGAAAAGGGTAGCAACAAGGCATGTTAGCACCAAAAGAAAGAAAAGAAAAAGGGCATGGAAATTAAAGCAGACTGAGAAGAGAAATAAAGATACAGGAATTTTGTATTGGCAGAATTTAATTTAGATGAAATTAATTTTTCATCTAAATAAATTCTTGATCTTTCATCCATAATTAATTCAAGCTATTTCTTTCTCCATTTTTAATTTATATTTTTGGATATATATTTCTATATAATTAATTTAATAATTATGTTTGGCTAATTATTTGTTGCTAGAGAATAGATTGAAACCCTATATTAGGGTTTGAGATATTATTTTACTTTTCTTTGTTTTATGAGATTGTTCATTAAAGCTACTTTAATTGCTATCGTATATATATATATATATATATATATATATACTTTCTGGTATAATTTATATGGTGCATGTCGTGTTTTAGCTTCCTCATAAGTAACAATATGTAAGATTATTTACCTGCTAGATGACCATATACATACACTAGAATTTACAAGTATAAATTGTAGCTATGTTAGATAATAATTCATATAATAGTTTTGTAATTTTAATCAAAGTAATAAAATATTTAGATACGTGTAGGTTAAAGAAAGAAAATATAGCTATACATGCTTAGTGTACTACTGTAGGTACTTACATTGACATCTTTTCAATCATACTTAATGCATTAAATCAAGTTAAATATAGTAATTGTTTGTTGCTACTATACTGCTAGTATTTAATAGGGTTAATATTAGCAATTTGTCATATTAATTATTTAAGGAAAGTAATATAAGGTATATGTACCTGCTTTTGGTATATAACTTGGTTGACATCTTTTTCATGATTAAATGATGACCTAGAAATTAATATTATATTTTGACCTAATCTAGTGATGGATTTTAATTTTTCTAGTATATTTATCATAATTGTGGTTATCCATTATTATTATTATTATTATTATTATTATTATTATTATTATTATTATTCTATTTTAGTTTACTTATTAATTTTATTATTTTATAACCCCCATTAATATTTTATTTTTATATATATATTTTTTATGTTATTTAGGGTTTTATTTTTATTTATTTATTTATTTTAGCTAGTTGAATAGAGGCAATCCACTACTAGAAATCCTAAATCCACCACCTCGGTTGAGCATCTCTTAGTCCTCTAAGAGACATATCTAACATTTGATTAAAGTCGGTAAATGTGAAAACATGAGTCTCATTAAACAAGAGGAAATGGATTTGTAATACCCCCTATTTTTGTAAACTAATTTTTTTAATTAAAATAGGTTTTGTAGAATTTATAAGCAAAAACAAAAGGGGATGTGCCACATTCAACATAAAACATGTACTCTTTTTTCCCAAACTATGCTAAGTGGAAAGATAAACATAACTCATATATGGAGAGTAGGTGAGGAAAGTACTTGATCCCCAAAAAGGTCAAAGATATAAAATAGAGAGAAGTTAACTTATATAATATAAATATAGGACTAAAAGTGCATATATATATATATATATATATATATATATATATATACACGTAATTAGACAAATGTTCATTGTATATACCATATCAAAAACTAATTACCTACAAAATAAGGTGACATATGCTCATGGGAATGAGCAGTTGTCTATAAAATAGGCATGTTAATACTCACGTATTAAGTAAGATAAGAATTACATCACTAAATTAAGGCATGCATAACACATAGGATCATATAACAAGATATATACTATACATGTATATTATTTATGATGTGAAGGACTTAAGAGAAATAGTATTAGAGCCGATCATTTGGTGGTCACACAATTCCATTTAATTAATCACATTGAGACTATATACCCACTTGTATTGCCTCATATTTTTTTTTCTCTATAGATAGGAGAAAAATATGCAACAGGGACACTAGTAAACTGCTAATCCTTAAGCACCTACATCTCCTATATGTTGGTAGAACAGACTAGTATAGAGTAGCTATAGGGTTCTTTTGTAACACTCTAAAAGTCACAGTTTAAAAAAAAAAAACAAAAGCAATAAATTTAGAACCGCCACACTTAGTACTAAACTAGTTCACTCCTACCGTTCTAATACCAAATGCTAAAGCTAAAAAGGATTATTGATAAACTTACATTAATTCTTAAACCAAGAGTTCATAAAAAGAAAATTAGAAGATTCATAGAATAGAAATTGGAGACACGTAAAAAGTTTACATAATCCAAAGTACGTAGTCAAAGTTCCTTGAAAGGAATAATGTCTACAAATGATAGTAGTTTAGTTCTGGGAAATCCAATACAAAAGAAATGACATAAAGAAATAGAACAACATACAGAGAGAATCTAGCCACCCCACTCCCAGTCAACACTCAACCCCACCTGATGCCTCATGAATATCGAAGGCATCGAAAAATGCATCACCCACCTACACAAAGTCAAAAGGGCCTTCTGCTCATGAGAATGAGAAGCACCTATAAAAAGGATGGTCAATACGCTAAGTACTGAGTAAGGTAACCATGTACTAAGGTCGACACACAAAAGCACATAATCCTAGCAGAATAATAAAATAGCATACAATCACTTCAGATAAATAACTAAAGGCCATATTATAGTTTGGATTAATTATTTAGTTAATCTCTGATCAGTACTCATTTCACACCATGCTTTTTATCAATTCCATGTAAGTACGGGAACCCCACTATTTTAGCCAGTGGATCGATCACTTATAGGGCAACGTGCCCTAACCATTATTATAGCTGGTTGATCGGTCACATATATGGCAGGACGCCCTAACCACTATTTCTTACTAGTGGATTGGTTTGGCCTCTACTTGCATAGTGTTCTATTGTAAGTACTTATTGTCTTTTATGTGTCTTAGCAAAACTCAGGGTTTGGTTTATTGAGCTCGGGATCCCCTACTATTATAGTCGGTAGATCGGTTACACATAGGGCAACATGACCTAACAACTATCATACGCCGGTGGATCGGTCTCCAGGGCACCCTGGAACCTGGCCACTATTATGCTGATGAATCATTCTAGGCCTAGCTCAATAATCTTCCATTTCACATGATTAGTGTTTTACAATGTCTTATTCAATAGATTTCACCCTAGACATGCATTACTAACTCCCTCTATGCTTATCCCCCAAAAAGGGCTCATCCTATATCTTAAGATTTCTGCACCTCCTAACTCACCCTGACATCCTTTCCTTATTCCACTTACTTACACCGGAAACCCAAATCCTAAGTATGTGAGTAAAGGCCCACTACCTTACATCTCTAAGTTCACTCACTACCTTGCTCTAGAGTTTTCTCTAGAAATCTTGATTTGGGCCTATGTGGCCCATCCTCCTCTGCCTCAAACAACCCAAACTATTTCAATATCCCACACATCACAACTCTTAAGTTTGACCCTCAACATCTCACCTTACTCACCAAGTACATGTGTGATCACAAAAACTCTAAGTGGCCACACTAAACCCTAGCTTCCTCATGTTCTCATGTCACCCCTCCATTTCTCACATTCCACTTCTTATTTTTCTATGCCAATCATGCTCATCTTCACTTGATAATTTCCATCATCCTCTCGTACTTCACTCACCCTTATTTATTTCTTCTTTTACCTCCTACTTAGATTAGAGTTTTTCCCTAAGCTCTAGCTCAGTCTCCTATATACCTTTATATTGTCCCACATACTATTTTCACCCAAAGCCTCCAAACACCCAAACAACTCTTCCATTACATTCCTTACATTCCAAGTTAACTTTTTATATAAACTTTACTCCCATGCAGACCCTAACCTTCCCATACAAACCTTTTAAACTTTCTCATGAAAAATCCTAGAATCCCATGAAAATCCTAGATTCTTTCACGCAAAACCCTAGATTCTTCCACTCTTTTATTTTATTTAAAATCCCCTTTTTATTCATCCACTCATTGATCATTAAAATACTTAGGTTAACTCATGTCCCTTGGTTAACTTATTCCCCTTTGGTTAACTTACTTCCTCTGGTCAACTTACTTCCCCCTTTTCCTTTTTCATCCTTTCCATCCTACAATACCATATTAACCATCCTCACATGCATGTCTTAAAGGGTCACAACACATTACATCACATTTTACCACATATATATATAGTACACATGCCATATGAAAACACATAAATATACCTCAACTCCAAGCCACAGTACACATGAAATAGTTATAACGATAAGCATAAGATACAATACACATCATGATACATGGCATACAAGGCAGATAAGGCACATAATACATATAAGGCCTTAGTTACACCCTTACCTAATACGACATCGGTCTTGGAGCACGCTCCTACGCCTCTATAGGGTTTCGACTGGTCTCACCTATAAGAGGAAAAACTAAAGATTAGGTTCCCTCATACTAAAAATACTATTATTTCCTAATTTATTCTAAGATTAGGATTTTAGATAAAATAATAATATAATAATAACACTAACTAAATACTAATTTTGCTAAAGATAAAAGTAATAATAGTAATATTGTAAAAGATGATAATATAAGGTTTGGAGTTCTTACCCTAATAATAATAATGATACTAAAAATAATAATAATGATAATGAAAATAATAATAATAATAATAATAGTATAATTCGAAATAAATGGTAAAATAAGGGCTTTGACACTTCACCAAATTACTACTACTACTACTACTACTACTACTACTACTACTACTACTACTACTACTACTACTACTACTAATAATAATAATAATAAATACAATAATAGTAATACAAAATGATAATAACAATAATAATAATAATAATAATAGTATAAATCGAAAATAATGTAAAGTAGAGTTTTGACCCTACTTTGAAATAATAATGATGATGATGGCGATAACACATAATAATAATAATAATAATAATAATAATAATAATAATAATAATAATAATAATAATAATAATAATAATAATAATAATAATAATGATGATGATGATGATGATGATGATGATGATGATGATGATGATGATGATAATAATATTCAAAATAATGGAAACATAATAAAATTAAATAATTAAAGCTTGTACAAATAGGGTATAAGGGTTAAGAGGGTTTAGGGTACCACCTTAGGTTGGTGGTGATAGGCGGCACCGATAATGGTGCACAGTGACGACGGTAGTAGGGAAAAGAGAAGAAAAGAGAGAGAGTTGAGTGCTGAAAAAGGTGAGGAAGAATTAAAGTGGGAGTTAGGGTGTTTATGATTGCCTAGATGGAGAGGAGTGGAATGAGGGTGGTGGCACAACCAAAGGTGGTGGCACACGATGGCGGTTGTGGTGGCCGAGAGTAGAGGAAAGAGAGAAAAAGAGGAGGAGAGGGATTAAGAGGAAAAGAGCGGTAGTGGAAGTAGAGGGGAGTCTGCAGAGCACTTTGGGAGGTGTAGGAGGCGGTGGTTATGGAGGAAGTGGTGGTTAATGGTGGTGTGACGGGCGGTGGAGGTGGAAGGAAGGGCTGGTCAAGGAGGTTATTTTGCATGGCCGGTGTGGCTCATGCAAGGCAAATCGAGGGAGAAGAGTAGTGTAGTTTTTTAGAGGGTGGTGTAGAGAGTGCTTAGGTGGGAGGCTAGGGCGGCGTCGTTGGTCGACGGTGACAGGGCTGGTGTCTGAAAGGGTGGTGGTGTATGGGAAAATTTTTCTAGGCTAAGGGAAAAAGCTCGAGTACAGGGTTGGAAATGGGGTATTTATAGGCTAAAGGATAGGGAAATTGGTCAGAGGGGTGACAGAAAAATAGGGTAGTTAGGAGAGGGCACTGGCCGGCGACGGCATGGCGGTAAAATTCAAACGCGGCGGAGGGTGGTTGCACAAGAAAGAGGGGGTTGTGCACGAGAAGGAAGGGAAGTGGGTTAGGTCAAAGTAGCTTGCAAGTTAGGGAGAAGGAGAGAGGAGAGAAATGGCCATTCAATGGCATGATTAGCGATGAAAAACCAGGGAGGTTGCAAGTTGACGGGGAAGGGAGGAGGGAGAAGAAGAAGAAGAAGAAGAAGAAGAGGGTTCGTGTGGACCGGTGATACAAGAAGAAAAGAAAAGAAAGAAAAGAAAGGAAAAATCAGTCGGGTGACAGAAGGTTAAAAATGGGGTCAAAATGCAGCATTCCGAGGTAGGCCACACTGAAGGAGAAAAGGTTAGGGGAATTGGGCCGTAAGAAAGGCCCAATTCAGGGGAAAAGAAAAGAAAAGGAGGAGGAGAAGAAGGAAAAGAAAAGAAAAAGGAAGGAAAAGAAAGAAAGAAAAGAAAGAAAAGAAAAATAGGTGGGTTAGGTTATTTGGATTATTTTGGTAATTTAGAATATTAAAAATAATAATATTTAATTTTCTTTTTAGGCTAATTTAAGATTTTAAAAAAAAAATTCCTAAATTTTATTTTAATTAGCAAAACACCCTAAATTTTACTAATTAAAATATTTATTATTTTCTTCTTGATTTACCCTAATTAATTCCCTTTTATAAAAATAATTTATTTAATTAATTTTTCTAATAAATCCTTATTTAAATAAAATTCTTAAAATTAGGATTTTTGGGTATTTCATCTTTGGTTTTGATAAAACCAAGCATTTTATATTGAAATATTTCCAACACTTTGGAATCACTTTGGTCCCAGCTCATGTGATCTTCCACTTTAGGTATTAATGTCTTATACATCATTATTCAAACGCTTAGCACTTAGAAGTGCACCACTTGATTACTTATTATCATAAAACTACCACTTATTTTACTATTAAATTATCACATGGGATATTGCTTATAGTTACATGAAATACCGATTGTAATACCACAAATTTTATCTAACCCTAATTTAGAGCAATAAATATAGTAAAATAATTCTAATATCAAAAATTTTATATTTCTATCCTACTCTAACTCTCTAATCCTAAATATTAGCATAACCCTAACCTTTATTTTGGTTTAATAATAATTTTCTCAACCTAAACTTAAAACCAGATGTTTAATAATTAATTTATCCCATTATCTTAACTAACATTAAACCTAAATCTTTTATTTTTGTTCCTTTTTTTCTTTCCCCCCACTTTCCCATCAAAATCATTTCCCTACCTTGGCTCCCATCCCTCTTGCACACCAATCCCTCCTACCTAGACCTTACCTTTGCTACGCCCCACCCAATCTCAAGTCAAACCACCACTCCTCCCATACCTTGCGTGTGTTAATTATCATAACCTTACTAACTGTCTTCCTCTCTGCCATCCTCACCCTATCCCCTTGAGCATGTATATATGTACACATACACACAACCCTTTGCACCAAACCACTCTTCCTTTTCCTCCATTTTTCTGTTAAAAACATCACCACCAAAGCATCATATTCATCCTTTTTCTTCTCCTCCTTGCCATCGCCAAATAGCCTTAAGGACGACCATCGATAGCACCCTTCAAGGCTCCTCCACAAAACCTGAACTAAACCCCCCAACCATCTACTAAACCAACCACACCTCACCTCTCCATTTGGCATAAATAGCCACAA
Organism: Tamarix chinensis; assembly: GCA_030549775.1. Taxonomy (NCBI): domain Eukaryota; kingdom Viridiplantae; phylum Streptophyta; class Magnoliopsida; order Caryophyllales; family Tamaricaceae; genus Tamarix; species Tamarix chinensis. The sequence continues at coordinate 76,059,352 of CM060171.1, read as the reverse complement.
ACCATTTCTCTTTTTCTTTCCCCTTGGTTGAGGCTACAACCGCTGCACCACACCATTCCTCTTCAGTAACCTCCACCACGACCCACACTCCACCTTTGACCGACCACAACATAGCTTCCCTCTTTCTTTTTCCTCCTTTGCCGAGGTAACAAAAACTAAACACCACCATCACCATTCGACTAAACCAACCACACCATGCCTTCCACCTTTATCCATTCTTACTAGTGCCATCCTCTTATTTTAGCCTCCCTTATTGGTGCATGCCCTCGAGAAATGTCACACCCATCCATTGTTCCACCCTTTCTTTCAGCAAAACCTACTATTCCTCCCCACTTGGTTGCTTAAAGTTTTCTTAAATAACTTATTTAGTATGTTTTAGTTTTCCTCCATTATTTTATCCTCCATTCCTTTATCTTTTCATAACTATGGTATTCAATTCTAATGGTGTTTCATTATCATTTCTTTGGTGACATTCCTAAGGTTTCAAAAGATACAGGATAGGATAAGCATGCTTAGAGACCATATTCATTTTCGTAAGGATATTGTCATAATATAGGATTTTTGTTGCTAAATGTTATGCATGTTACTATGTTATACCATGTTATTTTTATCATATAATTAAATACATGATTGTTAATGATATGATATAAGGTTGATATTATATGATAGAAGTGGAGATTATATGATATTGTTATTCTATGTGGAAAACCCTCGGTGTCATATATGGATGCAATATACGTTAATAAGGTATGATAAGTGGAGGAAATGATTATTATAAGGTATGTGGTGATAAATGGTGGATTTGGAAATAATGTTACTAATATATGTAAGATCTATATAATAGAAGGCTTATGTTATCAGTAAGGGTATTTTCGTTAATATGGGAATCATGTTATTCTATTAAGGTATGTCATTTATAATGTGTAAAGGAGTTTATAGGAAGTAGTTAGAGTAGTCATGAATGACCTAAAATATGAAAATGGCCTAACTTGGCAATAGTAGACCTAAAACGAGAAGGCTATTATTACATGTGTAAAATGGTAAAGTTAGACAAAAAAATTCAAATATGTTGTTAACATTAGGGTTTTGGGAATCCATATTGAATATGGTATTTTTTATCCATATAAGAAAAATTATGATGGATTTATACAATTAAGGTTTATAAGCCCTAAGAATAGTAACTTTTAAGATAGGGTTATTATCATATGTGCAAGACCTTAAAGTTAGGCCTCAAAATTGGAGTATACTAATAATAATGATATTTAGGGAAATTTTAATAATTTTGATGGATAAAAGCATAACAAAAGAACAGTTATGACTAAATGATAAAATTAGAATTTGGGGGGAATAGAGGGGTCTTAATCCTAAAGAATAACCTGAGGATCTTTGTGATGTGCTTTATCTACTTTAAATATGTTCTATACTTTTCATATCAATAATGAATAAGATATTAATCATTTAAATTGAAAAATCACATGAGGCAAGCTGAGGTATTTATAGGTCCGTTCTACAAGACGATAATCCTAGCTTAAGAGCTTTTTTGGGGTCCTTAACTCAACATGAAATATAATATAGTTTGAGATAAATTATGAATAAGATATTGATGATTTAAAGTGGAAGGATACGTGAGTTAAGACTAAGGTGTTGGGTCTGTTCTATCGGGCATTAATAGTAGCTCAGGTATGTTATTCCTAAGAGGTGATTCAAACCATTCCACTGATTTAAAAATAGTGGCTTCCCTAATAGGTATTGGGTCTATTCTACCAGACAATAATAGTGGTTACATGTGTTGTCCATAAGAAGTGCATCAAACCGTTCCATTGATTTAAGCCTAGTAGGGTTCCTAAACTTAACAGAAAAAAATTGTTATATCTAATATAGAATCATGGATCAATACTTACCTTTTGATATTTTTGGTGTTTCTATATGTACTTATTATCTAATATGAATGCATGTATTTAACTATATTCCTAACTTGATAGTATTGTCACCTTACTCAGTACGTAGCTTACTAACCATTTTTTTATGGGTGTTTCTCATTCTCACGAGTAAACAACCCTAATGCTTTTGTGCAGGTCATTGGGCATTAGATAGATGATTTTTCCTTCTATGATGCGTTGTATTGGTGGATTGATTATTCTCTACTAGGTTTTTGGTTGAAGAGTCATGTTATCTGGATGATGATTTTATCCAAATATATTTGTGGACTCTCAATTCCATGGTAACCCCTTTGCATGTGTTTGTTATTGTATTCAAAATTGATCTCTAAAATTGTATTTGTATTTATAAAATTTCTCTTGTTATATATTTATTTTTGGTCACATTTCAACAATTTTAACCTTATGATTGATGTGAGGGTGGTCTGGTAAGCTAGGCTTATATCAATTATGGTGGTAACACCTGATATTTTGATTATAAACTTTTACTATAAAAAGAAATTTTTTAATAGTAAAATCTTGGTTGTTATAAGTTTGCACCAAAGCTTTGGTTTTGATTGCCTCATTTTATTTTCATAATTTGGTTTTCAATGATCTCTTATTTGATTTATCAGTCTATTTCATTATATTAGAAAAACTCGATTCTTCAAAATTTCTAGATTAACCTATGATGAATCGAGAATGGGTATCCTAGGTGGCCTTTGAATATGATTGTGTATATTATGTGTTAGTAAGATAGGAATATTTTTCCTAAAATATTTTCTGTCTGGCCATTAGATTAGCATAACACTTAACAGCTACATAGGTCATTTGGAGGAGACCTTCGAGGCATTCATTGAGTTCTTCTAATGTCCACTACCACCTTAATCTCATGCACCACCATCACCTCTACATCACCCACAGAAGGGTATCAGAGAGGACCATCTCCATAGGTTTATGGTGATGAGGACCTAGTTATCCTCAAAGAATGAATTTAGGACATGGATAGGACATATGAGGTAGTTGACTACCTGTAACACCCACAAATTTACTACTGAAAAATTTCGTTTAAAATCAAAAGGTTTAGCAGAAGCAGAGGATAAAACCGTAAACTCGGGGGTATTACCGCCACACTTAGTACCGGGCTGGTTCACTCCTACCGCTCCGATACTAAGTGCTAAGGCTAAACCAAGAAAATTGCCAAGTAAGATCCATCAAAACACGAGTGCATAGTCATCATAATCATCCATAAAACAAGATGTCAACCATATTTAAAACATTGTTTTTTTTAAAATTACAACTTAAGAGTTCCGCTCCAAGATACGAACACAATACAAATACGACTAAATTAAAACAGATGGAAACAAGGATAGAAGAGGAGTTCGGCCGGCTCGCTCTCGGCCCCAACCAAGATAGGCTCAACACTCGGCCCCACCCGATGCCTCGTAGGTATCGTAAGCATCGAAAACATGGTCTCCTACCTGCACAAGGTTAGATGGGTCCTCTACTCGTGGGAATGAGCAGCACCCATGAAACGGATGATCAGTACGCTACGTACTGAGTAAGGTAACATATGAGCTAAGGCCAGCACATAGGACATATAATACAAGTTCAGCACATAGACAACATACAACAACATGCAGGACAAAGGCTAAATATATCCTCGGTGCTTTATCCTTTTATTCTCGTTAATGATAATAAGTCCATTCCACACATTCTTCATTAGCCCATGTGAGTCCGGGAGCCCCACTATTATAGCCGGTGGACCGGAAGATATACGCACAGGGCAGAACGCCTCTGATCCACTATTATAGCCGGTGGACCGGAAAATAAACGCACAGGGCAAAATGCCTCTGATCCACTATTATAGCCGGTGGACCGGATCATGGCCCCGACTCACATGGTGTTTCGCTTTAAGTACTTAGTATCTTTCCCATGGATTAACTTATTCATTTGGTTTGTCGAGCACGAGATCCCCCACTATTATAGCCGGTGGACCGGAAGATAACGCACAGGGCAGAACACCTCTGATCCACTATTATAGCCGGTGGACCGGAAAATAAACGCATAGGGCAAAACGCCTCTGATCCACTATTATAGCCGGTTCAGCAACGGAAAAAATGCCTTATTAAAACGCGGTGTTTTGGTGAGTTTTTTGGACAAAGCGCGGCGTCGAGTAGCTAGCAGGCAACGGTTACTTTCATTAATCGTGGTGTAGCGTTTCGGCGGAATGAGGGGCAAAACGCTGCGTTTTACTGCCAGGGGGGAAACCGAACGGCGCTGGGCCGAGGGGGAAGGAGGAAAAGAAAGGGAGTTGGGCCGCGGCTGGCCCAACAGCGAGAAGGGGGGAAGAAGAAAAAGGAAAAAGGAAGAAAAAGGAGGAAAGGTTTATTTATGTTATTTTATTTTAGTATTTTATTTTATATAAATGTTTAGAGTATTTACCTTGGTTACTTAGAGTAAGAATATTTAAATAATTAAATAAAATATTTATCCTCCTTTTTAGGTTAATTTAGGGCCCAAATATATATATATATATATAAGATACCCTTTATAAATTATCTCAAAATTCCTATTAGCTTTCCCTACAAAATCCCTTTAAAAAAAAGAGTAATATATTAAATAAATTCCCCAATAATCCGTATTTAATGACTTATTTCCAAAATAATAAATTCTGGGGTATTTCACTACCCACTTACTTTGAAGGCAAGCATTATAGTTTTCTTTTTATGAGGAGTCACTGACACCTGGTGGAAATATCTATGTGTGTAGGGAGGACCGTTAATGTCCTAGGAGGAATTTAAGGCAGCAATTCATACTAAATTTTACCATAAGAGTCTTAAGAGGGACAAGCTAAAGGAGTTTATATAACTAACTGAGGAGAGCATTACTGTGAGGTAGTACCACACCCACTTCACCAAGTTATTGATGTTTGCACTATGAATAGTAGCTAGGGAGTCGATGATCTATCACTTCGAGTAGGGATCCATTTTAGTATCTCAAGGATGATGGGTGCAATTGATTTTTAGTATTTGACCACATCATATGAGTAGTGTGTGTCACCGCTACTCTAGTATAGGAGAAGGCTTCCATTTTGGATAAGAGGAAGTTGGAGACATATATTTCTAGAGGCATAATCTAGTTTTGAGGATGCAAACCTCTAGGGTTTCAGTAGCAAGGCTACATCCAACCTTAGGGAGGTCAGTTTCAACACTAGGGTTAAATAGGTTGTTAGCGAATATTTTTAGGTTAGCTGAGGCACTTCATGTGTCATTTGTGTGATCGAAATTATCTCAGGTAAGACTGTCCGGGTAATCTTATTCATTATAGGATATTTGGTCAGCTGGACGATCGACCATTTGAGTGCTAGCGTAATTAGGGAAAGTTTTAATAGTAGGGAACCCTGATACTTCAGCAACCTTACCAATCGTAGAAGTAGTAACAACATAGTGCACTTTCCTTAGCAAATAGTCAGACTAGGGAGGCTAAGGAGAGACCACAGGGGTCTCGCCCATTTCCTCAAGAAGGACACACCCAAGGTTCTGGAGGGTATTATGGAGGATACCAAGAAGGATGATTAGGAGGCACTAGAATGTCATCAACCAGACAAAGGTTGATCAGTAGATGGATATGGTCACGGGTACATTCTCCACCCTTTCATTATTAGTTTATGTCTTGTTGATTCAGGGTCCTCTTACTAAACACTTAGGTAAATTTAATTCATTGAAACATATCACAAACAATCACATATTCCAAGATTACCACTTTTATCTAAATAGTTGTATAAGGTTAACAACAAAAATATTCTATATAATAAGCTTAATCACCATAAAATAAGACTACACATCGTATTGTAAAATTTTACTATTCATGTAAAGTGCTATTTACAATCGATGAGAAAAATATGCTCAAAAAATATAAACATGTTATTTTATCAAAATTAACCTAGATCACCTTAAAAATTCACTAGAAATATCGTCAAGACATTACATAGCTACCAAATGCAAAAACATGCAAAAGGTAAAAAATTCACAAAAATGCACTAAAAGTTCATTTAAAGAAAAATCAACACATACACCACAATTATACCAAATTCTTTCCTAGCTACATTTACTTAGATCCAAAGCACTCAAAGAGGTCCAATAACACCCTTCTCCTGAAGTCGTTAAACAAAATCAACACAACCATAAGAAAACACCATAAAAGAGAACAAAATAAGGAAAGAGAAGAAGAAAATGCACACTCCTCCTTATAAGCAAAACATCTTTAATTTAGGAAGAGTCCAAACTCCTCAAGATTTATTTAATATAAACACTAATGGCTAAAAATTAATAGTTAGAAGTTAATAATTAAGAAGGCTGAAGTATTATGATGGAGAAGAGGGAGGGAGTTAGGAAAATTTGAGGAAAGAAAATGAAAAAGGAGAAGATAGAAGATGAAAAGAAATGAAGTAAAAAGGCTTTTTGGTTAAGGTTAGGATATTTGTAGATATTTATAATATAAGAAGAATTTACTAATAATAATCATATAAAAGAAAAGGATATTGTTGGTTGCTAGTCATATAAGGACTAAGGGTGATTAATTTAGTGTCTATAAAGTTAAATGGATGGATATGATCAATTTCATAAAGATTTGGGTAATATTGGAAGAAGAAAATATAATTTACCCCACCACAAAAATATGAAAATATGGCACTTTATATATGATTGTTGTAACAAGAACAACCATATATGACTTATATAGTAAAAAATAGAGTGGTTTGAGAAAAGGAGTAGTATAGTGAGAAACATATGGTAAAAACTAGAGCGGGTTCGAAAAAGGAATAGTGTTGTGGGAAACTATAGGCAAAAATTTTACAATTATAAAAATCATCTATAGTGTATCCTAAAAGGGACAACTTAAGGAATACTATAAATTACAATTTTGTTTTAAAATAGTCATCTATAATTTCATGGATTTTTTTAACCAAAAATATTAAGGGAATGGATGATAGTTTTGGATTATGACTATTGTTTACACCTTGATCCACTCTTTCCCCCTTTCTTCACTTACTTTGATTTTGATTTTTACCTATTTACTCAAACACAAAAGAGTGAAGTTCCAATAGTGTGAAGAACATCTACCATTTTTCCACTTAAATCCTTTTTCTCTAGTGTCCATCATCATGTTTTCCTCTTTCCTTCACCATCATTGTCCTTTACTTACTTTAGGTATGTATTTTTCTCCTTCATTCATGTCTAATGTTGCACAAAAACTCTAGTTTTCCATGGTTAAATAGTTTTTCCCCTTGAAATATGATTTCTCAATTTCACTCTTTAATATGTTATGTAGCCCTTAAAAGTGGCTTCAAGTGTTTCCTGTAGTCGTGATTTGGTTTTATAATTTTACGACATATTTATTTTCCCTTTTTTTGTGGTATGCATGCTTTAAATGATCTCTTATTTGGTTGGTTGCTACTATTTTATCAATAAGAAGTATAAAATATTAGTTTCTACTAGTTGATTGATTACATGATCTATTATAAAGTTGTTACTATTTCAAGTATTGATTGAAATGTTATTTATTTTTATGTGGATATATAAGTTTATAGAGTTGTTTTTCCCTTGCTCTATGATAAATTGAGCAAGAATAACTTTGTTAGACTTTTACAAAGGTGTATATAATGCTAGCTTGATGTGTGTTGGAATTTTAAAATATTGGTAAAAGAAGCTAGGTTTTGGGAAAAAAAATTACTTGCTTATGTGAAAATAGGAAAAAAAAACTGATTAATGCCTTACTAAAATCCAAATATTTGGTTTCTTTAATGGTTAATTTCATGTAGTTGGTATGACATCTCAAGATGATCAAGTAGGAAGAGGTACTAAAGAAAAAAAAATATGGAGGGTATTTATGAAGAATGTATCTAAGTTAAGGCACAAGTGACTTAGATATACAATTGATAAATTTACTAATGGAGTGTCAACTAAAGAGAATGTGATATATTATATAAGATATGCGAATACTAATGTTTGTGTAATAGTTCCCATTATGATTCTTAACTAGATAAAGGTGCCTAATGGGATGAAAGAAAAGATATAGGATAATATACAAGCATAATGTGCATTTATGTACTAATATTATATTATCATTTAAGTTATATACTAATAATATTTATTACTCTCATAATGTAAAGTGGTTTTGATGTGCCCAGACGTTGTAAGAGGATTTTACTTTAAGATTGTGCCAAATTTTAAAATGACTTTAAGTTTGATATAAAATGTCTTTATATGGTTTTTGAAGATGGAATTTACATATCAAAACCAACAATATATTTTCAATTTGTGATCATACCCTACCAATGGGTTGAGTTTGTTAGGCTTAAAAAGCCAGAAGAAGCTAAGGTATGCAACTACTTGCATTATATATTATGCCTTAATAAAATTGATAATTATATATATATATAATTAAATTTATTTATAACTTATATGTTTTTAATGATAAAAGAAGAAAAAAAAGGTAGAATAAAACATGAAGAAAAATGCTTGCCCTCACTAGAACTCATGTACCAACAATAATTCCATAAGAAATAAGTTGGTATGGAAGTAAATTAGATCATTATACATTAAATATTTTTATTTTCAAACTATAGTAATTAAAGGAGAAGAAGATAAATGACCATGTAGAAAAGGAATGAACTCCATATGTACCTCTTATAAGAGTTGATGCTTAGGTGAATGTTAAGGTGAATAAGAAAATAGGGCAGGATATTAATGAGAAAACTTAACAAATCTTTGATAAAAATATGATGATTTAGCATTATCTACTTCTCAATATTAATTGGATATCATTTCTAATCGATAACTACAATCCTTTCTCTAACATAAGGAGGTATAGGATATAGGAACAACACTGGTAAGTGACTAAAATGATGTCCTTACTCATGTTTTGGGGACTGAAGAGTACGATGGTTTCCATATTGTGTCACACTATCAATTACTTATGGAAAAATCCCTAGTTCCCATACTCTCAAGGAAGAGGTCAACCATCTACGAAGCAAAGTGGATACTTTAAGATCATGCTAAATAAAGTTAATTGCCAACCAACATGGATGGAGGAGAGAATGATAAAGTTCATAAATAAAAGGAGCTCAGTGATTGACATGGTCGTGTCCACTTCTATAACTCCGAGTATCAAACTTATCCCCGAAGTACCTGAGATAATATACTTTTCTTTTAGTTATTTTTTTATTTAAAGCGTATCTACACTTGAGATATATGAAATTAATGAAGCTATTGCATATATGGTGAATATTCATGCAATCTCAAGACATAAAAGAAAGGGCATATTATTGCCCAAGGAGTCACTTGTGTATTTGAGTAAAAATTGTTAGAGCCCAACATAGTTTAAGTGACTCTCAACATCTATGATGAATATACTTTCTTAATGTTACCATATTTGAAAGATGATTATCATGATATTCTATGCTTTGAAGGGGAATTACTTTATAATAACCTTGTATATGAATTTTTTTTATAATAATTTAAAAATAAATTGTGATTTTTTTCAAAGCAATAGACCAATCGATTTAGGAATCTGTGTATTTTATATCTTTTTGGTTATAATGGATTAGTTGACTAGTGAGCTAAACAAGTTGAAAATGTATACTAAACATGAAATATTTTCTCTATGTTTGAACTTAATCCTCTTCCAATCATTTGCCTAACCTTGAGAATTTGTTATAACTTGGGGGCTAAGAATTTTCATTTTCTAAACCTTTTTTATTTAATTAGGTAAAGGAGGTTTAGATTTTGTGAAAGGTGAAGCGTTCTTGATTTTTATCCTCATTGATTTCAAGAAAAATCTAGATTCTTTCTTTCTTTCTTATTTATTTAATATTTTATTGAGGTGGATCTCCTAAACTTCTAGTCAATAGATTTATATGTGTTTATATATGTCTTTGTATGACTTGTTCATATAATAAACATGTTACTATTCTTGTGCAAGAGAGAATGTATATATGTTTTTTATGAGCTTAGTGATCTTATGACTTTTATATGTCGATCATGAAAGTATTATAATTTGTATATTCAAGTGACTTGAGCATATATGAAGTTATGTTAAGTTATAAGTTAAGAATTGTCATTTTTTCCTAAATTGAAGCACCCGACCTACCACCATAATTTTGTGATCTTGTAATTTCTATTTTTTTTAGTATACCATGAAGTCTATTAGGGCCTTTCCTTAAAGTGTTATATATAACATGTTAGGGGTTTAAAATGTGTAGATTAATATATGCTTAATTGAAGTTTTGAGAGCCTTAGGGACATTTTGGTCAATTTACAGTGTTCATCCATTTTTTGCTGCAAGGATGAATTCTATCAAGTTTAATAAGTTTATAAAGTTTGGTAGTTTGATTTTTTGTATGCTAAGTTGTATGTGAATAATAAATCTATGGAATATTACAGGTATTATGGTCGTTTCAAAATTCCTATAATTTTCATTAGCAATTATATGGTGTGAAAATATTTATTTAGATGTTATTTTACCTTAGTGTGAATTTTTAAAATTTTTATACTTGTATGGTATTTGTTTAGTATTTTAGAAGTAAACTTTTTATCACCATAATTTGATGCACAAACAACTAAACCATAAAGAACTACATATCAAAATTTATGAAATAACCACAAGGAAAATATTGACATATTTATTTGCTACACAAAATCAAAATTTGACCCAAATACCATTAAGGCCAAAAATCATCTAAATCTCACAAAAAGTTTGCATGTTTTAAAACTCATAAAAATTACACACATCTACCTAATTATTAACATTCTAATAATATAATCATCCCTAACTTAAAATAACTCAAACACCATAAATCACCCTTAAGGTCCAATCTTTACAAGTCCAAAAACTCCCAAAACTTCCAACCTCAACATATTTCGTAAATAATAGTTATTAATCACATTTTAGTCTACTAAATCTTATAATTATTACAATCAAATCAACATGCTTAAGAATTTAAAGTAAAGCCTAAAAAGTTGAAAAATAGAGAATATCAAATTAAATCATAAGAAACACATAAAATTATGATTTCACATTGTAGCACATAAATATAATACAAAATAAGCCTAAAAATGATTTCTAGCGAAAAACCATGCTAACATGATATTTGCATAAAAAGAAACTCATATCATCACAAAGACAACCTAGAGTTGTGTATCCTTATCAAAGGATACAATGATCTCTTAGAAAAATACTTGTAATAACCACCTTTAACTACACCTTATGATCACCTATCAAGAAAACATGTATGGCTAGACTGATAATTAAAGGTTAATAAAGGAAATTTAAGGAAATGAGAAAGTGATGGGGTTCGAGCTAGAGAAAATCTAAATAGATGTGTAGAGGATAAAGGAGTGACATGTACGACATTGGTGTAAAGAGGGAAGAAACATGCATGAATCTCGCAAGCGGAGGGTGGCAGCATAAGTAAGCACACCACTGGTATGATTTCTACATGATTTACCAATGTAGGGAAAAGGGAACTATATGAGGTAGTGGGAGAAATGGTTGGTGGATTGTGTGAGTAGTGGCATAGGGTGATGTTTCTAGCTTGAATTTGTAATGTAGAAGGAGGCTTGTGAAAAAAGTAAGTTAAGAAGACACAAGTGAAATACAAAGAAAAAAAGGAAAATAGGAGGATAAGGAATAAGAAGAAGGTCAGGGTTGGTTTGCCAAGAATTAAGAGAAAAATTGTTGAAGAATAAAACCCAAGTTAAGGTGGAAAGAACGAATAAAGAGGGATAAAAAGAGTTTTGTAGTTTCATTAAATGAAAAGAGAGTGTGATAGAGGCAAGGGCATAGTAAGGGTTTGAAGATGTCAAAAGGATGGTGTGAAATTAAAAGGGGTATAGGAGAGGTAGCATGTTTATCACTTGAATGAAGAAGTGATGAGGTGAAAGGTTAGTGGTTTTTGATAATAGAGAGGTAGAGTTAGGATTTTAGTTTAGGTAACCAAACTAAGAAAATAAAATCTAATTAGCATGAGAAAAGAGTGGGGTAAGGATTTAGGGGTTAAAATAAGATGAGTAACCTAATGTTAAGTGTAATACAAGGATTAAAATGTTAAAAGCCTAAAGATTAAGGTTAAGAAATTTTAGAGTGTTACATCACTACTCCCTTAAAAAAGACATTTTTCCTAATGTATAAGGGTTAAAGGGTTAAGGGAAGTAACGGAGGAAATGATTAAATGAAAATGTGATCATTATAGATGAAACCTACCAAAGTAGGTATAACAACTACTTGGGTATTATCCCTAATAGAAAATCCTGCATTAAATACACCCGAGCTAAGGGCTCAGGGTGTAGGTCATACATGACCTTCTCTAACTCGCAGGTTGCCTTTTCAACATGGTGAGTTTGAAGGATCTTCACATGTGGGACTTAAATTGTACGATATTGATGAATTTCTCAAGAGATGGATGGAGAACATGTAAGGTTACCTCATCGTATATTGATGAATTTTTGAGTTTGATCTTGTTAGGTCTAATCACATAAGGTAGATTGATAACATACTTTCTCAAGAGATAATGTGCCAAAGAATTATAGGTTAACAAAAAAGAGATGGATGGAAAAGGAGTTGTGATCTTCAAAGGATCAAAGGAAGAAAGAATCTAATAAAATCAAGGATCAAAACAAGCAAGTTCAATAAAATAAGGGATCGAGAAAGGAAAATCAATGAGTATAATAGTTTTAATGATCAAACAACAAATTAGTAAAAAATAATAATATTAGAACAAATATAAATTTAAAGTATAAGGAAAGGAAATAAGGATATTTCCTAAGGTCGGCAAGGTTAATAACACCAACAAAGGATCAAAGTAAAAAAAATTGGGGTACTACCCCAATAAAAGAGATCTTCGTAAGATTAAAACCTAAGGGAAGGGTTGGGAAAATAGTTTAAAAGAGATAGAGGCAGAATGAACAATGATTTGATAAGGAAAAAAGCTGGACAGGGTGAGTAAAAATAAAAAATTATAATGAGAGCCTTAGATGAGAACCCCTAGTCCAAATGTACATCTGAGCTTAGTCTCTAGAGTGAAGGTAAGTGAAGCATTAATAAGCAATGAATGGTTGAAGTATTATAGGATCCATGCATCATGATTCAATAAATGTATGTGGGGCCACCTTAATCTCTTTGGTGATCTTGTCCTTGTTAAGACGACAACGTACATGGTTTTGCTTCACAATTTCTACTTCAACCCCTAAACCTCCTAGTTAATTAGATAGTATTGTGTGTGACTACGGTGAGGATTCATGGGAGTGAACATCCCACCACTCATTGAATTCCTTTCACCAAAATATATTATCCACTACATGTAAAAGAGACTCTAAAATGCCTCTACTCAAATTCATCTCCACTTGTTGCCAGCCACAATCTTTGATACCATGAATTATCTTCTATGTTTGCTCATTTGTATCTAAGTAAAAAATGATACTCATCCTCATCTTTATGACTATAACATTTTGTAACTTCTCCTAGATAAGAGACTATGTCAGTAGGAGTAATGAGCCACCATAATTCTTAAGGCAATAAATATGTGCATTTGAGCCCTTGTGAGCTATAGCATTAAAATCACATCAGGAAAACCCTAACTTACTAGATACATAAGATCATACTGAAAAAAATATAAATACCACTTAAGATATCCATTCCCCAATTCCTCATAAGGCTAATCCATATTTTAAAGCATATTAGAGAATTTTCAAATATTTAGGATCATAGAAACTGAGTATCCAGCTGAAACATGGTTTTCAACAACCAAAAGTTTTGATACCATTTATAACACCCAAAAAATTACTACTGAAAAATTTTATTTTGCAAAAGAAATAATAATAATAATAATAATAATAATAATAATAAATAAATAAATAAATAATGGTGATTATAAGCCATGTCTTAGATGAGAGTGTACACCTCATCTACTATTTTTTTCCATCCAACCTCCTGCTGTAGCAGCATCAACAATCATCCGAGTATTGTAAGTAAGCTTGTTATAGAAAGTGTGAATAATAAGACACTTCTCTGATCCATGGTGAGGGCACACCCTCAATAGTTCTTTGTAGCAAGCCCAAGCTTCATAGAGTTATTATCCATCCTTTTGTGTAAAGCTTATATATTGGTTCCTCATATGTGTTGTTTTACTCAGGGAAAAATACTTTGTTAGGAACTCCCTAGATAATTGATACCAAGTGGTGATGGACCCAACCAGTAATGAGTGCAACCAAGCCTTGGCCTTGTCTTTTAGAGAGAAAAAAAATAATCTGAGTCAAATAACATCGTTGGTCACTCTATTATGCTTGGTATTGTAATATTCCAAGAAAATCAACAAGTGGAGGTTCAAGTCTTGAGTAGGACCTCCTCTAAAAAAATTCTGTTGAACCATTGAGAATATGAAGGTTTTAGCTCAAAGTTATTAGCTTTAATAGTAGGCCTTGTAATATTTGAGTGTGTTCCTTAATCGTTTAGGGAAACAAAATCCTTAAGAAGTTGATTATGATCACCCATCATAGATTATATAGTGTTCCTTTGATCCTATATATACGTTATTATGTCTACAACAATCAATGATAGTTCATGATCGTTCTCATTGTATACTTATGGTTGATGCTCTTGTATGAAAGGAAGTTAGTAGCAAAAAAATATAAAATAATAAAAATAGAAAGTCAATCTTAGCCTCATTACGTAAACATCAATGTTAACACCATAGTCCCTGGAAATGCCACCAAAAACTTGATAGGGAAAATCTACAAGTGCACGAATACACTGTAGCTATTAAAGTCGATCCCATATGGACTAAGGGTTAATTACTAAAATTTATGTTTTTGACTAGTTAAAACAATGAGTAAGGTAAAAGAAAATAAAATTGTAAGATTAAATAATAAAAAATAACCAGATGAGTGTAATTCAATATAATAAAGGGTCATGATTAGGTTTTCACCACAACTTCGGTACTCTATAATAAATTATTTCAGCTCTCGATGTTGGTGTTAGCTAAGAAGGGTGAATTAGCCTAAATTAATCTAATTCATCTTTTGAAATCTAAAGATTATGCCTAATTAAGCTTAATTACCTAATTTCATGGAATCAATATTAAATTAAATCAATTAAGCTTCTTGATTATCTAATAGAATCCTCAAAGAATCTGGCCAACTTTCGTGGTTCAAATTCTTGGTTTAATTTCTTGAGGTTCAATATTAATTTTTACCTTTTGGATTTCAATCAATTACTTATGATTTCTAATTCAGTGATCAAGCAAGTCAACAAAGTTTAATCATAATAAATTAAGTTTAAAGATTTAAACTTTAACTAAGAATGTATACTAATTCATCATCCATTACCATAAATTTGGATTCTTTCCCAATCCCAAATAAAGAATCTACTCATACATAATTGGTAATAAAGAACACATCAAATAAATATGTAATTCGATTATATAAATAAACTTAAAGAGAGGAAATAAAGAACCATTATTCTGATTAAAATCTTCAAGGTAGAGAGGTATAATCTAATTTTTCATAAGAAATCCTTTATTTTTTTTTAATACTTGAGTTCCAGATCTAGATAATATTTGGTGGCTAAGAGGAAGCTCCAATCAAGATCTTATAAACCCTACATATATATAAGTCCTAAAAATCTAGAAAAAGATAAAGAATTTTGTAAATGTCGTAACTAAACCACATGTGTGGTATACATTATCTTGCTTAATTTGATATTTTTTAGATAATATTTGGTATTATGGATGTAAAAAATTTTCCAACCTCTAATTAGTGTAATTCAAGTTGTATTAGAAAGCTATTGAAGAGACCTACAACTTTAGTTATTTGAGCTTGTTCATATTCATATTTCATTATGGTTGAAAGTTTAATTCTTTATACACGTGTATCCATTTTCTTCAAACCACATATTCTAAATCTTATTGTGAATTTAAAATATCGTTTAACTTCCAACTATCATTGAATATTTCAATCTTAAGCCAATAAATACATATAAGAATACAAACCAAAGTAGTATCATCAATCTAAAGATAAAATATACATCAAATACCCTTAAATTATGCATGAAATAGACTAAAATAATGTATATATGTGTTTATCATTAATATAGTTATATTTCATGAAATCATGTTGTCAGTGTTATTCAATTATCTTATTTTATTTCATTATAAAAGTATGATTATGCAAAGTTATGAGGTTATGTGATATTACGTATTTAAGTCTTCTTATAACCCTAGAATTTTGGCATGATCTATTATTTTAATTAAATTATGAAGTGCATGCATAAATAAGTGTTATCAAGATAAAATGTGTTAAGGAATGGAATTTGATAATAAAGGGAATTGTGCAGTTTTTGTGAAAGGCTTAGGTGGGTTGCTATCTTAAGGGTACTTGGGTCTTTCTATGAGTTAGAGGAAAATAAATATGGAATATTAATCATTGAGGGTTTTACAATTAATTTCATGTGTAACCTATTAGAGCATAAGCTTATTATGGTATAAGTTACGTAAAAAGATGTTTCGAGACATTAACTGAAAAAGTGGATATTTTGGTCAGTTTGGGATAAATATGTCATTTTGGACATTTCTAAAGTGTTATTAGGTCCAATCATGATAATTATATTATGAAAAATACATGAGTTGATTATGAGTATCATAGGTTAGATAAAATGATAAAAATTGCTTAATTTAAAAATAATAAACCTAGGGGAATGCTCATAATTTTACGTGAAGAATATTATAGTTAGACTTTAATTTTCATATATGTTACTAATAATGATATTTTAGGATGTTATGCTAAATTTGGTTGGTTGGTGAGTCTTATGGAGGGAGTTAGACTTGGCTTGTGAAATTAGGATTTAGCGGCGACATTACGTTCCTTTCCCTTGGGACATGACCTAAATTATTTTGGGTCGTGTTTTATGCGCCTTGTATATTTATGTAAGGCATGCATGGTGTTAATGAGATATTCAAACATTCTAATAAGACATTAATATCTAAAGTCAAAAATCACGTAAGTCAAGACCATGTTATACTAATCCAATATAAAGGACGAGAATAGTGCTTAGAGCATTATGTCCTGGGATTGAACGAGAATAGTGGCTAGGAGTATTGTACTCTAGGATTTATATCTTCATGTTCCTCTATAGAAGAATAGTGGGGTTCCTAAACTTAACATAATTAAAGAAATGGAATGCATATGTACCTAATATGGAAATCTACTTCACTTTCTCTTAGGAGTCATCTTATGTCATAAATAATATACATATATAATTCTTTTATGTGACCTTATGTGCTATGCATGTCATTTTCTTATGACATATATTCTTATGTTACTCAATACTTAAATATTAATTATCCTATTCATGGATGTTGTTTATTTCAATGAGAATAAGTCCCAAGTATTAATATGTAGGTTTATAGTGATTGTCTTGATTGCTTATTATGATGTACTTATTATGTAGGAATGATTTATCTATTCAGGCTTAGGCATAAATCTTATGTGCTAGTTTTTGTCTATATACCTTATGGATTATTAAATCCATTGAATCCCTTTTGGTTATATTTTGCTTGTATTGTACTCAAATTTTTATTTATCTCTAACTCTTATCTAAGATTTATGAAAAATGATCTTAATTCTCCTTTTTATCTTATTTAAGGTTATAAATGATACTACTTGTATTTGATAGGATAATGGTACAGTAAGCTAGACTCATGTCGAGTATGGTGGTAATGCTCAAATATATTACCATTGTGCTTCTGCAAAATAATTTTTTTCATAATAAAATTTAGGGTATTACATATATCTTATGTGTAAGAATGATTTCACTTTTTGTAGGTTATATTCAGTACATTTATCATAATGATAGTACATTTTTTAGAGATTTTTTGGGCACATGTTCTATTTTCTTCCTAGAGCTTTGAGTTGAGTCAAAGAGTGAGGCTTCTAATGTTTTTATCCCATGTTAGGGTATCTAGTTTTTGGTTCTTTTTAATTGGTTTCAACCTGCATAACATCTACCCGAGCTTTTGTAATATTTAACGAGTTTTACTTTATATTATGGTTTATCCGCTTGTTTGATGCTTATTATGTCCGACCTTACATCTGTCATAGGTCATGTAAACACACACACCTCTTCTTATGATAGATGTAGTGAAAACATGTCCCTATTTTATTATTTATGATCTCACATTACCCTTTCAAAAATAACATTTTATGTTAAGAAAAATGGGGGTACTACAAAGCATATGATCATGGAGCATTAGGCAAGACATAGGATAGAAACATGAAACAATCCATGTGAAAGTAAATATAATATTATGGAATATGAGATAAATGATAAGGCCAATGCTACCATATGATCAAGAAAATCTAAATATTATGTTCCATTAAGGTCATCACACCAATTAATATTTATATAAATTGAGGACGGAGACTCAACCAAATACATAAAGAATTGTTCTAGTACGTGAATAATACTATTATAGTTAATCCGACTGAAAACATAACCATACCACCAATAATATTCTAGGAAAATTAATCACTTAAATATACATATCTCCATCGGTCATGTATCGAGTATAAAAGGTATCTCTAAACGTCATAAAGCACCTATAATCATGGAAGAGAACAAATAATGGAAATGGTATCAAACCTAACTTGAATAGGTTTCTCGAATGATGTAAGGCCTAACTCAAGCAATCTTTTATTTTCTTTATTAGTGTTCTATTATGAAAATAAGCCAACACCTATCATGCATATATAAGAACACATATAACCATCACATAACACACTTAACAATTTCATTATTATCTAAACCACACTTGATCCAGAAGCATAAAGATCGCTAATCTAAGTGGCATAAAGCCTTATAATACCGTGCCCTAGAAGGCTTATTTTAACTTATTTCACAAGGTAACATTATCAAATTTCCAATTATTTAAAGGTTAATAGATATTCAAAGGTTCAATAAAAATCAAAGAATGTTAAAGGTTAACCAAAGATCAACAAATATGCATAAGGCTTAGAATACGAGCCTATCATTTTCAATACATATTGCATCAAATTAAAAGACTAAATTATCCTTACATAAACCCTAATCTCAATATATGATTTACATTCCAAATTTAACCTCATCACTTCACCACAATTATGTAAAAACATAGAAATATCATTTAAGTTACCTCAAATCACCAACCACACCTAAGTAAGCCTTTCTAACATATAAAATAACAATTATACCCTTAATGCCACTAATCTTGTTTCAATGTTATAAGAAGGTATATGTCATACCAATGATATTAATACATGTATGTAAAAAAATTCTTGGGTAATCCATTAAATATTAATATTAATTCCATTCAAATTCCAAATTTAAATTAAAAAAGCTTAAAGCACCAATGTCCACTCATAAAATTAAACTTAGGAGAATCGCTCATCAAACTTTATGTATTTCCTAAACAACTTAAGCATTTACACCTTAAAGTTATAGAATTAATGTAAAAGTATCTAAATGCAATTAGTTATTCCTAAACATTTCAAAACTTCTAAAATTCATAATTAATCTTGTGCAACTCCAAACCTTATCATATTATACCTCAGATTTTAAGTGAATGGTATACATAATACAATGATGCACTTATACATTATAAAAACCAACTAAAAAGATCATTAAACCCATAAACATGAGAACTTCCCTAAAAAATCTTAATTTCATTTTAATTCCTTTTTGACCTGAATTCACACATAGGCTTCTACTTACTAAAATAGATATTATAACATGCTTAACCAAACTCAAACTCATTAAAATCCATATGTTTGAACGCTTTAAACTACTGAACATGCCATTTTCCTCAACTAACTTCATGAATAGCATAAATACACTTATATACATTATAACACATACAAAATCGTTCTTAAAAAGAATATTAACATAATCATAGACTGGTATCATGGTAAAAAACCTTAAATATTGTGAAAAAGGCATATTTCACCTAAATCTATGCAAATCATATTCTCCATAAAATCATGATAAATACATATTTTTATGCTCACACTTAAAAAACTTTCTTATGCTTTTTATTAACTGATAACATTATGATTTAGTTTGAAATTATAAAAGACAGTCCATCAAAATTCTACTTCTAAAGGTCAGGTTGAATTGCCTAAATCTTAAGCTCCAAAGCAACAAGAATCAAACTCAATTGTGCACCACCACCAATATCTTCTAGATCACCTTAATAGAAGAGGATAGATAATAAGATTAAGAAAAATAATAAAAAATATGGAAAATTAAAAGAAAAGTAGAAGAATGGAAAATAACCCTTTTGTTGAATTGATAATGGTTCTTAGCAAGGATAAATCATGAATGTATCCACCTTTCACAGATGTTTGAGTCCCAACACTT
Organism: Tamarix chinensis; assembly: GCA_030549775.1. Lineage (NCBI taxonomy): Eukaryota > Viridiplantae > Streptophyta > Magnoliopsida > Caryophyllales > Tamaricaceae > Tamarix > Tamarix chinensis. The sequence continues at coordinate 76,038,992 of CM060171.1, read as the reverse complement.
AGAATAAATGATTAAGATATAACTAAGGTAATTTAGGAATAAAAAGAACTAAAAAAGAAGAAGAAGAATTTGGGATGCTAGCAACAAAATCACAATTTAGTAGCAACATTAGCTGATTTTCAAGCAAAAGGAAGAGGAAGGAAGATGAATAAAGGAAAGGAAAACAAATGGAGAAATGAAGCATAAATGAAGGGATCATAAAGGATGATTAATGGATGGATTTAGTTAACATCAAGAAGAAAAACAAGAGAACTAGGTGGCTAAAATTAGGAATTAGTGGTAACAACAGTTTAGTGTAGCTTAGGAGGTTGAAAATTGAGGGAATAAGAGGGATAAAAGGCAAGAAACTCAACTAAAAATGGAAGGCTAATTGAGTAGGCATTTCTAAGATTGAACCCATAAATACAATAGGAAAAAGGAAACAAACTAAGTGGATAAATGGGATAGAAAGGCACGAAAAGTTCAGTAGAAGGCAAGAGGAAATGAGAATTAAGTTCAAAAGTTTGTAATGTGTTGAAATGAAAATTAACAGGTTAGGGGCTTGTTTGGTTGAAAACCATAATATAGGAGGGAATGGTATATTTATATGACTTAATTAGCACATAAGTTATTGGGTTAGGTGTGTGACTGATATATAAGATTAAGGTTGACTATGTCATAATAGGTAATCATAATTGTAATTTTATCCTAGTTTTTGGTTAAATGAAAGTAAATAATCCAAAAATCTAGTTTGTTTTATTTAAATAGTTGGTTTGATTATTATGCATAGTTAGGAAGTTATTTACAATAAATTTTAGATAATTAAAGTGAAAAGAAATTCCAATAACGTGTCTTTATTATAAAAATAGCAAGTAAGTTCCAAAAATCATGAAAAAGTATGAATAGGTATGGAATAATTTTAGAAACCTAAATATATAAAAATATTTAGTAGCAAAAATTTTTTAGATCCCTAAAAAAAGAGTGAAACTAGATAAATCATCTAATTGTGTAAAATGGATTTTTTCTACAATTTAATGATTTGAAAGAGATAAATAAAGTTCAAAAGAATGGATTAAGTAAATAATTTGAGAATATTTATGAATTATTAATGATATTAATTACATAATATAATTAGGGTTTGAAAAAATGGGGTAATATATTTTAAATCAAATATTGAGATAAAAACAATGGTGTTCATTCTCAACTCAAACTTATTACATTGATCTAAGACTTAAAGAGTAAACATTTGAAGCTAGAATTTTAATCCATTCATGAGTGATATTCCTTTGTTTTATAATGACTTGAAATTGCTCAACTCTGCACACCATTTGTTTGGTTAAATTTTGGACACGTCATTTGATAGTGCACTACATGCACACTCAAACCAAATAAATTAAACCCTTCAATAATTTGTTGTCATCAAAATAAATATTAACACTTGAACTAAATAAGTAAAAGCCTTAAAACATTTTCTATCATCCAAAAAAAGGATTAGTAATATTGATTTACCTACAAGGATAACATACTCTATGGAAAAACCTGTTTGATGTAGTTCGAATAAGGTTGCTTGGTGATTGATATATGCTGTTGGACCAAAGCACTACTGGAGGGCTTGAGTGAGAGACGACCAAGAAGATAGTTTTTGGCTTTCATGCTCCATTTGGAACTAGTTAAGTGACTAATTAATGATAAAAAACCTTTCTATATCGATCCTTTACTCCTCTAAAGTATTGTTAAAGGATAAGTATCATTTGACTTAAAAGATCTAGATAAGTGGGTTAGACTCATCAAAAGTTCTAAGTTTTAACTTCAAGAATGATATTAGAAGATTATTGGAAGACTATTTAGGGTTGATCCCCTATTAGATTTGGTTTGTAGGGTGTTTTATGGCGTAGGTATGGTGTTTGAGAAAGTGGTATCAATGGTTGGAATGCTAGGGGAGTTGGATGAATCTATATTGAGTGGATTAGGGATGATGGACATTTAAGTATTTCATTTAGAGAGGCTTGAAATGTTGACTAATTTCTTTTGATCTTTTCAATTGTTATTTATTTTGAGTTCACAATTTCCCTAATTTGCTGCATAATTTCTTCCATGGTGTGGTTCCTAATTTGAAGTCTTGTAACTATATTCTCTAAAGAAAGCACAAAAATTATGGTGTACTAATAAAACACTTGTTTTTAAGTAAAGCTAAGCTCTAGAAGGTAAATAAGGGGAGTGTGTGTTGTATTAGATGGTCGATTTTCTTCACCCTTATATTAGTTAATGGAGCACATTTATATAATGCAATACCCCAATTTATGTGGTGGGTGGTAGCTGCTTAAAAGAATTGAAACATCTACTTATATTAAAAGGGTGCATCTTTATTTTTAGAAGTCTATTATTAGAAAACTCCACTCTTAAGGGTGCTTAAATTGGATCAAGATAAGGAAATTTAACCTCCTAGGAAGCTTCTCATGAAGTGTGTAACTAATTACAAAATAAGCTATAAAGAGCTCTTATTGATTTATAGGGTCAATTGTCCATCCCCAAGATGCTCCATTGTAATGAGTCATAAATGATGTAGAATTGAGTTGTTGTATATGGTATTATAGAAAATTTGTGACTACGAGTTGGTCTTGGATTGTCCACTTAGATGTGTAGTGGGAATGATTATAGTAGCAGACTATATTGAGATAGTCGGGTATGGAAATGCAATGAGGATGTTGCGTTTTTTGAATAGGGGAGTATGTAATACTTTAATTAATATAGTAGATGGTATATGCTTAAAATGATTAACAGGATTACTTATATTAAAAAGGTGTATTTTTTTTCAAAAAAAATCATCATTAGAAAAATCTACAGTTAATCATGTTTGACCTGAAACAATCTAAGGATAGGTGATATCCTAGGAAGTTTATCATAAAGCATGTGAATGATCAAAAAATACGTTGGAAATAGCTCGTGTTGATTTTTGGGGTTAATTATTGATCTAAAAAGAGCTCTAAAACTATGTGTTTAGTTCCTATTGATATTGTTAAATTTAGGAACAAGTATGGAGATAAGGTGTTTCACATAATACAATGAATAATGATCTAGGTCAAGGTTAAATACTAGCCGAACCACATAACATCTATTCAATTCAAAACATAAATAGAAAAAAGGAAACAATTAACTAAAACTAAAGGATACTCATCCATGGACAACGATAATGAGTTGACATGTCATCCCTATAGAACCATTAAACATAATAAAACTATGGACGCAACTAGCAATGTAATATTATAGTCTAAGGGCTTAGTGGTCATGTGCTTAAGCCTTACAACACCAAGTATATCATTTGAGATGTTGTCATTAACATTACTTTTCATTAACAATCTTGACAAAATAGTCAAACCAATTTCTTACATGATTTTATGTCTTGTGGTAGATGATAAATAATATTACAGTATACATAGTAGAGAGATTAGCATAATAAAAACTGAAATAACATAGTAGAAAGAACCTATAAAAAATGTTCATTGTGCCATGATAAAAGACGCTGCCTTGAAGCAAAATTTGGTGAGACCTTAAGTGCAATATTTTAGTTGGTTCGCCTATAAGGTTAACACAATGAGCACTCCGTATGTGCACTCAAAACTAGATGTTATGGAGATTGAAGAACTTTGCTAAGAAATTTTATGCAAAACAAAGAGAAGGACGATTGTAGAAAGCTTGTATGATCAATGTTTTTGTATCCACAGAAAAACAAAAATAAAATCTTGCTTATAAATAGAATAAGTAGGGTAAAATTTTGAGGAAAAATATTCCACAACAAAGGTGGCTCTGGAAGACAATTTCCATGAATTGGAACCTTAAAAAACATTTGACAAGAAGAGGTAAAATATGAACTAAACTATTGTATTAGAAAAATTTGTTCAAAAGAAATGGCCTTGCATATCAAAGACCCATCCCATCCCTAACTAGCAAGCTAGATGATAGCAGCATCAACGACACATGTGTGTGTGTGATCTAGCTCAAGAATCTACAGACCCTACAAAATCAATCCAAGCTTTCAACTGCCATTAGAGGAGGGTAAACATAAACCACTTTGAAACCAAGCATCCCACTAATATAGGATAAGCTAAAAGGCTATTGCAACTGTAAAACTTTATTTTGGAGTTTTCCATTGCCTCAAATGATCCCCCACCAATGGCAAAACTGAAAGTAAAACATAAAAAGATCTGGATAAAGAAGGCATAACACTTAAGTATCAATTTCACAAGGGTTGAATTGATACATAGTAAAGTGAGGTAACAATCGTATCAAGGGAGTGAATGAATCTTGAACTTCCTTAACTTCAACCGAAACCCTCACAACATATGTCTTACCTTAAAATCTACGATCTCCGTGATGACAAACAAGCTCTTTTAATGCTCATGCACACACCTTGGGTACTTATGAGTGCTTTAAAAATATATCCTTAATCTTTTATAGAAGATGGCCCACCTTTACACTCACTTAGGTGAATCCATCAAGTGCATCTCACAAGAACCACCATGTAAGGCTATAGATTCATTAAGAGCATAAGTATGCTCAACCTTCCATATATATCATGCGGTGAGTTCATCAAGTCCATCTCATTAGGACCACCCAAGAATGAGGCTATAAACTCATTAAGAGTCTGAGCTTAACCTGTCCACATAGCACTACCACACGCCATAGGGATGGGAATGTAGTCCGATAGAGTAATCATATGGCTTCATTTGACCACGAATGGTATCTACCATACTTCCCTTAACTCAAAGGCTTAAGACTAACCCCCTAGACTTGAGGATAAATTTCCTTGTTAGACCATTCGTAAGAGGGTCTACCAGATTTCTCTCTAATCTAACAAACTTTAAGGAGATCACATCATTCCTCAGAAGTTATTTCACAGAACTGTGTCTTACACGGATGTGTATTCTCTTACCATTATACACATTGTTCTTGGTAACACTGATAGCTACCTATGAATAGTAGTGTAAGGAATCCGACATATAAGGTTTCCTCCATAAAGGCACATCTGCCAACAGGTTGTTCAATCATTCAGCCTCTTAACTAGCAAGCTCAGGGGGGAAAAACTCTAACCCCATAATAGAGCGAGCTATACAAGTCTTCTTAGTAGAATTCCATGAAATAGGTCCTCTACCCAAGGTAGATATATGACCACTAGTGGAACTGACCTTGTCATTATTAGAAACTTAGTTTGCATATATAAATCCTTCTAACACAGTAAGAAATTTATTAAAGTGCAAACATCAATCCTTAGTACCCTTAAGGTATCTAAGTAAATGATGAAGTGTAGTTCAATGGTCGCTACCTAGGTTATGGGTATATCTACTTAATCTACTCAATGCATGAGCTATGTTAGGTCTACGATAATTCATGAGGAATATCACACTTTCTATGATTTTAGCATATTCAGCTTGTGAAACACTAGAACCTCTATTCTTTTTCAAATTCATGCTAGGGTCATAGGGCATTCTCATGGGCATATCATCAAGGCAATCAAACTTTTCCAAAATTTTCTTAATATAATGTGATTGACTCAAGGAAAAGCTATTTGCAGTTTTTCTCATTTTAACACCAAGAATCACACCAGCTTCCCCCCAAATCTTTCATATCAAAATGAAAAGATAAAAAAGATTTGGTCACATTGACCACAGTCATATTAGTACCAATAATCAATATGTCATCAACATATAGGCATATAATCACACACTCATGTCCAAATATATTGGAGTAAAAACATGAATAAGGTGCATTCGCTATAGAAATTGGTTACATTTTTCATACCATTATTTAGAAACTTGTTTAAGGCTATATAATCATTTTCTCAATCTACATATTTTGTTCTCCTATCCCTCAACCGCACAGCCCTCGTGCTACTCTACATGAACTTTTTCTTTAAGGTTACCATTTAAAAATGTAGTTTTAGCATCCATTTGATGGAATACAAGTCCATGGATAGTAGCTAAGGCAACTAAAAAATGATTAGTAGCAATCTTAGTTATAGGAGAATAAGTATCAAAAAAATCAATGTCTTTCTTTTGCTTATAGCCTATAGCTACCAATCGAGCCTTAAACTTATCAATAGTTCTGTTAGTTCTCAACTTCTTTCTAAAAATCCATTTATATCTAATTAGTTTACATCCTTTAGGTAAATCCACTAAGTCCCATATGTGATTAGCCTTTATAGAATCTAATTCATTATTAATAGCCTCTTTCCAAAAATTTGCATCAATGGATGTTACAGCTTCCTTATATATTTTAGGATCATCCTCAAACAAATAAGCAAACACAAATTCCAAATCAATCTTATCAAGATCCTCATTCTCCACTAGGAAAGCAGTAACAAAATCAGGCCTAAAGCTAGTTTCTATCCTTTGCCTTTTACTTCTCCTAGCTCATTGTCATTATCATTTTCAACACTAGGATAGGGTGGTAAAGACAAGGGTACCAAATAAGCAACATAAGAGCTAGCAAAGTTACACACATTCCTTTTCATAAAAAACCCATTCTCAAAAAATTTTACATTTCTAGATTCACAAATAGAATAATTATTCAAACACAAAAATCTATATGCAGGACTATTTTGAGTATGTCCAATAAATGCACAATCAAAAGTCTTTGTTCCCATGTTGGTTCTTCTAAAGTACAGTAAACCAACCTTAGCTAGATACCCCCACACTTTTAAAATTTTCAAGTTAGGTTCAAAACCTTTCCATAATTCATAGGGAGTCTTATTTAGTTTCTTATGGGGAACCCGATTCAAAAAATTACATGCAGACAAAACTTCCTCATCCCACATATGGTCAAACATACCATAAATCAATAACATAGCATTTATCATTTCCTTTAGAGTTCTATTCTTTCTTTTGGCTAAACCATTTTGTTAAGGAGAATAAGGGGCACTAGTTTCCTGTATGATACCATGATTATCACAAAAATCCTTTAGAAAACTAGTTCTATATTCATCACCCCTATCAAACCTAAGCCTCTTAATCTTTCGATCCAATTGGTTTTGTACTTCTACTTTATATTTTAAGAATATACCTTTAGTCTCATATTTAAACATGAGGAGAAAAACTTTAGTGTATCTCAAATAATTATCAATAAATGTCACATAATATTGTTTTCCTTCTCTAATCTTGGTGTTCTTAAAAGCTACTAAGTCTGCATGTATTTATTCAAGCAATTGTATTGATCTCACTATAACTGGTTTAAAATACCTTTTAGCATATACTTGGCTTCCACACAAATAAGTCTTTTTTCATAATTTTTAGTGTCCAACACATTAATCAAATTCATTGATTTTAGTTTATCAATGAAAGCCACATTCACATGCTTATCCTACCATGCCACAAAGATATAGACTCAGCGATATAAACATAAGTAGAACCAATTTTACTAGTAGGAGACAAAACAACATTTAAAATAATTAGTTCATCAAATAAGTATCCCTTACCCACAAAGTCCCCATTTTTGGTCAACACAACCTTACTAGCCTCAAAAACTAGTTTCGGTCTAGCCTTATCAAGTAAGCTACCCAAAACTAAGTTTCTACGACGCGAGGGGACATATAAGACATCACTCATTAACAAATATTTTCTAAAGCTAAGTTTTAGAAGAACCTTTTCTTTACCCAAAACTCCAACAGCGGACCCATAAAGACATGCTATCCATCATTGACATCCTATAATTGGGGGAAGATTTCTCTTTTAGTGCATAAGTGCTTAGAAGCCCTGGTATCCAAAACCCAATTTGCCTTATTCTCAGCCAGATTTTCTTCTACAACCACAACAGTAATAATTTCCTTTGTCTCAGCAACATTTGCCTGTGCAGGATCCTTCTGAGACTAATTTTGGTTCTCCTAACCCTACCTTTTATAGTACTAGTAAGCCTTAAGACCTATCTTCCCACAGATATAGCATGTTACCTTCCTCTTCTTTTGAATCTTATCACCTTTCTTGAAATTTGATGAAATTTTCTGCTGAACTTTCTTTTGCAACATCTTTCCCTTACCCTTGTCCTTAACAGTAGTAAACTCAACCATATTTGCAGTGAGTGATCTAGAAGCATATGAGATATAGTTATCTTTCAAATGATTTGCTTTCTCTATCTTCATATGATTAATGAGCTTCGGCAATGTCAAATCCCTCTTCTTGTGCTTCAAATGGTTCCTGAAATCATTTCAGAAAGGTGGAAATTTCTCTATCAACATGTTAGCTTGGAATGTTTCACATATTTTCATTCCTTCACCCCAAGATTTCTACAACCAAAAGCTCATAATCATGTACTTGATCCATCATTAGCTTGTCATCAACCGTTTAGAACTTTATCAGGTTCCCAACAGCATACTTCTTTCTCCCGGCTTTATCAAAACCATACTTGTGTTTCTAGAGTATCCTAAATATCTTTTAAGGGATCAATGCTTAAAAACATATCAAATAGCTTTTTGTTTATGTGAGACAATAAGTAACCTCAAACCGTTGTATTATCCTTTTCATATTTATCCTTAGTGGTATCATCAACTTTCTTAGCTATAGGTGGAGCGGGAGTAGTTGTGGTAGTAGCAAGAGCAGTATCGACATCCTTCTGTGTAGGTGGATCAATTATCAACACATAATCAACTTCCAGTTCCTCACACAAGATCAACATCCTTTGAGACCACGTATGGTAACTCGAGCTTCAACATATCTAGAATTACCCTTGGAATTCCAATAGCCATAATAAAATCACAAAACACTAATACCAATATAATTAACTAGAACTGGAATGAATAGTGCCTAGAATAATGCACTGTAGCATCGAGAGTACTATAGCACACTACCGAATCGAATCTTTTCACTGAATCAAACTGTTGAATAATTAGTCTCCAGACCAGTAATATCACACAAAATAGTACTAATAAAGCAGGAATCCAAGCCTTACTCAAGTAACAATAAAACCGATTTAATCCAATCATATTTGGGATTGGTGCATTAGATGCAGAGTACAAAATAAAACAACACAATGCTGGAAAAACCCCCACAAATGCAGGAAAGAAGGAAAAAGTCTCAACTATTTCAAATAAGCTTGAACATAAGCCAAAAACCCAAAGACAATAAGTTAAACCAAAAGAAACTCATGTTGTAGTATTAGAGAATATAGCAGCACTTGAAATTTTGAAGCCTAAGATCAAAGATTGATATCTAAATCTAGTGTTCAAATAAAATATGAATTAAGCATTAACCAATTTATACTAAAGCAACACAATATGGAAGTATGAATTTTAATACACAGAATAATACCAGAGCGGAAACAACAAAATCACCGAATTGAATATGTTACGTATACCATAATTAATTTTTTGCTTCAAATTGATGAATAATATTGCAGTATATATAGTAGAGAGTTTAGTATAATAAAAACCAAAATAACAAAGTAGAAAGAACTTATCAAAAATGTTTGTTGTGCTGTAATAAAAGACCTTGCCTTGAAGTGAAATTCGGTGAGACCTTTGGTGGAATCTTTTAGCCGATTCGCCCCTAGGGTTAACACAACGAGCACCTGGTACATGCACTCAAAACCAGATGCTATGAAGATCAAAGAACTCTACCAAAAAATTTTTTATATGTAAAACAAAGAGAAGGACGATGGTAGAAAGCTTGTATGATTGAAGTTTTTGTATCTACAGAAAAACAAAAGTACAAGCTTGCTTATACATAGAATAAGTAGGGTAAAAATCTGAGGAAAAACATTCTACCATCAAAGGTGGCTTCGAAAGACAAGTTCCACGAATTGGAACCTTCAAAACCGTTTGACAAGAAGAGGAAAAATAGGAACTGAATTACTATATTAAAAAAAAAAAAATGTTCAAAAGAAATGGGCATGCGTATCAAAGACCCAACCCAGCTGGATGGTGGTGGCATTGATGACACAAATGTATGGTCCAACCCAAGAATTTGCGAAACCAATAAAACCAACCTAAGCTTCCAACTCAAACATGCCATAAGAGGAGGAGAAAAATAAACCACTTTGAAACCAAGCATTCCATCAATATGGGATAAGCTGAAAGGCTACTGCAGTTGCAAAACAAGTTTGTTATTGCCTTCAATAGTAGATTGCGATGGTCACTATTCACCAACTTCAAAATAAATCTTTGTTCAAACTGTTCTGATTTATTACTAAGATTTTAAATTATATTTATATTTTATCAGAAGTTATTCCAAAGCTTTTCATAGAAATAAAAAAAATTATTACATTACATATTTAAAATGTCAGTGTAATCATTTTATCTTCGATTCACTATATTAGTTTCAAATGAGTCAAATTAAAGCCTTGCAATCAAAGTGAGGAGCCAAAGTTTTTCCCTTTTACTTTAAGGGTGTCGAAGAAAAAGGGGAAGATATTTGTAAATTTGGTGTGCTGCAAATTTACGAAGGTAAGTTACAACACACCAAATGTGACTCTAATGAAACTTTTGAGTCACTTCATGTGAGGAATGTTGGGATCCACATGTCTCCTCTGTCATCGATTGTTGTTGTTGGAGGGTAACATTTGTTTGCTTTTTAATAAAATAAATAAATTATTCGATGGTAATAGTAAGTTGCAGTTTTTTATACACACACACACACACACAGAGAGAGAGAGAGAGAGAGAGAGAGAGAGAGAGAGAGAGAGAGAGAGAGAGAGAGAGAGAGAGAGAGAGAGAGAGAGGCAATAATTTTTTATTTATAAATATTTTATACTATATTTTTTACACTATCTTTTTTATTTTTTTAACATTAAATTATACTATAATATCTGAATATATTCATATCTTTATTTTCTTCCTTTATTCTTATTTTATAAAAATAGATCCTTCTAAATTTCATTTTTTGAATCTTTTGAATGATCCAAATTCAAACAAGCTATCTACCTAAAATATCCAAAATAAAATGTATTTTCTTAACAATAATATAAATTTTAAGTAAAAAAATAGTCTTTGAAACAATTGTTAAGCTTATATTTAATTAAAATGAATTATATAAAATTATTAATTGGTATTATAAACTAAAATAGATTAAATATTAAATATTTTAAAGTATAAATAATTAGTGATATGAGTAGTAAAAATATTGTGGAGTTATAAATTTAGTACAATTGATGTACGATATAGAATTAAATTTAGTGTGAATTGACAAAACTAAGAAAAATGAAAGATGAAAAAGTTAGATATTAAATTGTATATTGTAAATTTAATATAACAATGTGAGTGTTTTAAAGGTTAATAGTGTAAAATAAAAGAGACAACGACTTCTTTCTTTAGTCTAGTTAACTGAAGATATACTATAGGTAACTTTTTATATAGAACTACTTTCAAAAGTAGTATAAAAATACTTATTTTTTTTTTTCAAAAACAAAATCTTCATTTTAAAAATTATATAAAACATTATAGCTAAAATTATTTTATTTTAATAATTCTAAACAAGGATTAGTCTTTTTCCAGGCATTACTTATCTATGTACTCCATCACGAACTATAAAGTCTTTAAAGGCTCTTTACCGCACCGCTTTTCGAAGCATAGTTCAATGATTTAGATGCCTGATGTTGGAAGTGACAAGTTTAAATATTTAGCGAATCTGGTAAAATTAATAAAAACTTTAACCAAAAATTTAAAATATAATTAAAAGCTTAAAAGTTTTAAATTATATAATTAAAAAATTTAAATTATTTTATAAATTCTACAAAGTTACCTATTAAATATGAACTAAAAAATATAAAAATCAACTTATAATCTTGTCAAACACACCCTTTATGGTAACAAGAAGAGAGAAGAGGCGAGAGGGGAAAACCTACTTCCCCTAGTATAAAAAAGAAGAAAAAGGAACTTCTATAGACCGCAGAAACTAGGTCCCTTCCGTACACATGGGACCCGACGGCTACGAGTCCCCCTGTCCCACCACTCTCATCGATCCTAGTACCTACAAACAGAGCAAGACTTCTCAACTGCCTTCTTTCTCTCTTCTTCGCCGAGGGATTGAAACTGGAAACAGAGCAAGACTTCTCAACTGCCTCAGCAGCGGCGATTACCCTTCCTTCCTTGCCGGAATGTCTGCCACACAATCCAAGTTAGCTTCTAAGGGTCGCGCAAACTTTTCTCATAAATTGGGCTGTGAAATGGAGTACCGGTTCGACGATGGCGCTTGGTATAGCGTCCGTTTGACTTTGGAAGGGAAAACCCTGACCGTCAAGTACTGTGAATTTCCCGATTCCAACGACGAAACATTCAACGCCGACGATTTCCGAAGTGTTGATGAGGCCTTCATTCTCCGGGAGCGGTTCCGTCCCGTTTCGTCTCAGCTTCAGGACTCGGAGTGCTCGGAGGTTAAGGAAAGTATGAAGGTTTGTGTTTCGTGCGAGCTTTGGCCTAGCGAACGCAAATTTTTTGATGCCACCGTCGAAGCGGTGAGTTTGCTTCTTACTCTTTTTTTTTTTTTTTTTTCGTTCCTACTATTTATGTGAATTTCAGTCGGCTAGTTCCTGTCCAAAAAGATGTCACTTATTGTCTCGTCGAAGAAGTCCCAACTGTTTTTTTTTTACATGACTGAGAGCTCTGTCCGATGAACTATTTGCTTCCGATTAATAATTTGTCCATGCCGGCTTGACCTGTTATGTTATCTTAAACCTATTATCTCAAAAACATCACAACTATCTTTGTATCCTAGGATCCGATTAAATCGTGGGGAATAAATAAGTAAAACCTCGTTTCAGCATCTATTTCTGTAGTGAATGGAGATGATCAACTAGTGTTCATTAAAAATACTACATTTAGCATATCTTAACTACCAGTTTGGTGGTTAATGAATGTAAGACAAATAGTATAAGTTAAAGCATGTTAATATCTACAAACCTAGCTCACCCGATTAACGTGAGAATTGGCTTGAAGATCAATTGGGCCGCCAAACTATTTAATGCATATTTCAAGCTTGGCTAGAGGTTTGTAACGTAAACTTTAGATAGGATTGGATCAATCGGTTCGACACCTATAACTTATAAAAGTTGATCCAATTTGAGAAACTGATTTGATCCATTCAAAAATATGTTCGATAGAACTTGAAAAATCATGAGTATAAAACCTAACCTACCTCATTCGACCTAATACTTGATCATTTTTCTATATGATCTAAAAAATTATAAATCTATAACTTACTCGATCTGACTCGAAACTTAATCGTTAATCGATTTAACCCAAAAAATTATAAAGCTGAAAAGACTCAAACTGAGTCAATGATTATCTAAACTTAATATAACAAAAAAAAAGTTATAAACTCAAAAAGGCCGACGTAAAATATTGTTACTTTAGAATCTTCTTCTCTTCCATTCAAAAACTATAATAAGCAAGCTCGAAATAATCCAATTTGATTACATCTTAGAATGAAAAATTGCCATTCCATTGGCCCTAGCATGCATTTTTTTAATGAAATTTTAGTTAGTATAAATTACTATTGGTTTTAGTGTCAAAAAAAAAATCTTCAAAGTACAAATGAAACCTAGAGATGTGTTTCATTAAAACGTGAAAACTTTTCTCTTTTCTTTTTGCTCTTCACTCATCACTTTCATTTTTTCCTTCCTTAGACTCCCTGTATTGCTTCTCTTTCTTTTTGCACACACCCATTCCCACAACCTCCATCTTCATCTTTTGTCCTTCTTCCATTTTTTGTTGCAATCCAACTGGTTGTAGTCATGTTATTTTTAATTAAAAATGTTTAATTTGTTCACATGTGAAATTGTAAGATTTGTACAAAATATTGAATTTTGCATTCATTTTATTTTGTGTTATTACCCTTATTTGCTTGAATATATGAATTCGATTTGATTTTGCTTAGGGTCGGTAATGTTGTTGTTGTTTAATGGTTAATTGTTTCATGTCACTTTTAGTTTCAACAATTTACGGCTAGTACCTGGAGTGGATTTGGTTACTAGGAACACAACCAAAGGCTTCTTCATATATCATGGTATTTGCCTGAAAAGTATCAATAATATATTAATATATCAGTGGAAGCTTCGAATTAAAGAGTTGAGAATATAAAATAAACTATAAGGAGACAAACAAGAGAGGGAGTAGAGAAGAATTTAACACTACTCTCTGTACTGATGAAAATACTTAATTGATACATCAGCTAAGGAACAAGGTGTATATATGCAAGTTTATCTAACAACTTACTCCTAAAATCTATCCAGTAAAGATTAAAGAAACAAACTCAACAAAATAACGTTCCTATGAATTACGTTAGTATCCCTATGAGTAGCAACAAATTTTCTACAACTCATTGCTCTCATCTCATTGATATGAGCATAACAATGCTGCATCTATAGACTGTTGAACTACTAAGCTATGTCATTTGTGTCTAGTATATTAAATCATTAATTTATAGTATTTAAATGTATTGGAGTCAGGTGTTCCTACTACCCAAGGGAGTCATCCACACCATTAAGTCTCTATGTAGATCCTACCTCTGGTCAGGCTCAACTCTTGTCACCCGCAAATCTCCCATCCCCTGGGCCATGATTTTTTCCTCTCAAAATGAAGGTGGTGTGGCACTAGCTAACCTTGGTACACGGAATAAGTCAGCTATTGGTTAATTGCTTTGAAAATTAGAAATGAAAAATGATACATTATAAGTAAAACAGACTAATGAGTATTATTTTAAAAATAATAATATTTGAGATGTTCTAATTAATAAACGATTCTCTTGTAATATGAGGAATGTTTTGCTTTTGCAAGGGTTGTTTCCATTTGGATATATTTCACTTTAGAATTTGGTATGAAAGTAAAGGGAATTATAACATTTCTAAATGTTATGATTTTTTTGAGAAGTAAGAGGCCTATAGGGGCATGGAGAATGGTTGTGTGGAGACATCAATTCCTTATCTAGATGCCTGATCATGAAAGATTGGCTACAAACCAAGCTCTATAATTGTTTGGTCTATAGGTTGATCAAACTCGCACCTTGAGTAACTCAGGCTAAGGGTCCATTGACCACTTGTTTTTCTCATGTTCCTATGACCAAGATTTGTGGAGGAGAATATTAGTCAAGTTCAATCATTCAAATCAAATCCAAGATTGGCAAATAGAGTTAATTTGGGTGTCTCAACAAAGGAGAAGACCTAGGGAGAAGAGTGTGGCTCATAAGTTGTTCCTAGTTGCTTTAGTATATCATGTGTGGCATGAGTGAAATTAGAGAATCTTTAATCACAAGCAATTACTTGTGTTGCGTTTACTTAAGCTAATTGTTAGAGAGGTTGCTAGTCGGGTGGCCTTTGTTCATCATAGTAAATGTTTCAATGCTTTAGCCACTTACGTTGATGGGGCCGTTTGAGGAGTATTCCCCATTTCTTGGATATACTTCATTACCCATTTAGGAGTAATACAAATATACTTACCCCCTTTAGGAAAAATATATGCCATTATAGCCTACCATGCTTCATATGATGATAAAAAGCTAGAGAAAAATAATAAAAGATGAATGATACATAGGTTGAGCAAAAACACCACATTGGAGATCTTCTTAAGTTTATGGTATTTGTTTTTTATTACAACTTTATTTTTCTTAAGCGCTTCATGTAGACTATATTCCTCAATCCTTTTTTCCAATATTTTTAGCATATTTTTGTTCATCTTTGAAATAATCATCACCATTTCCATCAAAGTCCATAAATTTTTCATAGGCATCATAGTTTTCATTTATTTTGGTAGATATCGACACTTCACTTTCCTTACTTGCTATGACTATGTTTTTGTTTGAATAAATTATATTTAGTGGCCAGTTCATGGTGATTCAATTTCTAGTCGGAAAGTTTTAAGTATTGGATAGAATACAATGACTATTTATGTTTATTGGGATATAGTAGTTAAAATACTTAAGGAGAGAAAATTAAAAAGGAACTTTAGATTATATATTACAAAAGCTAAAAAAAAAAAAAGATTGTTTCTTTGCATATACTTCATTAACCATAAAATTCAATTTTTTCTTCTTTAATTGGGATTATTGAACAACAATCTTCAAGCATATAATGTTATTACTAGTTAAATTTGTTGTATACTTAAACAACTAAAATATGATAAATTTCAACTAAACTTGCATTAGCTTCAGAGTTAGTTGTGATTTGCAATGCTTCTATTATATCATTTCTCATCTCTCCTTTCTTATACTTCATAACTCTAAACCTTGACTTCACATTATATTACACATTATGAACCAATAAATGTTTAGTAACCTATGCCTAAAATTTTATCAAATTATATTTACCAAAATTATCCATTGTATAGACAATATGAATTTATGGGGATAATATATTAAACAAAAATTACCTTTAAAACATGGCCACTTCCCCTCAAATATTTTAGAAAGCGCTTCACTTTCCATTAAAGCATCCAAACACCCATCCACCAAAAAAATTATACATCAATACACTCTAAACCTTCCAATAGATTTTCTATATCATCTAATAGACTAGTAAATGGACATTTGAAAGCACTATTTGGCATTCAAAATAAATTATATTATAAAAATGTATATTATATACTCTCTCGAGTTTTATATATATATAAATTTTCAACTATGTTCTTATTAAATACAATTTATTAAATAATGCGAGAGAGATAAAAGACATTAATGAATAAGAGTAATATAAAAAAGTGAGATAATTATTACATTAGAAATATAAACAGATAAATATTTAGGATAAAAAAAGTTATTATGGACTATTCTATGTATTTAGAGACCATGCTCCGTGCTTGCGACCAAAACCCTATCCCTATCAACAGGGAAAACTAGCAAAAGCATACCAAAGCAATAGGCAATGGATCGGTTGATTGCAAAGTGTAGTCAACGATGATTGCGTTAGGATTGAATGGTAAATAGGAGGAAATTTGGAGTGTTATTATGCGCAAACTGGTTATGAAATCTCCTACTTCTTCTACTTTTTTTTATTGGGAATCAGAATATGTGGCATAATGATTTTAATATTAATAACCTGAGCGATAAGTCTATGAGCCTGTGAGTCATATGATGCTATTAGTTCATGAGGTTTGGAATTTTGAAACTGATCCTAGTGCTTATATGAGTTATGTGAATCCAATCAATGATGTAGTGGAGGGAACCGGGGTATCCCCTGGTAAGGATCATAATGATGCTATTAAAAACGTTGAAAGTTGAATGGATATTTTGATTAGAAATCAAAGGGAGGATGGTGTGTTAAGCCTAAAATATACCCCTCCTATGATAGCTAATGGATAAACTAAGGCATAGTTGCTAAAGGAGGAGATTGAAGCATAGGAAAAGCGATGGGCTTACACTTTAGTGGTATGGTTGTAGGTTTCAACCTACTCACCCTTAGATGGTTCGATATGTTAAAGAACACTAGACTAAGATTGTTGCTTCTCAGGTTCTATTCCACAACTAGGGATTTTTTCCTCTCTAAATTTGACAATAAATGTGATTTTTTTGGCTATCTTGAGAACTCCTTACTAGTGCTTTGGAGTTAGACCATTTCTAATCAAGAATTGGAATCCCAATGAGCTATTTGATAATGTTGAATAGAGGAAAATGCCTCTCTAGGTTATCCTTCTTAGTCTTCCTGTGACTCATATTCTTATATGTGCAAATATGGTCACAACCACTAGAGCTTGAGTGTCATATCCAAGATTACTTTCTGAAGGAGATGTTTCCCTCCCTATCATAGAACACATAAAACTGCATTACTAGATGTAAAGGTGATGAAACAATAAGTTGAATATGACTAGAGGCTAAGGTTTTGTTATGGATGTGATAAGATCGGTCATGATATTATTGCCCACTTACCTCAAGTTTTACCCGATAGAAAGAAACCCAATCAAAATTGGCAAGTTAAGAAACCATTACTTCAACCTAAGCAAAAAATATTGTCAAATAACAAGCCTACAATCCCAAATTATGTTCTAGATGCACCAACAAGTTCAAGGCACCCCAAGGGCGCACACCCTGGACTAGTTATAACCAGAAATGAGAATAGAACTATTTTAACACCAAAAAATGTCAACCCTGAGGAATATATAGAATTAACTACCGGGGAAGGTGAAAAGGTGTATGTTGTACCTTGTGGAGGTATATTACGATATCCTAGTATATCATTTTTCAAAATACAATGATCTTTTCCACATGGAATGTTAGGGGCATTCATAAGCTTTTGAAATAAAAACGAATTAGTAGATATATTCAGTATTATAGGTTTGCTTGAAATTAGAGTAAAGGAAAATGAAATGGAAGGGGTTTTGAGAAGAATTAGGGAGCACGAACAATTAGTGCATAACTATTCTGCTCATTAAGATTCTTTAGAGGCATACTATTGTCAAGCTCCAAGTTCTTGCTACTTTTGATCAAGTTATTCATTGTTATGTCGAGATGGGTGATGGCTAGAATTTTTTTGTCTCTATTGTGTATGCACATAATGACACTATTGCTTGTAGAAATCTTTGGACATAGCTATTGAACTTTCACACATTTCATAAGGGGAGCCTTGTTATAGGAGATTTCAATGCAATACTCTTAGGTAATGAAAAATTCGGTGGAAACTTGCATATAGTTGATATGGATGATTTTGTTGTTTGAATTCAATTAAGTGGACTAGGGGAGCTTCACACTATTGGGTCCTCTTTCATCTGGTTTAATAGCCATAGTAGCTTATTTAGAGTTTGTTGAAAGGAAGGGAGGGGAAAAGGAAGAACAAAAAAAAAAGAAAGAAAAGAAAAAGAGAAGGAAGAAAAAGGAAAAAAAAGGCAAAAATGGGGTGGTAGGTGGTTTGGAATTTTTTTAGAGTTTTAGGAATAATAAGAATTAGTAATAATAATAAAAAATAATAATTTTTATTAATTAATAAATTATTATTATGATTTACTTATACTTTATCTTATGTTAACAAATAAATTTAGCCTCTTACTAATTAGATACCTACATCATTTTTCTTCTTTTATGGCCATTATTATTATTATTAGAAATGGCATATATAGTTAAAACTTATCTAATAATATTTTATTTTATTTTTAAATCCTAAAATAAAGGTTTGGTATATTACATTCATACAACTTTAGCATTATAATTCGGCTTGTATTGCCAAGTATGTATAAAAGCTTATTGAATCCAAATAAAGTTTACGGGTCAAGTGGATCCATGAAAGACACATCAAGGGCTAGGACGTTTGACAAATGGAAGAAAATGTTGAAGTTTCTTGGATGCTAAAGCATTAGATTATAGTTTACATCTAAATTAGGAATTTCTATTCCCACTGTCACATTTTAGGAAAGATCAAGACCAAAAAAGTCTATTAGTGCATTCGTCTTTCAATTTTTAAGGTTGATTTTTGTGTGTGTGTGTGTGTGTGGAAGTATAGTGGGCTAGAGAAACACAAATTTATTGTTTGGATGAATTGTCACCAAGTTTTAAGGGTTAAAATTATACTTCATCGATGGGGTATCGTTTCTAACAATTTATGTGATGTGTGTAGAAAAAGTGAGAAAAATCTAGACCATCTCCTCAGTCATTGTCTAGGTGTCAAAACTTTGTGGGTTTTCACCCTAAGATGGTTGAAAAAATCAAGGAGTATTTGACAACTGGTCCAATTGCTTGGAATGGATGATTACAAGAACAAAGGGGAAATGCAAGAGATTTGTGTAGAGAGTTGTCATCAATGCGCATCTATATCATATTAGGATTAATATAGAGGAATCTTGGATCCATCATGAAGCAAATTATTACTGAAATCTTTATCAAATATGGTCATAACCCTAATGTACACATAAAAACCTATAAAGAGAGGCTAGATAGATAAATAATTTAATTGATAAGGGGTATGTCTTTGTTTTTTGTGAAAATTTCTTTTTGTTATTGTTCTTAATTCCCTAATTTGGAAAATAAAATTATTATTAACTACCAAAAAAAATTTATTATGCTAAAACAACATATATTTTGAATCGGAGGGAATACATAATTACAACATCATAATTAGTATAGGCCATTTGAGGAGATGCTTCAATTATAAACTTTACATGACACTGTCATCATGAACTATTATAAATAATTTCCAAAATTGATTAATTTTGTAGTCAACATCTATCTTTATCCTCCCACTTTCTCCTTCAAATTCCAATAATCAGGCAAATGTTATGTGCGTCAAAATATGATATATCTCTTTCCTAATGCAAATGTTATATGCGTTAAATATGATATATCTATTTCCTAATACAAATGTTTTTTAATTGTGATAATCACTTCATCAGATTATCATTTATGTTTATACCAAACACATCCTTTAGTACAACAAATAGAGTACTTGAGAAAATTGATTTTTTTGGGGGTTGTGTGTGGCAAATAAACTACTTTAAAAAACTCTTAAATCCTTTATTTTACATGAATGTCTAATCAATCTTTCATCAAATTCACCCATTAATATGTACAATAGGATATTTTAAAATTTATTGTCTAGTCAAAGATATATCATATAATAATTTTATTATTTGATCTTACTTCATATTTTTATGATTCTCTTAAGTAATAATATTTTAAATTGTGGCACAAGTATGCATACCATAAAAAATTGTTATAAAACATATCAAACAATTTGAATAAATTTAACTAACAACTAAATTAAACTTATATACATTTTAAATCCTCAAACACTAAATTTTAGCACTTTAAATTTTAATTATGGCATAAATACCTTCAATTAATGCACTAGCAATCAGATAATGTAGAGTGATTGAACAAATCTAAATTTTAAAACAAATCTAAAAAACCCCCTTAAATATGAAGAAAGTTTGGATAATTAATGGGAATTTAAGACTTGGAACTTGAAATCATACGTCAAATTATGTGGAGTAGGAAAAAATTGAAGAGAAGAGAAAGGATATTATAGTGGGTGCTCTAACGAGAAGAAGACGAAAGAAAAAGTTATAAAAGATTAATGTAACACACAATTATTCACACTTTTTTTAGTTTAAAAAAAATCCAACCAAATATGTGGTCTCATGTTGTTTTTTCACAAAAGAATTTTTAGGAAAAAAAAATGTCTACTTGATAACTTCCGATGACCATTTTAGAAAGGTTGCTAAATGAATGACTATTTGGGGATTTAGAAATATAAAGGGACTATTTTAAACAATGATTGAAAAAAAAAAATAGAAGACTAAAATAACATCTTTAATTTTCCATTCTCCTATCGGAAACAATACAAAAAAAAGAAGAAGACAAAATTGGTTATGCCATTCTCAAATTATTTCTATTATATGCCAAATGTGAAAATAAAAATAACACAAATAAATTCTCACTCATTTATTTTTAGTTCTGATTCCAACCTCTTAATCTCCAAAATTTCATTCACATTTACCAAACAAGTATGTGTATAACATCATCTAAGGTCATCTTTAGAGCATCTTTAGTGGGGGTTTAGTTATGGGGGAGCATTATACTAGTAAATAAGTCTCTATCATCTTTCCTTTTTTTTTTTTTTCTAATTTCATGTAATAAAACTCTCATATACTCTAATGAGGAAATTTTAGTTGAAAGATATTTTGTTACATCATCCCAACTTTTATTTAAGTTATTCTTTTGTTTAAACTTTCAAATAATGCACATAATTTTTTATTCAAATATTATAGTAATAAAAAATTACATATATTTTCTAATTTTTTAAAATTAAATATTTTTATTCAAAAATATATTTAATATTAATTATTATTACTAATTATTAGTTGATGTTAATCTATTTTCAAATACTTATTTTCATAATAAAAAAATGATTAGAGTTGATGTTCATTGCGTTGAAAAATATTGATGCCTTCTGTTTCATGATAAAATTGATTCTCAAAGTTATTTTTTTTTATCATTGATATTCATTGTATTAAAAGAAAAATCGTGTATGTTGATGCTCGCCTTTATCTAGAAAGAAAAGAAAAATCAAAAAGAAAAAACTATCAAAAATAAGCTTTCTCTTAAAATAGTCAAGACCTAATTCATTAGTAATTTATATAGTAATAATAATATTTTTTCTAATAAATATCTCTTATCATGTCCTTAATTTTTATGAAAATCTTTATTTATAATAATTTTTTGTTAAAAGTAATATCATAAATGATAATTTATGTGCAACATTAATAACAAAAGAAGAATTCAAATGAAATAAATACATAATGATACACACAAAAATCCCCCTCCCTAATAGGATATTAGGATAAGGGAATTTCATTGAATGAAAATAAAATGAGTGTGATAGTGGAGAGAGAACTTTTTACCAAAGCACATAACACCCATTGTCAAAACTACCCTACTTCCTCTGCATAGGTTTTTATCGATTCTTTTAGGCTGATGTAAATCTTGATAAAAATAAAAATTAAAAATTTATCCGATTGAGGAAAATAGAAGTAAATTAGGATAAATATTTAAAAATATTATTTAGATATTATTAATATAGCCTTCATGAATGCTACTTAAATCTCATATGGATTGAAGTAAATTAGGGTAAATATTTAAAATTATTATTATGTTTTAATCTTTACCTTAATTACCTTTTGATTTTGGAATTGAGGTAAATTTGAGTAAATTATTAACTTTGCTTAATTGAGAAGTTATAAAATGCATCATGGAGTATGTTGCAAAATGCATTTGGGTACATTAAATAGCTATATTTAAAAAATGGTTTATTGGCACAAATAAAATTTTATGAATAAAAGGGAATACATCACTTCTTTTTTTTTTTTTTAATAGTTGGTACAGAAAACAGACAAAGGTGGTAAAACACCACACGATACATAGGGCCTAACTCATGCCGATATCCAAAATGGCTTTCACATTATGAACTACCTCTTCACTTCTGTATGGAAAGTCCTTCCTACTCTGCTTAATTAAGAAACTAATTCTCATTTTGATTATCAATAGCATCCACCTAATACAGAATCTTTGATTGTCGAACACAACTTTGTTCCTGAAAACTTCATTTGAATGTGTTCTACTTCATTTGAAATGTTAGAACACGACACATATATTCACTACTTTATATAGAAGAATCACATAAATAGAAAGGCTAATCAATAGGATACATGATAATCATCAACCATGGACGTAATATATAATTACTTTTTTAGATATAATAATTACTGAAAATGCATCCCAAGATATTGATAAATGAAAAAGACGTTTATGATGGGAAATTTAGGTACTAAAATACAAAATTTATAATCACTACTCTATATTGGATGATTACAACAAAAATACAAGATAATCCCAAAACAATGTATATATTATATATTTACTTTTTTGGACCAGATAATTGCTATATAATTAATTATGTTAATTATAATTATAACTATTTTCTTAGAATAGAATATAATTATATTTATATGTATAACTATAATAATGTTATATTATTATTATTATTATTGTTATAATTACTACTTTATGAAAGACATATTACAAAATTGTAATTTGACAATCACCTTTTTATTAATGAATAATCACCAAGTTAGACACATTTTGAATGGATGTTTAAATTGCTATATAATATTAATCCAAACTTTTATCGCTAATAATTAATATAATATATAATGATTATTATAACTATTTAAATAATTAATATAGTTATATATTACAATTATTATAATTATAAAAATTATTTGTATAATAATATTGGGTTAAAAATTATATCTATAATTATTATTTTAATTTTAATTATTATATGTATAATATTTAAATTAATTAGATATGGGTTAATGGCCAAAAAGAAGATGACGTGCTAATAAAGTAATAAAAATGTTTAACGAGATATGCGGAACTTCAGTATGTAATAAAAAAGTATAATGTCGATACACGGAAGAAAATATTTATTTAAACCAAAGGCTTTAAAATTACAAAGGAATGCCGCTAATAATTATGTGGGCGTCTTATATATATATTTTTTTGGATTAATACGTTCCCATATGACCCAATTCACCCCGATCTATACGGAAAATTTGTGCCCCACCACGTTCATCGACCGTCGGAGGTCAGTTCTGCATCGGAGAATCGGAACCAAAAGCAGAGCACATTAAACTTCTCAACTCCCTCATCAGCGGCGATTCCCCTAACCTTCTTGCCGGAATGTCTCCCGCGATATCCAATGTATCCTCACAGAGTCGCTTAAACGTTTCTCATAAATTAGGTTGTGAAATAGAGTTCCGGTCCGACGATGACGCTTGGTATAACGTCCGTTTGGCGGCGGAAGGGAAAACACTGGCTGTCAAATATTGTGAATTTCCCTCCGACGATGAGGCATTCAATGCCGTCGATTTCAAAAGTATTGACGAGGTCGTCATTTTTGGGGAGCGGTTTCGTCCCCTTTCGTCTCAGCTTCAGGATTCGGAGTGCTCGGAGGTTGAGGAAAGTATGAAAGTTTGTGTTTCTTGCGAGCTTGGGGCCGATGAACGGAAATTTTATGACGCCATTGTTGAAGTGGTGAGTTCGCTTGTTTCTTCGTTTTTATTTTTTAAGTGAATTTCAGTCTGTCTGTTCCTATTAAAACTTTTTTGACTTGAATGGGACCGCGTCAAAACTCAAAAGTAGGTGTTATTTAGGAGTAAAACTGTAAAAAGTTCATCGTTTATTCCATTTCGTTTTTTCCTTGATCAGTGTGGTTCGAGTGTTCTTTTCCTCCCTCACATCGCTTTTCCTGTTCTATATTGTTAAAGCCTTCTTTAAGAAGAAACTAGCTACATACCCTGTGTCAGTGCGCTATGCACTACAGTATAATAGGAACGAATACATCAGTTGGAAATGATATACACTTTTTTCATTTCCAAAAAGCATGGTTATTGATCAAATTTCAGTGGAAGTTGATGAATAAATAGTAGAATCCTGAAGACTCATAAGGCGTGAAGATAATTATTTTTGTAACACATAATATCTTTTAAGCCCTGTCTTTCTTGCATGAATTTTCGGATGATAAGACCGGGTCTGTTGATATGATTATTCTTTAATATATAGTACTATTATTAGATATATTTATTATAAATAATAATATTACTATAAAAAATATAATAAAAATAAAAATAATTTTATTAATGACATTAATATAAATAATAAATTAATAATAATAATAATAATACTAATATCAATAATTTTTATTTTTATAAATGATAATAAAGATAACAAAATATTAGTAATTGATTATAAAGCTATTAATAATTATAGCTATATAATAATGAAGATAATAATATTATTTAATAATAATAAATATAATTATAATAATACTAAAGAAATTAACAATAATAAGTATTATAATTTTATCTATTACTATAATTATAATAGTTATGATTAAATCGGGGTGGGTCGGTTCAGATCTGATCTGATAATAAGGTGAGAAAAATAGGACGTTTGTCGTTTATCTTATTTGATAACTAGTGTAATTATTTATATACATACACTAATTATTAAAGAGAATTTTTTATGTATAAGTTTATTTACTTATTCTTTCATTCTTTTGTTGATGATATTAACTTAAATAATAATAGTAATTAACAATTTTGATGTGAAGTTGCCTCCTAACTCTACATTATATTTAAGGGGATAGTTTTTAGTATGGAGTGAATCAAGTGATGGGCAAAATAAAAGCAAAGACAATTCAAACGGGATAGAATTAGAGGTGGCAATCGGATCAGGAAAGTCAGGTTTGGGCTAGGTTGTAGTAGGTCGGGTTGTTGTTGGATCAATTTATTTATGGGTTGTTTTCTCTTTACAAGTCGGGTTGGGTCCTTTGGATCCTTATTATTCTGGGTTATTTTAATATTCAAGTAGGATTGGATTTGGGTGGTTGGATTTGGGTTATGTAGGGTTCATTTGTCGGTTCGGGTTTGGATTTGGGATTGGGTTATTTTGACGGGCTGGGTTGGAATCAGGTCATTTCATATAATTTAGCGGGTAGGGTTTGTGTTGTTTTGGGTTTTGGTGAGTTGGGTCAGGCTCGGGCCGAGCTAATTTCAAATTCAGGTTAGACCGTGTTATTTTGATTACTTCAATTCGGATTATTACAAAGTTGAGTTAATTTGGGTCAATTTATCAATTTGAACCAAGTTCGAGTCATATCATGACTCATTACATTATTGGATCACTTTGTCGATTTGATTGAAGTTACTTTAAGCTATTGATAGCTTTGAGCTTGGGTTATTTCAGTTTTGAATCAATTTATTAAGTGATGTCAGTTCACTTGACTCACTTTGGGTTCAAGTTTGATTTAGCCATTTTCGAATTATTTTATCTTGAGTTAACTTATCAATTATAGCTGAGTTTAAATTGGGTTACTTACGTCTTAGAATTGTTTTTTTTTAGGTTGGCTTGAATATAGTTATGTTGGTTTAGAATATTTCAAGTTACAGGCTAGTAATCCAGTGATTATTTTATTTGACTCTTATTAGTTCTAGTTTTCTAGTCAATTTGAATTTAACATGGTTCAAACTTCAAACTCACCTTTAACTGTCTTATTTCTCTTAAGCATTTTTTACATTTTGATATATTAAAAATATGATATATTGTTTATCCTTTGTAATGTATTAATATAAGTATATAACAATTATGTTATCTTTTTTTTTTTGATTTATTGATTAAAAAAAATTCCTTTTTATGCACATTTAATGCAGCATACCCAATGATATCATAGATGAATATTTTTAAATAAATAAAATTATAATAATTTAAATATTTGATAACTTAAAAAAAAATATATGATTCAATCTAATAAATGAATACATTAAAAAACTAAAAATTGACCATAAAGTTTAAATCGATAATTAAAAGATTACCGTATAGTTCAATAAAAATAATTATATTTATTGTTTTAACAAAAAAGGAAATTTTATTTCTATTGCGTAAAACTTAGATACTTCATAAACTGATATACATAAAGTTAAAGTTATAGAAGATGAAAATGAGAGAAATGGAGAAATAAATCAACATAGAAAAAGGATATAATTATTAATATACAATTTTTTTTGGCTAGATTTAATAATATATTTTGTGTTATTATATCTGGATATCAAGCATACATTACGATAATTTACTACTAATTATGTATATAGTTCCATTTTATGAGATAATTGGGACTAATGTAGATGGGATATGTTTTTAAATATTTTGTGCAAGTAAGTAATAACTATATATTTTATGGTATGAGAAAAAATATAATTAGCATATATTTATCATACTCCATAATTATCAGTTTATCATAATTATAATAGTATTGGGTTCACTAACTATTCAGATATTTTTGTATCTTTGAATTGAATATTTAAATCTTATTTTAATGAGTCCAATTAAACTTATACTATGTTTGATATACCAATAATAATAAGACCATTTTTTTTATCTTATTTCCAAATCATATTAGTATTGGTCAGATTCAATAATAACTCTTTTTATTAATAATAGTGATAATAATAATTACCCATTAAATTTTAATTTAGATAAGATCAATACTGGTAAGATCATCTATGATCAAATTTGGTTAAAAAAAAAGTTTATAAAACTATGGTAAAATATCGCGTTCAGGAGAAAATCGTGCGAAAAGTTTTAGTACATTTGAAAGTTATTGGATAATGTTGTTCCTAAAATCTAACGATATAATAACAAATAAATTAGATTTTTGCAACAAAAATACGCTTTATTATAAATATTTGTTTAAATTTTTATAATTAATTGTTATATATGTATGTATGTATGTATGTATGTATTCATGAATACTAAATATATTCCATACTTAGAAGTTAGAAATATTTATCTAATTTTGTTATAATTTAGACTTTTTTACGTTAATAAAATCATTATTTTTCTTATTACCCCATTTCTAATAATTACCATATTTCTGATAAAATAATCACTATCTTTATTTGTAATCATGAATATTAAATATATTTGTGCGTTAACATTATAATTGTACAAACTTTTTCTTTTTACTTAATATTAAATTATATTATATAAATAGAGATATTCATGTTTTATAAGCACGTGCATTACACTAAACATGTAATGCATAATATAGTTACATGGGATTATAAAGTAGTAATGTATAACATGATAAATTACGATGGCATAATATAATAAATTAGGATTGTATTAGCATAAAATACTTTACCCAATAATTAAATAATTTATATTTTTCTACGCTAATAAAATCATTATATTTCTATTTACTATCTTTCTAGTAATATATATTTTATGTTATTACTCCTCAATATTTTACCTTTTAATAAGTTCTTTTTGTGAGATTTTCCATTGTAAAATAGAATATTAAAAATATATTTTATTGCAAAGAAAATGATAATAATCATTAATACTAGTTAGAATATTGTTGATGAATATGTCCACGGTAAAAGTAAAAAAAAAAAAATAAAGTAAAATTTATAAAACAATATATTTTTAAAAGGTTTAAATAAGTAATGAAATGTATATTTTTTTTATAATAATAATTGGTTAATATCAAATTGGTTAGATTTATGTATTGTTTAATTTTTTGTATATTTTATATTTTTTAACTTAATATATAGTAGTTGTCGAACCAGTTCATACTATCGGTCTAACCACTTCAGAAAATTAATTATAATATTGGTCTGATAACTTGTCCGGCGTTAAAACTGTGTAGAATACTACGGCTGGTATTTTGATCAATTATTAAAATAAAGATGATATAACTGTGGACCGTGATGAGACACTGTTTTGGTTTTAAGATTATCGCATTGGCATTTGCACATTGAATTTGTCTTGCTCTCTTGTAGCCGCGTTGGCATTCCAAAGTTCTTCTCAATTTATGTGGTCCCCTCTTTCCTTTTTTCCCTTTTTTAGCTTTTAAGGGTTATTGACAAATGTGTAAATCTCTTATCATTTGAAGGTAAAGCGTGAGAAGCATGACAAGGAGTGCTCTTGCACCTTTCTGCTTGCATGGCTTCATGGGCCTAGGGCTGGGACAATGACAAGAGCAAAGATTGAGAACATTTGCCTACTGCAATCTCACGCGCAAATAGATCCGCAGTTGACTGCCTTCCTGAAAATTGCAGCAGAAAAGTTTGGAGAAATTCAAAGCAATTGCTCCAACCCCAAGTTGGGATGTGGGTTTCAGGCAAGGTTCTAATGTTCCTTCCTCAACCTTTTTCAACTTCCGTCTGTCTTTCTGTTAATATGACATAGTGTATGTCTTATCAGATTCGGTGGAAATATTATTGACCGATTAAGTTGATAAAAATGCTGGACCAAGCATAGCTTATTATGTCTGCCCTTGAAGTCTTTGATGGCATATCTCTTCTGTGCAGAAGAAAGCAGACACCAGTAAGACTGAACGTGTGAACATCAGAAAGGAAGGTTCGCATCAATCCCTCGGCAATTACGGTAAAAGTGCTTTTCATTTTTGTGAGTTGTCTTGCTGTTTTTCATGATTTTCCATTGCTCTTTTTGATTCATGAATAACAGGATATCATACTTATGGAAGCATTGGTGACAGTGATATGGGAGGGGTTAGAAGGAGTCGTATAAGAGAATCTGATGGTTGCCATTTCTTGGTGATCGATAATTTGGAGAGAGATGCATCCGTTTCAACAATCATAAACTTCATACACAAGCAAACTTCCATCTCTACTGAGGTGTATATGTCCCCCTGCTTACCACATGAGTCATATACAAGGGTAGTTGTTTTGGTGGGTTGTCTAGATAATCTTGAGAAGTTGCTGAACTTCCTCAACAAATCGGATCGGATCATCACATCTTTGAGAGGAAGGTATGTGCTATTATCAATCTGTAACTTTGGCTTTCCTACAGAGAGATGTGCTTGTACGTGTGCTTGCTTATCTACCGATGCTTATGCATTAGAGAGGCAAGGTTGATGTGGAGGCAAGAGTATTTTTCATCCACAGTGGGTGAACTGGGTTGTCTCTATTAGGACCAATTATAGTTTGAAGCAGATTACAACGTACAATGAGTCAAACAGCAGTTTGCAAAAGCATGAATTAGACGAAGGGACAAGCAAGAGAAACTGGGCTATAGTGCTTTGGGGTTTCTATTCCAGCATCTTTTTTCTACTTTCAAAAGTATCTGATTATAAACGAGCCTAATGATCACCTTGTAAAGCCAGATAACTTATATGTAGGCCTGCAGTAGCTTGCTTAATATCCTTTCAGGAATTTTATCGTTGCTCTTGGTAATATTAGGAGATTTTTTGCCTTTTTTTATTTTTACTGCAACACAACAAGTGGTTTATCTAGTATTTCAGCTTCTTACTCCCCTCTCTCCCGACTTTTTAATGCTGCAAAAGTGAACTGTCTTTGAGACTTTTTACCACATTGCAGAATGTTTGATGGGTTCTGTAATATTCGTTTATATCAGGCCATGGGTGGTATCACGCATATCAGATTGTGAAAATCTCTTGACTCTGTTCAGAGGCCCGAAATCCACATTGCAGGTCGGTTCGATTTGCTCTCTTACAATCCACTTTTGGTTTAAATCATTTTGCTGCATGTAGGTGGACGGCAATCAATATCGTCAAAATTTACATAAAAACATACTTTCGTAATCATGTATTGCTGTTTTATGTGTTCAACTTGCTTTGTAGTCGTGAGCTTCACGGCTGAAACATTAGCATAATTGCCCTATGTCAGGATAGGCAGCTGCCTCATCATAAGACACTACGTGGCCACGGGTTTCAGAGCATGGTCACTTTTATATCCTAATTTTAGCTGGGTCATTCCCAAGGATTGATCCATCTAATCGTTATGATGTTTTGCAGCAGAAAGAACTCTACGTGGGAGACAAAGCTGGTGAACATTATGGGGTCGTTCTCCCAGGAAGTTCGGAGTATGATAAAGCTTTAAAGCTGAGGGATATGTTCCTGGAGTTCGTGAACCATCAACGTGGACTGCATACGAGGTTGGCATATGAAGAAAGAAAAATCTTGCTGCCACCGTCTTCTCTCTAGCAGGGTCGTGTACATTAAATCTAGGGTAGCCTGGAACATTAGTACATTTTCGAGATCTATTGTAGTAACTTGCCCGGTAGACGAGAAGACTTTGTACGAACTTTGGGTGAACGTTGCGGTAAGTCTGTTGTGCCGCGACTCTACAATTTTGTAATTACATTCTGAAAGCTGAAACACAGTTAGGCCCTGGGCAGTGCATATGAAATATCTGTTTGGCTTACCATTTTTGGGAATCTACAAAGAAGGAATCGGAAGGAATGAGGCTCGTTTTAGGACTTATTTGGCTTGCCTATAAATTGTGGAAACACAATACTGTTTATATATATATATATATATATATTATTTTAGAATTTAATTGGTTGATATATTAATATATATAGAGGATATATCTAGTGAGAATTACCCTTTTTTAGTTTTATGAGATGATTACAGTAGTTTTCACTATCTACTGAGTACTTTTTATCATCTATTGCGTATAGTTTCTAACTTAAAATATAAAATATTTGATATTTACAAAAATACTATCGTATTCTTTTTTTCTAATACTCAAATACTATTATTTTTTAAAAGATTTATGATAGTTTTTTTCACTAACTAGAGATAGTTTCTGCCACATACTGTAGCCTGTAGGTAGTTTTCTAATATGAAATATAAACATTTAATATTTATAAAATACTATCATTTTTTTTTCTAACATTTAAATACTATTATTTTTTAAGAAATTTATAATAATTTTTTCTACTCACTAAAAGTAGTTTCTACTACCTACTGTATATAATTTTCAAAGATGAAATATAAATATATAATATTTATAAAAATACCTCTGTTTTATTGTACACTAAAAAATTGTAGTTTTAAAAAAAAAAAATTTACAGTAATTTCTTTTACTTATTATGAGTAGTTTGTACCACATATTACGGATAGTTTCTTCGATTGAGAGTATTGGTTTTCGGTTCACATAAAGAGAACTATCTTACAAAAGATTAGAAGATGCAAATCTTATAAAATTAAAAATAAATTTTCATTTCCATTTCTAGTAGATTTTATACTATCTAAATAGGAAGTTAAATATTCTTTGCCTTTACATGGTGTATAAGCTTCTTTTTTTAGCACTTCCTATGCAGGCACTTGGATTCTAAATGACCGATATTTCCACGCTTGAGGAACTGCACGTTCCGTTAATCATTTGTGTAACTTTCTTTTATTAAGATCGGTGAATCATACTGTTACTGTCTGAGTTTAATTTCGTAAATCTTTTTTATCATCGAAGATATTATATATATGTCTTTACTTTATTAAAAATATTATATTAATATATTATTTATTCTTTTTATGTTTTGAGGGAAATATTAATTAAGAAAAGTGTACCGTAGCATAGCCTCCATAAATTAGGTAGATTAGAAGTCAAGCGGTACTGCAATTTACTCTCTTACTTTATACCAAAATGATTATGGATTGAACTTCTTATGAAGTTTAATTTTGTCATCCTACCTTTTTATTTTTAAACTAGACCATGTATTATTTTTGAGTTATTTTTAAGGATTTTTAGATTCATAAGGAGTCCATGAATACAAATACAAAGTACCAACATATAAGAGAATTTTTGGAATTTCGTTCACATGGAAATTATCAACTTTCAGTCTTTAACATCATGATAACGCCATTAGCAATAATAGATTGTGCCAAAATGCTAGGGTTACAAATCAAGACTTAACCAAATAATATCATATAAGCTTATACTTTGCAAAAAACCATGCTTTTATAATACAATACAACATGAGCATGGTATTACACTAATAACACAAGTTCCTCAATTAGATGGTGTGGGGGGTTTGAAAGGATTGTGGCTTGTGTGAGGGAGAGAGATGACAAGAGGGAGCTAAGGTTAGGTTGCAGCTAGGGGTGTTCATAAATCGCAAGAGGGAGTTGAGTTTAGGTTGCAGCTAGGGGCATTCACATGTCGGTCTAGATGGAAATTTTGGACCAGACCAATCGATTATTTTGGGTTTCGGTCCAAGATTAGATTGATATTTCGGTCTTTGGTCTTGGTTTCGGTCCCGAAGTAAAAAAGTTTTGGTCCTATCTAGTCCGATCCAACTCAGAATCTCATTAATATTTTATCTAAAAATATATATTTATATTTTTAATATAAAAATATATAATTTATTGATTCCAGTCTTAATCAGTCTTCGACTAGTGATTTTTGTCCGATCGTAGGTCCTAAATTAAAAAAATTCGGTCCTTAACCATTTTTTGGTTTGGTTTAGGTCTATCTGGTCCTATCTGATTTTGGAATGGTGCACACCCCTAGTTGTAGTAGTAGGCTAGGATGTAGAAAATAGGGAGGAAAAGAAATAGGGATTGGATTGTTGCATGTGACGAGAAAGTAGAGGGATTGAGTGTTGGTTTGAGCTTAGTTAGGGATTTTATTTTGCTTAACCAAACCGAAATTAATTTGGTTGGATGCGGAAGAAAAAAGGAAAAGGAGGAAAAAAAATGAAAAAAGGAAGTAGGAAGAAGGGTGTTAAGGATTACACTTAGAGGTAAAGTTAGGATTTTAGGGATTAGGAAAAAAAGTTATGCTACTAATCACTTAGAATTATGATTAGTCTAAATTCAGGGTATTGCACGAAAAACCACACGAGGCCTTCCTCTCAAGCCCAACTAGCTTGATGCATGCAACAAGAATATATTCCTACTTTAGTAATATTGACCAACACGACTGACTCAGAAATTAGTTATTGCTTACCTCATTTGAATGTGACCTAACTCCCCCAGAATGCCAAGTATTACTACCTTCAATGGCAACCTCATTCCACCTTTATTAATAATACCTTACTAGCCACATATCCATACATAGTATAGTGGCAAAGGCCCCACGGACAAATCAATTGGTGAATATAAGCAATCTACTAAACAATAAAAATTCACTACACGAGCAAGAACTCATTTAGAATATTGGTCCGTACATAGTCACACCCATTAAACATTACCTAAACACCGCCCCTACAAACATTTTCGATAAAGGACCTCAAGCCCTTCACTCCCAACTGCTACACCTTCACGACCCAACAACTAAGTCACTCTGATGATTCTCTCTATTTCCTTTCATATTAGTGGCATTCTATACTACTGACTTGAGTGTTGGAGTGTCCTAAGCCATTACCATACCCGTGTTCCTTTGACTCTCAAAATGATATTTCTTTTCTTTTTTGAATGCTAATTAACATTACCCCCCTCAAGTCCCACTCCTAATTATATTGTAGGTTGCAAGGGTTTACAATTACATGTTCTAGTGAGAAGTTTGAGTTTGTTTCTAAGAAGGAAAAGGCCTTTCCATACCATTTTTGCTTCATTTATATATTTCCTTACCATAAAGTTACCATTTGGTAAATCTTATTTTTTTTCTTCTCATAGTCTAAAATTATAAACCTTAGGTTATTTGTTTTACTTCATTATTTTTAGATCATTATATTCTCATTATCTACAACTTATTTTTTACTTTATAACTAGATTCCACTAAATTCGACTAAATAATAATTAAAAAAATTATACTATTTACTTTTGTTATAAAAATATTCTTTATTAATTAACCCGACCAATCCCACCCACATGTCTAAAATTGTTATTATACATCAATTTATTTCATTTCAAATAAATTACCAAACACTATCTTTACTTCATACACAATTTATGCACAAATGATTTATATCTACCAAACACTCTATCATATTATTACTTCATATCATATTCAGATCATGTATTAACCTACCCCAACTGTGCCAAAGTCATCTTATATTCTTTAAACAACATGCAAATTTCCAAACTAACATTTTTCCTAACTGTTGTAAGGAGCATTTGAATCCACATTGAAGCATATTGCTCAACTAGAAGTAGCTCTTACGATATCTAGCTTGAACAACAATGGTCGGAGGCTTAGACCATTCACCAATCACCAATTATAAAGCATAAATTGCTTAATTGTTATGCGCTTTTTTTCAATTGAATGGTATACTTGCAGTTTCTATTATAGTTTTCAAGATTGGGCAATCCTTTAGCACAAATTTTCACCTTCCCTCAGTTCCAAAGAAGGTTATATTTATATTTTACAAATATTATTCAAGGCCTTCTTAGGATATCTAGCTACTTCCAAAGTAAGACATACTTTATATTTGTTGATGGCTGGTTCCATATAAGTTATCGGGGCTAAAGTTTTTCAACATAAGAAGTTTAGGAATTGTTATGTTCTTACACTACCAACCGCCATAGTTTAGAGTTCATATAATTTTTGAAAATTGATAGGCCAACTTGTAAGAAAGTATGTATAAAATTACCATTTGGAATAAAAGAGACTAATCTCACATTTAACTTGTGACTTATTTATGAGACATCAAGTCTTGGAATTGGTTCATAGTTGTAGGCTTTACGAATATGCTGTGTTCTTAGGCTTTGTTTGGATGGAAATCTTTAGAAATGAAGCGATTTTAAAAATGATGAAATTATTCAATTGATTCACTTTTAAAATTTCATCATTATGAATCCATTATTTGGATAAGAAATTTAAATAGAGAAATATTAAGCTTCCTTGTTTTGGGTACCTAAAATTATTATACATGATTGATCAAATTGAGAACTTTCAAAGTGGTTAGCGATACTCCATCAAAGGAGATTGAAAGTTCTAAGATTTCATTATGTGGAATTTTAACATGTATTTTAAAGGTTGAAGGATGTATCTAAATTAAATTTTAGAGTACCTAAATAAAGTAATTAGGTTAAGTAAGTTATAAATCCTGTTTGAAATGAAATTTCTCCTCAAAGTACCTTATCCTAATGAGGTATCACAGTTCTAAACATCCTTATTTCAAGCTGCATATAAATTTAGAAAACTAGAAAATATGTATAAATTACTTTGCAAATTAGGAGAGAGTAAATGCACTAACAAGAGATTTAACTTGTGATACAATTATTAGGCACTAGCCTAGTAGGGGTTGAGTTAGCTGCATATACTTGTATGCATTAGAGTTACTAAACAAATCTAGTTTTTGAATATGGCATTGTTGATGCAAATATTCCTCTATCAAAATTATAGATTTCTACACCATTGTGTTGTCATTATCCGCTTCTTATTTCTTCTTCCTAATCTGTCAACAACCCACAAGAGATGTTTATTATTGATGTGGTCTTTCCAATATAGAAGCTAATAATCATCCCGCTTCCATAACCTAGCAATTGAATTATCTAATCCACCAACACAGAGTCATCATCACTTTCTTCCTTAGTCAGTGGTGGTGGTGATGGATCATTTACATCTCCACATCTCTTTGATAATGGTCTCCCATATAACTGGTTTCCAATGAATGAACTATTGTCGAATGTATCAAATTGATTCCCTTGTGGTATTACTCCTACCAGATGATTATATGAGACATTGAAAACCTCAAGGGAAGCTAGTAGCGTAAGCTCCTTAGGGATTTCTCCCGAAAGCTTGTTATGTGATAGGTTTAGAGATTCAATAATTACTATATTTAACAAGGATGATGGGATGACACTAGTGAGATCATTGTTTGAAAAGTTGAGTGCCTTGAGCCCCGTGAGACATCTAACGAAATTTGGGATCTCTCCAAAAAACTTGTTTCTTGAAAGATCAATGGCTTTGAAATCATTGAAAATCTTTAAATATGATATATCAGTGTTTTTGTTTGTGATAGTGCTATTGAAGGAGGATTATAATACTTCATAATATGCTATATTAGTGTT
This sequence comes from Tamarix chinensis, assembly GCA_030549775.1. NCBI lineage: Eukaryota > Viridiplantae > Streptophyta > Magnoliopsida > Caryophyllales > Tamaricaceae > Tamarix > Tamarix chinensis. Next base: position 76,002,278 of record CM060171.1, on the reverse strand, counting down.
TATTGTGAGGTAGTTAATATATTGGTTGTGGTTAGTATTTTTCATAGCATGCTAGTTCTAAATGTATTCGGTTGGTAAGTAACCAGTGTGGGAATTGTGGGATAGGCTAATGATATGCAAATTGGGGAACTTCATATTGGATGTTGGAGCCCCAGTTATGCCATGAAAATTTTTGTATTGCAAAATAAGGACTTGTAACCATTGAAGATCACCCAACCATGATGGGAATGTATGATTGATGTGGTTCCTTCCTAGGTCTAATAATTTGAGCTTCCTACAGTTTGCTAGGGACCTTGGTAGCCGACAATCTAGTTGGTTTTGGATTAGATTAATCAATTCCATTTGGTATGATGTACTGAAGTTTTGAGGAATGGATTTGAGAAAAATTTTCCTTTTTAAATTCAAGGATACCATGGAATTAGAGAGCACTTCAACAATAAGGGGGGGGGGATTTTCTAGTGACTTGATCATTCGACAAATCTAGCCACTCCAGGCTAGAAGATATGAATATCGAATCTAGAATATCCCCTGATAATGAATTACACCAGACAAGAATATGAGGTAGTGTCCTAAATACAACAAACTAGGCATCTTTTATATTTATTTGTAACCCTAATGGATTTTAGATGATTATTTTCTTTCGAGGGGGATTGTGGTGGTCGATGTTCAATCCAAGAATGGTGTGGATATTTATAGCTGGAATATTGGGGACGAGGGTGATGGGGCAAAGTGAAAATGAGTCAATAACACCAACCACAAAATAGAAATAATAATAAAGTAATGACATATGATTTATGTGGAAAAACCCTTCAAATATGAAAAGGAAACAACCCCGGAACATTGTTCTACTTGAAAATTTTACTATGAGAAAACTGAGATACAAAGTCTAGCATTCAAGTGCTAAATGGATACAACACTCATCAATCCAAAATAGCACAACTAGACAACAATTATAATGCCCAAAGAGAAGAGATTGCAAACTCACAAAACAAGGTTGCAGCAAACACATCCAAAGGTCAATCTAAAAGCCATGAAACAGAAAACCCTTTTACATTAATCGATAAAAGTATGTAAACAAAAACCTCACCAAGTTTCAGCCAAAATCAAGCACAATAGACCATTCAATGGAAGCGAAAAAGATCTGAAACTGACTTAGATAAAGATGCCCACTGAAATACCAATGAAAAATTGACCTCAAGATCTTGAAATGAGATCTCCACCGTTCAGAATCAATATTGATTTCCTGGGAAGCTTATGTCCAAAAATCAGCAAGATCCAACGGTGAACAATATTGGATATTATAATTGATCAAACCTGTGCTGAAGGTAAAAATTGATAGAATTTTTTTTGTGTTTTTCTCTCTTAACTACGGGTTCAAGTCTCAATATATTTCACCCCTTTCACACATTCCCACATCATCCTTTTAGGTAATGTTTAGAATTTCCAAGGTTGGTTCATTAATTAAAATAACAAAACTAACCTTGGTTTAAAATAATGGGATTTACCACATAGGAGGGAGGCCAAAAAGTCCCAACAGAGGGATGGGCCCCTTGGATCTGCCAATGCGATCAATAACAACGTGTTTCTCAAGTGAAGTTCTCTATTGACTTTGAGCTTTGATTAGTCAGAGATGGTCTTAGCATTTGTCTACGCCGGCTCAACCTCAATTGGGGCATCAACATCAGGATACGGCTTGTTTTAGCCGCTGAAGACTGGCCATATCCAAGTTCATGGCACGTATTGCAGGAAGCAGGGAGTATTTTTTGTTTTTCTCGAGTAACAAATTGCATCACTCAACTATTACTACTAAACATGGTCTAGGCGATTGGTCCATTAGAAGCAATTAAACCAAAAACAAGGAGATACAAAACGGAAGACAAGCATACCGTGACAGCAGAAATGAGGACACAAATCTTCCACTAACAAAACAATCAAAAAAAGGCTTGCGTGACAAAGCAAGAGCAAAACTACTTCTTGTGCAAGTTATTTCAATACATATAAGCTCAGCCTATCTACTCTCAAACACAAATTTACAGCACAACATTTTGACATATATTAATTATGGGGCTTTGCTTCGTTCAATTCAATCCCATTTTTTAGTCCCTTAATTATATCAGTTTTTCATTGTCAGATGCTTTAGAAAATAGGAAGCCCTGCTATAGTCCACTTTTAAAATCAGTAGTTTCTTTTTGTCATTAATTAGAGTTTATTTTTATTTTTATTTTTTTTGATCTATAACGACATATTCATGTATATATTGATCACGTGTTTTGTTTATAATCAATGTTTTTTGTCAATGAATTGTATTTTTTTTTCCCTTCCTTCTTTTTGTCGTAAAGATTCGTTAACCCTAGTCACAACCTTCACTCTTGCCTTATATGTTATTTTGGACAGTTTTCATTTTTCTTTACATAATATGGTATGCACACATTTCTTGACATATTTTTATCATTGCATATTTGCATGTAAAATCTTGATTGTTGATAACTAGTAGCCACCATTAGTCTAATTTATTATTAATTTGGCTTATCAGTTTTTTATTTATTTATTATACATTAATAGTTATATTTCTTTTTTATTTTGATATTTTAAATTTTTGTTTGAGGCCTAAATATTTTACAGTAATCAGGACAATCAAGGTGAAGACGATGGTGACATATTCGCCGGATTAGATTAGATAGTTTTTTCTTTCATTTAGTGTATATATATATATATATATATATATATATATAGACACACACACACACACACACATTTGCAAAACATTTGGTAGACATGAAATTAGATTTAAACTTGATGAATTATGATTATGTTTCAATATTTACTTTTAATTATAAATGTTTATCTATATATTCTTATGTTTATGAAAATAGCATAAATTAATACTAGTTTAAAGTATATCATAAAACCTGGAAATACCCAATAAAAAGGAGGAAATTGTTTTCTCTATTACATCCTGCAGCGATGACTTACTGCGGCAAGAATTTTTTATTATTATTATTAAAATACAAACACTTTAAAAAATAGCCGAGGCAGTAAGTTCCTACAATGACAGCAACGTTTTCTCGTAGCCATTTGTGGATTTCTATGCATTGGAGACGACAGTTGGGCCTGCCATTGCAATCAACACCGTCTTTCTCGAGTGCAAACCTCTATTGACTGAGTTTTGCCAAGCCATAAATGGTCCTAGAGATTTTTCTAGGCATCAGCATCAAAAACTGACTTGTGTTGAAAATTTTACAAACTCTCTGAAGATTCGATATCCAAGTCAATGGCACGTAGTGCCTATGGACGCCCATTTTCTACGATTGTCGGGCCTCTCGTAATTAATAAACCAGCCAGTGGGATACCGCAAATTTCTCATTCTTAACTTTCTTACATGCGGAAATGTCTTTAGAAGTTACGTTTGGCTGTTTTCATTACAAAATTGCACTTGTAGTGTCTGCATGAAACTGGCTTCAGTTGATCGGCACAAATATATTTGATGAAACTGGCTCCTACATGATATTTTGTTTGCTTTGAAAATATTTACGATCATATAAACTGGCTCCTCTCGTCAGTTCACCTACAGTTTCATGGAACTACGCACATGGATGATGTTCATAATTTTAGTAAGATAGAAACCAAACTCAAACATCCGTGTCCGGAGGAAATCAGTACGTAGGAATGTAATATTCATTTCTATCAGACCATGGGTGGTATCAAGCATATCAGATTGTGAAAATCTCTCGACTCTGTTCAAAGGCCCGAAATCCACATCACAGGTCAGCTCGATTTGCTCTCTTACAATCAACTTTCGTTCTAAATCATTCTGCTGCATGCAGGAATGTATTGTTGTTTTATGTGTCCAACTTGCTTTGTAGTCATGAGCTACACGGCTACAACATCAGCATACTTGCCCTATGTCAGGATATGTGTGAGCAGCTGTCAGCAAAATATCATCAACGTATACTGCAATGAAAACCATTAAAGAACCATTCCTTTTGGAGAATAATGAATGATCATTCTGGGACATAATATATCCTTGAGCTCTCAATGATGAAGTGAGTTTCGCATACCACTGTTGAGAGGCCTGTTTGAGGCCATAAAGTGATTTTTTCAAATGACACACATAGGAGGGATCAGGAAGAAGCAAACTAGGTGGAGGCTTCATGTAGATTTCTTTGTCAAGATCTCCATGGAGAAAAGCGTTATTAACATCTAATTGATGCATTTTCCAGTTCCTTTTGACTGCAGTGGCTATAAGGCTGCGTATGGTAGTCATTTTGACAATAGGATAATAAGTTTCACTGTAATCTAAACCAACCTTTTGAGTGAATCCTCGAACAACCAACCTGGCTTTATATCTTTCAATGCCTCCATCTGCCTTGTGTTTGATTTTGTAAACCCATTTACAAGTGATGGGTTTCTTACCCTTAGGAAGAGGAACAAGGTCCCAGGTATTTGTAGCATCTAAAGCCTTAAATTTCTGCTGCATAGCATTCTGCCAATTTGGGTCTCTAGCTGCCTCTTCATAGGAAGAGGGTTCATGTGCTTGAGATAAAGAGTGAATGAGCTTTTGATTAGTTTGGGAAAGAGAACTGAAGCAGAAATGTTTAAGAGAGGATGAATTAGATGAAGGAGTAATGGTATGGGGACATAGGGTGGAAGAAGAAGCTGTTGAACAAATAAAATCAATGAGATGACTTGGGGTTTTATGAGCTCTGGAAGACCTACGAGGATGATGAGGGATAGGATCAGCTGGAGCAGGAGGTATATTGGGGATAATGTTCTGATGACTTGCTGCAGGAGCTGAGGAGGTTGTTGAAGGAGCTGTCAAATTTGACTGATCATCAGGTATAGGAAGAGGCAGAATATAAGAGATGTTAGCTGGGCTATTTTTGTATGGGAAAATTGTTTCATGGAATATAACATTACGGGATGTAGATATGTTATGTGTGGTAAGGTTATAAATTTTAAAACCTTTCTTTCCAAAAGGATAACCAATGAAAATGCATGGGGAGGCTCTTGGACTAAACTTGTCTCTGCTGTGGGTGGGAGTAGAGACATAGCACAGACAACCAAAGACTTTGAGGTGTTGATATGAAGGTGGAGTATTATGGAGAAGAAAATATGGAGTGTTATTATTGATAAATTTGGAAGGAAATCGATTTATGAGGTAAGTGGCTATGAGTATACAATCACCCCAAAACCGCAAAGGTAAATTGGATTGGAAAAGAAGGGACCTAGCTATTTCAAGAAGGTGTTTGTGTTTTCGTTTCACAACCCTATTTTGTTGTGGTGTGTATATATAGCTAGTATGATGGATAATTCCATGTTCATGAAAGAGTTGAGAGGCTGAAGTGCTAGATCCAAGTTCTAATGCATTATCAGGATGAATGGTTTTAACTTTGGTATTAAACTGAGTGTTTACCATGTTGAGAAAATATTTGAGTAAAGACAAAGCATTGCTTTTGTGGGATAAGAGATGAGTCCAAGTACAACGGGTGAAATCATCTACAATGGTCAAAAAATATTTGTGGCCATCATAGGTGGGAACACGATATGGCCCCCATATGTCAATGTGTATTAATTTAAATTTCTGAGTGGTGTGAATTGAGCTTCGGGGAAAGGGAAATTTGTCTAGCTTAGGGGCAAACTGAACAGTGTGTAAAATCATGATTTATGCTATTCTCAGAAATTGACAATGTTTGGATCTTACGCATAGGTAAATGTCCAAGTCTACAATGCCATATCATAGCAGAGTTATTATTGCTATTACAAGGATTTTGTGAAGCAATTACAGAGAAAATGGGTACATTGACAAAATTATTTAAAGCATGAAAAAAAACAGGATGTACGCTGGGTGTATGGCTTGGAATATCCAATATGTAAAGGCCACCTTGGACTTTACCAATTGCCAGTGGCCTCCTCTTGGAAGGGCCCTGCAATAAGCAACAGTCAATTATAAAAATGGCCTTACATTTAAACTGGTTGCAGAATTTGTTAATAGAAATGAGATTATAGGTGAAATTAGGGACAAGAAGGACATCATTGAGGATGATGGTGGTAGATAAAATAATGCTGCCCAAATGTGTTACTTGGGATATTTGACCATTTGGAAGAGTGATATGGAATGGTTTAGAAAGGAGTTTGGTATTCTGGAATAGTTTTAAATCAAAACACATATGGTCTATGGCCCCTGAGTCCATAATCCAAAAATTTCGATTCATTTGGGAGTGAAAACAAGCACATGAACCATCTAAACCATAACATGAGCAAGCTAGCTTACCAGCAAAATTAGCAGAATATTGTGCATCAAGTTTCGAAGGTGATGCAGACAAGTTGTGTTGATTTAGTAAGCTGAGAAGTTGAGTGCATTGTTCCTGAGTAAGCTGAGGAGTTGTGTTGTGCTGAGAAATCTCAGATGATGAAATGGATTGTGCTAGTGCTCCCATTTTCAGTTTTGACTTGGTGAATTTGAAATCACCGGGGAATCCATGAAGCCTGTAGCACTGCTTGATGGTATGGCCTGACTTTTTATAGTAATTGCATTGCAGGTTAGACTTCTTTTCATTGTTTCTTCTGTCTGCATTATTGAACTTCGAAGAAGTTGGCTTGTTTGCAAAAAATTGAGCACTAAAGGAAGCCGCAACTTGTTCTTGAAAATTGTTATTGTAGTAAGCTTCTCGTTGTTGTTCCTCTTGTAGCAGTATAGAGTATGCTTCTGACAGATAGGGAGAGGGTTTCATCATCAATATATTCCCTCGATGAGAGGAGTAACTGTCATTTAATCCCATGAGAAGTTGTACTAACTTCATCTTTTCATCATTCTTGATTCGTTTTTCATTTTCACCGCACGTACAGCCACAAGTGCAAGTAGTCCCAGCCAATATAGAAGACAAATCGTCCCAATAATTCTTGAGTCTTGTGAAATACGATGTAATATTTTCGGAACCTTGAGCTATGGAACAAATACCTTTTTGAAGTTGAAATAACTAAGCCTTGTTTGTCTGCCCAAACCTTTGCTCAAGTTCTAGCCAAATTTCTCGAGCTGTCGAAGAGAACATGATACTGCGGCCAATTGGCTTGCTAACAGCGTTAAGAATCCAGGCGATTATTGTGTCGTTGCATTTCTTCCATTGGCGGAAATTTGGATCGTTTTCTGGAGGTTTTACACACGTACCATCAATGAAACATAATTTGTCTTTGGCGGAGAGGCTGATTTTCATGGATCGACGCCATGTCATGTACCCGGTTCCATCGACACGATTTGAAACAAGTAAGGCTCCTGGTGTATCAGAGGAATGAATCGAAAACCAGGACAAAGAATTGGAAGAGCTGGAGATTGAAACTGTATTCGCCATGAACAATCAGAAATTAGGTCAAACGAAAAAGAAACAAAAGGATCAAATTGAGAGTTGCTTTGATACCATGTGTGAGCAGCTGTAATAATCAAGAAATGCAGAGAGAAGAATATGATAAAGGAAGCAAAAGTGTCGAATCTGTGTATATCTTCTGCCTTATATTCTGAGTATACAAGAGAGGAAAAATGAATGATAAAAACAGAACATTAACCAACTGCGTTTTAGACTTAACAGGGAGTCTAAAATATACATGTGTCAAAATTACACGTGGCTTACACGTAAGGCTAATACTACTCCAACAGGATAGGCAGCTGCTTCATCCCCCTTTTCCCTTTACCTCTACGAAAATATGGGAAACGCAGATATCTAACCTCTTTCTCATGCACATCATAAGACATGGGTTTCAGTGCAGGGTCACTTTTATATCCTAATTTTAGCTGGGTCATTCCCAAGGGTTGATCCATCTATTCGTTATAATGTTTTGCTGCAGAAAGAACACTACGTGGGAGACCGCTTGTAAACATTATAGGGTCGTCCTCCCAGGAAGTTCGGAGTATGATAAAGCTTTAAATCTGAGGGATATGTTCCTGGAGTTCGTAAACCATCAACGTGGACTGCATACGAGGTTGGCATATGAAGAAAGAAAAATCTTGCTGCCACCGTCATCTATCTAGCAGGGTCGTGTACATTAAATCAAGGTTAGCCCCGATCACTAGTGCATTTTTGAGATCTGTTGTAGTACCTTGCCCGGTAGAAGACAACTGACAACACCTTAGTACGATCTTTGGACGTTGCGGTAAGTCTATTGTTCCGTGACTCTACAATTTTGTAATTACAATCTGAAAGCTGAAATACAGTTAAGCCCTGGGCAGTGCATATGAAATATCTGTTTGGCTTACAATTTTTGGGAATCTACAAAGGAATCGGAAGGAATGACGCTGGTTTCAGGATATTTGTCTTGCCCATAAATTATGCAAATGCATTTCTGTCTCTATATATTTTTTTTTTAGAATTTAATTGTTTGACATGTATATATATATATATATATATATATATATTTATATATATATATATATATACATATATATATCTTAAAAAAGGTTAGAAGACGCAAACCTTATAAAATTAAAAATGAATTTCCTCTTCCATTTCTGCTAGATTTTATACTATCCACAGTCTTTATCTGGTGTATTAGCTCCTTTCGTTTTAGCACTTCCTATCCAGGTACTTGGATTCTGAACGGCCGATATTTCCCCCCTTGAGGAGCTGCATGTTCCGTTGCCCGATTGTGTAACTATCTTTTAGTAAGATCGTTGAATTATAATGTTACTATCTGAGTTTAATCTGTTAGAAACTTTGTAAATTTTTTTGACATTGGGGATATTATATATATGTCTTTACTTTACACTAAACATATTATATTAATTTATTATTTATTATTTTTTATTTTTTGAGGGAAATATTAATTAAGAAAGGTGTACCGTAGTATATCCTTCATAAATTAAGTAGATTAGAAGTCAAACCATATTGCAATTTACTCTCTTACTTTATACCAAAATAAGTATGGATTGCACTTCTTATGAAGTCTAATTTTCTCATCCTACCTTTTTATTCCCAAACAAGACCGTGTATTATTTTTGAGTTATTTTTAAGAATATTTGAATTTATAGGGGTCCATAAATACAAGTACAAAATACCACCATATATGTGGCGAGACTATCAATATATTATAATACTAAAAGAATGAGATGAAGATTTAAATATAAGACATCTGATACTAATGAGTTGGTTTTTACCACAAGGTTAAATTTTATATGGTTGTTGAATTATAATGTGATTGTGCATATTCAATTTGTTAGGAACTTACTAAAAACGTTTGTCATTGAGGATATTACACACACACACACACACACACACACCCCAAATGCCATATTTATATATTATTTATTCTTTTTTTTGAAGGAAATATTAAATAAGAAAGTTGCACCTCAACATCTCATGTTTTATGAATATTGTGACATTTGAGGTAATTTTTGTAATTTTATAATTTTATAAATATTTTTTATTGCACTATACATGGGCAATTATATCATTTTCTTTCTTTCTATTACAAGTTCCCCCTTTAATTTTAAAATATTTAAGTTTATTGCATTACACTTTTAGGCTTATCGCATAAAATATTTAGTTTTAATATATAAAATAAACATGTATATTCATGCACGTATATCTTTACTTTTTTAGTTTAATTTATCACATAACACAATTATATTTATTGGTTCATCACAACAAGCATTTAAGTTCGTTACATAAAAATTATATGATCATTGCATAAAACTTTTTTTGACGAACTTATTTCTATTTGAGTTTATTCATGCAGTTGCTAATATTTGTTGCTTTTAACCTTATTTCAGGATAAAATTTATATCAATTTAATGATGATTTTATTGCTATAATATTTTTTTTTTCACAATAATATTGTACGCATACTATAAATTGAATTTAATAGAAGGAAAATTAGAACTCAAACAAAATTTTGAAATTTCACTCCAATGAAGATTATCAACTTTCAACCTTTAATATATTTCATCATGATAATACTTAATGGTATTTAAAACCCAATCTTCACAACTTCATTAAAAATAATAGATCGTGCCAAAATGGTGGGGTTACAAATCAAGGCCTAACAAAAAAATAATAATAACATAAGCTCATACTTTGCATAATGACCATGCTTTCATAATACGATGCAGCATGTGTAATACCTCAAAAATTTGCTTAGCCTAATTATGACACCCCAAAATTTACTACTGAAAAATTTTATTTTATTTAAAAATTAGCGGAAGTAAAGACTGTTAATTTTGGGGATGTTACTGCCACACATAGTACCAGACCAATTTTCTCTTACGGTTCCAGTACCAAATGCTAAGGCTAAAAAGATCAAAATATAATTTTCTTAAAATCAAACTTTATTTAAATCAAAGTAGCGCAATAAACTCTTTACGAAAATAAAACCCACTATTGGTGGTTACAATAATATAGATCATTTTAACAAGGAAATAAAAAGGTAAAATAGAAACCCTGAATCATTCTTGGACAACCCTTACACTCTTACCCGATGCCAACTTAAATAACACCTACAAAGAACATTGTCCATTGAATAGGTAGGGGCCTACAAATAGAATTCTTTAGTACTATTGTACCGAGTAATCCTTTACAAAATCAAAAGGTAAGGCTCAAATGCAATACATCATACTCAAACGATATAAAAATGACAACATACACTGGCTTACGGAATCACCATTGACATAAGGACTAATTGCAACATCCCAAAATCACGACTTGAAAATTTCGTTTAAATCTTACTTTGCAGAAGCGGAAATTGTAAAACAGTGGGTATTACTTCCACACTTAATATAAGTCCGGTCTCCTCACCATCCTTACGTCAAGTGCTAAGGCTTAAAACAAGTCAAACCAACAAAATGTGAGAGAAGTACAATACATAATCAAGGGTTTTACAAAGAAAGATTATTCATACAAAAAGATCATTTAGATAATTAAGTAACTAATAACTTTTAGAAAATAAACAAAAGATCACATGAAGGTGCAATAGTGGTTTGCTTCACACTCATCCTGTCCATCAAATATTAGAAGGAAAGGGAAATAGGGTCAGGGTCCACTCACTCCCTTATTCTAACTATTCGCTTGGCTGATGCTCCTCAAAATTCTTCAACCATTGCATGCCAGGGACGTACTCCTCTGAAAAGTGATAGCATCGGTACGACTTCCTCGTACTGAATCACAACGACTCCTAAGACGTAGCATACCCACATATACATTTATCATACAAATAAGTTATTCAAATAAAACATATGATAACATGCAAGGCCATGATTTTATGACACAATTCCACACCACAATTTATGATACTAATTAGATCAAAATCCCTATCAAGGGCATTGAAGACATGCTTATAATCTCACAACCATTTTAACTTACCAATTACCCTACTTTATAGCATAATAGGAAGAAGTGGTGACATTTCAAAAATCTAACCAAGGTCAAGTCACGCCTAATCCAATTATTACAGAAGTATTATGGTGGGTGTCTAATACGGTTATATCATTTATATAACAATTCTCGAGTGGAATATAATCCCATATCCATGACAATGATCATCAAGGGGGTGGTACCAAAATAATTTACTCAATTTTAGGGCAAAGCCCACTAAGGAAGCCACACGACATATCAGTCATCCATACTAAACCTCATAACTCAAGTCCTTAAGTACATGTACTCCCTATAGGGTGTATGGAATACCTATAGAGCAGAAGTGAGCCCCTTGATCCGAAGGCCCAAACTATGCACTCGGGGGTCAAATCCGAGGCACGAGATTCCTTTCCAAACTCATATCTTCCTCTTTAAGTAATTAGTGTCTTATGAAATTCTAGGTTATTAATTTGAGAACAACAAGGTTCATAATATTACAACTTAATCATCAATCAATCAACCAAGGGACTATGAGGGTCATAACAATCAATCATCAAATGTCAAATCCAAAAGACCACGAGGGTCACAACAATTCCAATTCAACACGACCTAGGGTTAGGCATCATACCATAGCCCAAATAATTATCCGATTCAGTTATTCAATCCATTTGTCCAATTATTTTTAAAATTATTCTAAGGTCAACACTTAAAGTCAACTAGCCCAATTATTCACTTTGAAATAAAATTTTTCCCTAATGACTAAAATACCTTTCGACCTATAACTACCACATTTTCCTTTACTTTATTAGCAGGTTTATCCCCATAGGATATTTGTCATGAAAAAGCCAATATAAAATAGCTAATGGTAATTTAACATACGATAATTTCTTCGGTACGATGAAAAAACTATGTTACCCATAAGCATTCACCATTCATGGTACATGTATACACTCTTAGCATGCATTTCAAGTATCTCATAAAATTCATGCAATTCCCACAAATAACTTTCACATACGAACCATGGTATATAGAATTTACATTTTTACCCCTAGAACATGCAACACGTAATAATCACCATTTAAACACATTTATACTCTAACTTAACATGCTATATGCCCAAAATTATCTAAAATATCCAAGGGACACATTTAACTCATTTGTAGGTCTACCATGAAATACAATACAATTTTGGTTGAACTCTAACCCTAAACATGTCCATTTCTCTTTAGCAAAAATCCATATATATTGTTATAAGCATACACTCTCAATTTTTAGAATACTACCTAGGCATATAAATATTAGTCTACACATCATAATATTCACATGGAAATGAGCTACAACATGCTTTCATTTCCCACAAAATACAAGTCATTTGATATACTCATCCTAGCATGATTTTTATCCTAGAAAACTAACCTATCATTTTCACATAAAATTCTACCATCTACGGATTAGTTGGATTTACCTTTGAGCTAAGAAAAATAATACCACGAAGAACTTCTTCCAAGGATACCTTAAGCGGGGTTGATATTACCTAAAAATAAATAACGCCATCTAAAACTATGCATGCATTAGTATCTATACTAAATAAAATAATAAAATGAAAACCTATACGAACTAATACCTTTATATGATTAGGGAATTAACCAAGGCGTCCAGTGCATGGAATTACTATACATACCACACACACCGAAAGGTAGAATACTTATGTCGGAATTAGTTGCTACTTGGAGAGGCGAAACATGAGGGGAGAGGGGTGCTTAGCAAGGCTGTAAGTTGGGTGATTTTTGGGTAGGGGTTCGGTGGTGAAAGGGAGAATTTTAAGGGTTGCAAACAAGAGTATCAAATGTTGGAAGTAAGAGGGAGAAGGAGAGGATTTGTAGGGAGAAAATAGAGGACCGAAAGGGAGAAGGAGGAGGGACTTTTGCTGCAGTTTGGGGCTGAAGAAGGGAAGGGAAAAATGGGGAAAAGATGGGCGGCTGCAGGGGCTGGATGGGATGGATGATGTAGGTCGGTTGAGGGGAGATGGGTGACGAATGCATGGGAGATGGGAAAGGGGCCTACAAGGGGCATGTTGGTTGTGTGGGGAAGAAAAGAAATGGATGGGTAGATGGATAGAAATGTTGATTAGATCCGTAGGTTGAGAGGAGGAGAAGATGATGGTTGCCACTTGGTGGGAGGGCTGGGTTACGTGAGGTGTTCTAGCTGCATGTGGCTGGGTTGGTGTGAGGGAAGTTGGCTAAGCTGGTTGCTATGGTTTGCAGGGCTAGGATGGTGTGAGGAAGGAGACTAACAGGGAGGGTGATGGGATGTGTTTGGAGAAGAGGTAAGACTGCATTGCTGGGTGGTTGCTAGGACAAGTAGAGTGTGCACATGCATGGAGAGAAGAAAAAAAAAGAAATAGGCTGCATAGGGAAGAGGGTTGCTCGACAGGTTGGGGGGAAAATTTAGGCTGAGATTAGAGTGGAAAAAATATGGGATTGGTTTAGAATTTAGTTAGCAAAAATACCCAATAATATTAGGCCTTTAAGAGTATAGATACTAAGGAAAAATCCTACCTATTTAATGTTTTATTTTCACTATTATTCTCACTATTATTGTTATCTGCATTATTTTTAAAAGTGTTACTTATCATAAGGCTATTGTTATTACCATCCTTTCTATTTTGATTATTATCTACTCTCTTCTTTTTAACGTTATTATTACCATCATCAACTTTTATCTTCCCCTACTCATATATACACTAGCTCCGGTTATTATCATAATTTAATAACTATAGACTTACTCGTAACAATTAGATATTCATTTTAAAAAGAATCCTATAATTTATTATGCCTGCTAATCAAAATTTAAGTCTTGTATATTTAAATTAAGGATTTATTAAAATGAGGTATTACACTAACACACCATGCAACACCACACATAAGAGGAAATGAATAACACAAAATCCATATAGTTAGCAATTCCATTGCATACCCAAACAGGGATAAGCACTAAAGCCAAACTTATACCATATCAATAGATCACAACGTGAAATCAACACTTTTGGTCTTAAGCCATCAAATAAATATCATTCCATCTCATCTCTCGAATTATATCCATGTGAGTGTGGGGACCACACTATTATAGCCAGTGGACCATAAACATTCCACAGGGCAAAACGCATCTAACTACTATTATAGCCGGTGGACCGGATATCACTCCGTACGACATAATGCACCTGACCATTATTATAGCCGGTGGACCAAAAATTATCTTCACTGGCCCCGAATCACGTGGTGTTTTATTATAAGTAATTAGTATCTTCCCACGAATTATTATTATACAAAGTTTGGTTTATCGAGCTTGAAATACCCCACTAGTATAGCCAGTGGACCGAAAATCACTCCACAGGGGCAGAACGCTCCTAACCGCTATCATAGCTGGTGGACTAGAAATTATCATTACTGGGCCCGACTCGATAATCTTTTATTTTAAGTAATTAGTACTTTATTCATGTCTTATTTAATAGGTCCATCTAATTAATTTGAGGGGAGGAAAAAGGTCACAAATCTAGAGACATAAAGATATATTGGCCATAGAATCAATCATTCTATATTAAATATCATGGCATACATAAAACCTTAACATGTACTTCAAACATATCTAACACACATTTCCATTCATACTTACAAACCATGCACCTCTTGCATGATTATAAGATAAACACCATATCACACCCTTAATTATCCCTCCAACCCTAGGTTATGCCATGTTCTTGTGATACTCAATTGTGATATCCACTATCTTATCAATTACCTTTATCTTATTATTCAATATTAATTATGTCTTATTAAGGAGACTCATTTAATCCGTCAATGTGTTATATGCAAGTTACCAATTTACCCCCATCATCTTTACAAAATCACTAAGATACTCCTTGTTTGTAAAATTACCAAGTTACCCTTTCTTTACCTGCTGAATTACTATATTACCCTTCATATTTGCATAATTACCAAAATACCTCTTGCATTTGTTAGATTACCAAATTATCCTTCATACTTACTAAATTACCAACATTACCCCTTTTACATGTTAAGTTACCAATTTACCCTTCCAGTTGGTTAAATTACTGTACTATCTTTCATACCTGTTTATATTACCAAATTATTCCTTAGTTTTATTAAGTTATCAAATTATTCTTCATACTTGTTAATTTACCAGATTGTCCATTTGGTTAGTTAAATTACCAAATTGTTCTTCATACTTATTAAATTTACCAAGTTTCCCTTTTGATTGGTCAAATTACCAAATTACCCTTTTGGTTGGGTTCATCATCAAGTTGCCCTTCTTACTTATTAAAATTACTAAATTGCCCTTTTGTTTGGTTAAATCACCAAGTTGCTCTTCTTACTTATTAAAATTACAAAATTACCTTTGTGGTTGATTAAGCCTATGTTTGGAGCTACTTATTAAAATTAGTTAGCTATGATAATTACTTATTTTGAAAATTTTTTAGGCTAAATTTTTTCTAAAATAAGTAATTATCATAAATAATTAATTTTAATAAGTAACTCCAAAAAATCTATAAATCAACAAGTTTCCCTTCTTACTTATTAAAATTACCAAATTACCCTTTTGATTGATTGAATTACCAAGTTGCCCTTTTTAATTATTAAAATTACCAAATTGCGCTTTCTTTATACCAAATTACCAAAATATCCTTTCTTTACGTCATATTACAAAAATAACTTTACCCCTTTACTTTACCAAATTACTAACATACCCTTTCCTTTGTGCTAAATTACCAAAATACCCTTCTCACTTATTCATTTACTATTTTGTCCCCTTTACTTTACAAAATTGCCAACATACCCTTTCCTTTATGCTAAATTACCAAAATATCCTTCTTCTCACAAAAATTACCAAGTTATCCCCTTTCCATGTAAAATTACTAAAGTTTCCTTCTTACTTATCCATTTACCATTTTACCCCCTTTATTCTTATATTACCATTTTTCCCTTGTTGTACAAATTTTACTAAACGTCCTCACCGCATAAATATTAATATAAATGGTCCATATACATCATCCAACACTATCAACTATTATTATTTATCATTAATAATCATTACCACCTACCACACATACTTATTTAGGCCACACCTTTTGCACAAGCAAAATTACCAAAGTGCCCCTAAGGCTCATATTAACATTTCCTATGCAACAAGTTGCCACATTAGCATATTATATCAAACATAAGTATTTAACATTATCATTAACAACAAGTCTCTTTCTTTAAGCATTATTTCTATACATGACACATAAATTAACATGCTTTTCTTTTCATCAACCAATATATGCCACTAAATACATTATACTTAACAACAAATATCATGCATACAAACATATTAAAACACTAATGTGCTATCATATATATATCCACACATTTTAGTAAGACATAATAGTTACCTTATTTCTAGCAATTATCAAACCTTACTGGTACTCCTGTTAAAGGTTTGAGCTTTGATTAGTAAAATCAATACCTAATAATAATATTAAAATTTATCATATTAGAAGTAGAAAAATCAAAATAATAAACCTTCATCAAAAACTTAATTAAATACATATTAGTATTATTTATGGTTATACCTTAAAGGCTTAGCCAAAAATTACCAAAGAGGGAAGAAGACTCACACTCACGCTACATGAAAGGTGGTAAAGAAGAAGGGGGAAGAAGGGAAGGGGTGGCTCGGGTTAGGTTTTGGGGGTGAGGTAGAGAGCTTGTGGAGGGGAGTTAGGGTGGTGATTATGTGCATGGAGGTAGTAGGGGTGTAGGTGGTGGTTGGGGGTCGGTGATCGGTGGCTCAGGGTGGTGGAGATGGTGGTAGAGGAGAAGAAGGAAGGGGAAGAAGAGGGAAAAGGGAGGTGTTGCAGAGTTGGGTTTAGGCCAAGGCTGGCAAGGTGGTGGTAGGAGAGGTTCCACCAGTCCAGGGAGTGGATTGGTGGCTGTGGAGGTAGTGAAAGAGGAAGGAGGGAGTCAGACGGTGGTGGTGTAGGGAGGAGGCATAGAAGGGGGAAAGAAAAAGAAGGGAGGGGAAAGTTGGTCTTAGGAGCTTGTGGGGGTGGTGCAAGGAGGTTGATGGGGGTGTCAGGGAGCTGGTATTGGTGGTCAGCAAGACAACAGAGGCTATGGTTGAGGGCGGTGGAGCAAAAATAGGGGAGGAGAAGATAAGGAAAGAAGGAAACAAGAGAGGGAACTATAAGGGGTGAGGAGGCTCAAGACAAGTCGAAAATGAGTAGAAGGAAAAAAGATGAGGAGAAGAAAATAAAGAGGAAAATAAGAGGAGGCACGCGTGGTTGTCCAAGAGGCTAAGGTTGTAAGATAGAGGGTAGGTTTCAGGGAGAAGGAGAAGGAAAGGAAGGCATGTGAGGGAGGATTGTAGGGTGGGTGTGGCTGAAGATGGAAGGAAATGGACTAGGAGAGGGAGTAGGGTTGTCAGTTGCAATGGCAAGTGATAAGGGTGTTGGTGGTAGGCAAGATACAGGCTGGCTATGACGTGCAGTGTTCAAAGGAGAAGGATAAGGGAAGAAGAAGAAGTAGAGAAAGAAAAGGAAAGGCAGACCAACTGAGTGGGGAAGAAAGAAAGGGAAGTGGGCCAGCCCCCATGTGCAAGGGAGAGGGGGAAGAAAATGATGGGTTAGGTTGGCCCAACCGAAGGGAAGAAAGGAAAGAAAAGAAAAAAGGGGGAGACCTAGTTAGATAATGGTGTGGGAGAAGGAGGAGAAAGGGAAGGAAGTGGGCTGGTGGTCCAGTACGAGGGGGAGGAGTGTAGTAGGCATGGCAGCCTGAAGAGGAGGAAAAGAAGAAAAGGAAAAAGAAAAAAAAAGAAAGAAAAAGGAGAAAAACGAAAGAGGGAAAAAGGAAAAGGAAAAAAGGGAAAAAATAAAATAAAATAATTTTTGGAATAATGTCATTTAATATTTTTGATAGATAAATTAAGTTAATACTTTAATTTATTATAATTTAATATTTTGGTTTAAAAGGGTATTTTAGTAAAATATTGGTTTAGAAAATTATTTAAATAAAATGAGCATGATAAAATAACAAAATATTTATTTTAATTTATTAAATATTCATATCCATTTTATATACTCACAAATCCACAAAATGATTAAATTAAATAAATTTAAAATTAAATTATCTTAAATGAGAGTTATTTATTAAATTCTAGGTTTTAGATTTCTGGGGTATTACACTAATCCCACATTATTAACACCCTAATT
The DNA here is from genome assembly GCA_030549775.1 of Tamarix chinensis. NCBI lineage: Eukaryota > Viridiplantae > Streptophyta > Magnoliopsida > Caryophyllales > Tamaricaceae > Tamarix > Tamarix chinensis. Next base: position 75,983,681 of record CM060171.1, on the reverse strand, counting down.
TGATTCTAATATCAAGAAAGTCTTATTTTAGCCTTAATCCAATTTCTTAATTCTAAAAGTTTAATCAAATCCGAATCTTTGACCCGAATAAACCGTATTTTGTAAACCAAAATAAAACCAACTAAAATTCCTAGTAATCCTAACTATCTTTGACTAATATAAAATTACCTAAACTAATCCCCATTCTTTTTCTCTTTTTCCTTTTTCTTTCTCCTTTTCTTTCTTTCTTCTCCATCCCCCTGCGAAATTTTTGATTCTTGCAACTCTTGCACCTGTCTCCAACTGTACCATCTACCACCACCTTTTCTAAAGCCATCCATCATCCATCACCAACCTCCTCATCCTTCTTCTTCTTCCTTATCTTTACAAAATACATACACACAACCATCACCATCACCTGCATTTTCACCAAAAAATATAACCACCATCTCCACTATCACCCTTATAAACCGCATGACCACCCTACACCCTTACACGCATGCCTCCCACTTTGCTTATTTCTTTCCTGTTCACACACACACTCTGCCTTCTTCCCCTTTTATTTTACCTTACCTTCTACTTATTTTTTGTCCTAAAATACTACCCCGAGCTTCCCCTCTTCTTTCTACTTTCTTCTTTTCATTCTCTTTTTTGCCCTATTTTTACCCGCACATCACCATTTGCACCACCAATGCCATTGTGCACGACACCCACCACCCATCAATTGGTGGACCAACCACCAAGGACACCTTAACCTTCCCCAACACAGTCACCAATTATCGCCGTTAACCACCGCCTCTTTCCCCCTTTTCTGTTTCTTGCCCATCACATTTTTAAGAACGTATGAACTCAAGCTCATCCATGCAAAACTAAAATTTCCTATCGCATGCTCGTGCAATTCAGCACAGCCTGCTCGTGCACCTTCCAAGCCCACGCACAACCCAAACACACATTTATGTGCACCTATTTTACTTGTGACCTATTTACTAGTGATTCAGCATGCCATGCCACTTTGCACTACCTGGCCGTGCATGATCCTTCCTTTTGGCTTAGGTGTGTATGACTTGCAGCACACTTATGCAACTATCTATTTTCTATCGTGTACCCCTATTTTCACCCCTAAACCTTATCCAAAAACCACAAAATTTTTACTATATCTTCACCCAAATCCTACTACACATCCGCACACCCCAAGCTTCCATTCAACAATGGTGGTATTTTGGTAGCTTCAAATTAGGAAGTCTTGGATGTATGTGCTTAGAGCTTGATGCCCTAGTCAATAAGGATACTAGCTGATGTTTCTAGATTTTGTATTATTTTCTTGTATGGTTATATGTATTTTTATGATATTGTTGCTTTATGATTCAATATATGTTGATCATGATATTTTGTGATGATATGAATGTTATGTTTGAAAGAAAGTAAAAAATGGTAAGACCTATAGTTATAATTCTATTGTGATAATGACATAATTTTGGGAAATATATCTTATGGCATAAAATATGGGCTAAATGAGCTTTGATAAGTGGACATAAGTATTTTTATGGGGTATGATGATAATTGGTGGATTTGGAAAATAATGTGCGTATAAGATACAAGATTTTATAAAATGAAGGTTATTGTTCGTCCTTAAGGATATTTTGGTCATTATAGGATAATAAAAAAGTTTTGGTATTCTATGGGTTAAGTGGATCAAAAATTATGACAATGATATCCTGAGAAATGTTTGTGAGTATTAATGTTTGCCTTGGGTTCTTCAAATGAAATAATGGTCTAATTAGGGTTTAATAACTTAAAATGATAATATCATTATTCTATATGTAAAATCTAAAGGTTATTCAAATTATGAGTATGTTGATAATGATTGGCCTTATGAGGTTATTTGCTATACTTGGTAATCATGTGAATCTTATGGGAGAAATTATGACTATTTATAAAATTAGGGTTTTAGTAATTCTATGAATACTACCTCAGATAAGATTATTAACATATGTATATGATGTGGGCGTTAGACCGTGCATTATGGGTATGATAATAGTAATGAGATTCAAGGATGAGATAATATAATTTGTGGTGGAATAATAAATATGGGAGAATGAATGCTAAGGGTTTGAAAATATTTAAGTATTATGGCTTGAGTTATGTGTCTCTTTGCCTTAATATGTTCAATGTCTGAGAATTAATCTTGAATAAGATACTGATCACTTATGCTATGTTTGGATTGGGGTGGAAGGAGGTTAATGGAGCTGAATTAATTGATTCACTCCATTTGGATACCAGGTTAATAATTTTACCTGGGTGAATCGAGGTTAATGTTTCACCTCCATTCATCTCGATTAACCTCGTTTTTATTAACCTTCGATTTCGGGGATTACCGAGGTAAAGATGAAAGAATAAGTAATTTTTTGACTTGATAGGACCAAAATACCCCTCAATAGGAATTATTGTATTATAAATGTTTCTTTCGTTTCTAATTTTCTTGTGCTACTATAAATATTTTAGCCTTGTGATTGATATAAATATGGTTGAATAAAACTAACTTATGTCAATTACTACGGTAACCCCCATTGTTTTACTTATATTACTTCTACTATAAAATCAAACTTTTTAGTAGTAAAAAATCAGGGTGTTATAACATGAGCATGATATAACATTGATAACATGAGTTCCTCAATTAAAGGGAGTAGGGGGTTTTAAAGGGTTATGGCTTGTGTGAGAGAGATAGAGATGGTGTAACACCCCTATTTTCACTCCTAATAATTTAAAAAAAAATAATATAATACAAGAGAAAAAACAATAAATGGGGAGTGTTATCGCTACACCTAACATAAGATAGATGTCCACTATCTATCTCTTGATAGGTGCAAGGCTAAAACTTGTCTAACAAATCCTAAAATAGAATTTAATCAAAAAATCCTTGCTGATAAAGCTAGAGGAAAACCCTATAAAATTATCCTTGATAAATCAGTAGAAAACCTATGATATAAACTTGGATTTTTAAAATCTCAACCATGCATGAAAATATAAATGATCATTTACAACACAAAAACTTAACTTACAAAACATTTACAAATAATTACAAGAATCCTAGAGGAAAAAAACTCCCCGCAACTCTAACTTTCAACCCAAGTCTAAGTCATATTTGAATTAAACCAGAGTTCTTGCTAACAAACATCTAAACAAACATAGTATCAGTACGATGTCGTACTGAATAAACAACCCAACTTATAATAATATCATACACACATAAATTCATATACTTTCCATAAGTGATAAAATATGAAAGACATGCGCTTATATAAGATCATTGAAAATAGGAGAATAACATTTACTAACTAACAAGAGTAGTAGGAGAACACGACCCAAGATTAATGTATATCTCATAGAAAACATACAATCTTAACTAGGTTTGAATTCACAAAAGAAAATGTAGTTGTCGTAGAATTTTGCCATTGTGGAAGAATGTCATGGAAGATAATGAAATTAACGAATTACAGTTGAATTCGTGTCACTCATTCATATAAAGTATCATGTCATATTCACTTTCATACCACTATTCATTTTATTTAATTCCATTTACATCATGCATTGATCTCCATGTGATCATTCCACTTTATTTCATATAATCACTTGTTGATCGATTATACCAAAAGATATTACATTATACATTTTGATTTATATCATTACTCACTTCCTTGTATATTATATAAAAATCCACTTTTCCATGTACTCATTATATTTCATATGATATGGAAATTTACTTATATAATCAATTCCACCAAACCATATATATATATATAATACCGCATTGCTTTATTCATGAAATTATCAAATATAGAGTCTTCGAGCCACTAATGAAATAATCATCTAGAGCACGAAGGCTATAGAATACCTACAAATATGCTACTGCACAGAGATATATACCACCATACAAAATAATTGTCAAGAGCACAAAGACTCATGACATGTAAGAAAACCACTCCATACCCCAATTCCTTAAGTGTGCACACCTTGTATAGGGCTCGTAATTCACCTATAAAGTAGAAAGATGGACCTCACTAAAGGCATGGAGACCAATAACAAGCATAAAATATGCCACTTCATTGAGACAAATAACACCATACGAAATGACAAGGAAGGCATCTGCTACATGACCCTACCTTGGAGACCATCCCAATGCTACTCAAGGTGGAATATATACAACCATTAACTATGGTCACTAATGTGACCTATAACACAAGTCTCATAATTAATTACTTTCATTTACCAATTGGATTATTCATACATTATATATATGACCACATATTCCATCATATATAACACAATAATAAAGGTTTTTAACAATTATTACATATGATTACCAATAGGGAATTTGACCACTTGCATGCGCATTAACAAATAAGATATCACAATAATAGATAACAGTACTATTATATAGATTACGTAGCATAACCAAAATATAGCATAATGTACATCAACACATTAATATTCCATTCACTAACAATGTAGGAGGTTTACCTAGTTTTGGGATCTACTAACACGACTTCCTAGATCACCTTTGAAAATCATAAGACTAAATTAGAGAAAACTAATACAAATGTAGAATAATAGAAAATAAGTAAAACTTATCAAAACCACTTATACGAGTAAGGTTAAACATCCAAAACATCAAATCTATCAATATTAGAAAATAGATCAAAACAACAAGTTAAAGACTAATTGATTAATATGTGAAAAAATCAAACACAACTAAATTTCATAAAACTATTCTAGAAAGTTAGGGTTTTAAAGTTTAAAATATAAATCTAGACATCTCAATTAGCTAATCCAAATTGAAGGTGTTAGAATTCAATAAAGGTCATTTTGAGTAATTCTATAAAATCAATTTCAAAAGAAATAATAATACAAACAACAAATTTCATAAATTTTATTTCAAAAACTAGGGTGTAGTCCTAAAAATAGTTTGGTCAAATTTTATTAATTTATTAAAATTAAATTTTTAGAAATGAAATTAGACTTATTTTATAACATATTGTATACTTAATTGATTAAAAATAATAAAAGAAAGATCCAAGTTAACATAATTAAGGTTTTTTGGGCCTAAACCACAAATCTAACAAATCTTATTCAAATATTTAAATTTATGGTTCGGAATTGAAATTAGACATATTTTATTACAAATTATATAATAAATTTAGTAAAAATAACTCATGGATTAATCCAAATTAAATTTACAAGAATTTTGACCTAAGAATCCAATTCCAGTTGATTTCTCACTAAATTCTCAAATTGATACTTCCAACATAAAAGTAAATACATTTCCAAGTATATTGTTAAATCAATTGTATAAAATAGCACAATTATGTAATTCAATCTCAATACATAAGGGTTTTGACCTATAAATCTAATTCCTATTAATTTCGCATAAATTTATCAAATTGATAATTCCAACATGAAATTAAATATATTTTAAAGCATATTTTAAAATTAATTAATCCAAATAGCTTAACAAGATAAATTCAAACAATCGAGACATAAGTAGATAAAAAATCTCAAATTTCAGAGATTAGCATATACCACACAATTAACCCATCTAAATCAATCATGCAACATATATGCTTAATTTATAACTAACTTAGCTTAATTATTTCTAATTCATAGAAATTTAACCATATTATAAATTAGGGTTTGGGGTAATTATACCAATCACATAGTTATTAAATTAGAGGGGATAAGGGTTGTTGGAGCTTCGTTGATGGCCAAGCATCACTAGAGGCTGCCAGACAATGATGTGCCACCACAGTTGTTACGCTGACATCGAAAACGACTAGTGGACAGAGTGGAGGCTATGGTAACATGGTGGCGAGGTGGTGTGGTGGTGGTGTTCTGGGTCTATGAAGGAGAAAGGAAAGGGATCTGGGTAATGACATGTCAAGAGGTTCAGGATTGGCACATAGAGAAGAAAAAAGAAAGAAGAGAGTGAAGAGAAAAAGAAAAAGGAGGGGCGGTTTGATCGATTTGGTTTAGTTTGTTTTTTTTTTCCAAATTATTTGATATATGATAAAGGTAATTTTATTTAGAAATTTATCTAATAAAAATTGTTAAATAAAGATCCAAAAAATAATATTTTTTAATAAAAGTTTAAACAAGTAAAAATAATTTAACACTTTCTAGAATATATCCTCCACAAAAAAAATTGAGAAAAATGGAAGAAAATTAGTTCTAAAAATAATATCATAAATAAATTATGGAAAATATTTGAATTTAAATGTTCTAAAGATCTTATGATTAAAATGGTTTGAAAGATGGATAAAAATTTTTAAAACAATTTTACTACTTTAAATAAACTTTATAATTTAACATCATTTACTTTTGTTAATAAAATATAACCCTAAAATAAAGTTGCAATTACATGACAAGGATATAATAAAAAATAAATTTAAAATATTAAAATCAAACACACAAAATAAAAAGAATATTTTTTAAACAGAAATAGAATTACGTGAATTTAATAAAATCGTAGTAGTGGATGAATTTATCTAGAATAGTTTACAAAGACAAATAATTAAATATATTTCAACATAAGTTCAAAACTGTCAATAAAATCATAAAATGAATTAAAACTTTAACAAATATTTATGATACATATGATTTAAGTTAAATGACCTAGTTAAAATAAAATTAAATATTAAAACTCATAAATTAACACTAATATTTATAAAAATTAGGTTTTTGAGGAGTAAGGTATTTCAGATGGCATGAGGGAGCTAAGGTTAGGTTGCCCCAACATGTTGGGATGCAGAAAATAGGGAGGAAAAGAAATGTGAATGGGATTGTTGTGTGCGATGAGAAAGTATTAAGATTGAGTGTTGGTTTCAGCGTAATTAGGGGTTTTATTTTGCTTAACCAAACTGAACCTTATTCACTTGAGTGTGGAAAAGGGTTGTATGGGGAGAAAAAAGGATAGGTAAGAAACAAAAAGGAAAAGGATGGACAAAGATAGGGTGTTAAGGATTAGGCTTAGAGTTAAAGTTAGGATTTTAGGGATTAGATAGAAAGGTTATGCTACTAATCACTTGGAATTATGGTTAAGCTAAATTCAGGGTATTACACTAAAAACCATAGAAGGCCTTCCTCTCAAGCTGAACCAGCTTGAGGCATGCACCAACATTATATTCTTACTCCAATTATAGTGACCAACATGAATGATTCAAAACTTAGGTGCCACTTATCTTATTTGAATGTGACCTTACTCCACTTAGAATTTCTATCACCACTACCTCTAATGGAGGGCTCATTCTACCTTTATTGAGGATATGTTGATATCCATGACCTCCATACACAATAGAGCCACAAAGCTCCTAGGGACAAGATTAATCGATGAATATGATTAGTCTACTAGACAATCACAATTGACTATATCAGCAAGCACTTATTTAGACTATTGGTACTTAGTTACAGCCACTTAACATTACCTAATCACCACCCCTAAACAATTTATGATAAAGGACCTCTAGCGCTTCACAAACAACTACTACACCTTTGCTACCCAACGGCTAAGTCATTTCGACCACTCTCTATCCTTCCTTTCATATTACTAACATTTTATATTATTGACTTGAGTGTTGGAGTGTCCTTGTTCATTACCATACTGGTGTCCCTCTAACTCTCAAAATGATATTTCTTCTCTTTCTTAAATGCTAATTGACATTACCCCACTTGAATTCGATTCATAATTCCATTATAGGTAGTGAGGGTCTATAATTACATGTACTAGTGAGAAGTTTGAGTTTGTCACTAATAAGAAAAATACTTTACCATACCATTTCTACTTCACCTATATGTTTCCTTAACACAAAGATACTATTTGGTAAATATTATTGTTTTTTCATTGTCTAAAATTGTAAATCTTAGATCATTTATTTTACTTCATTATTTTTAGATCATTATAATCTCATTATCTACAACTTATTATTACTTTATAACTAGATCCCACTAATTTAACCTAAATAACAAAAAAAAAATTATATTGTTTACTATTATTATAAAAATATCCTTTATTAATTAACTTGACCAATCCTATCCACATGTCTAAAATTGATATTATACATCAATTTATTTCATTTCAAATAAATTACCAAATATTATTTTTTCTTGAAACCTGATTATACACAAATTATTTATATCTAATTATTATACAACTTGCAAGTTACCAAACTTTAATTTTTCAAAACTCTTGTAAGGAGCATTTGAATCCACATTAGAGCATATTGCTAAACTAGAAGTTGTTCTTTACGATTAGTTTGAACAAAAATGGTTAGAGGCTTAAACTATTCTCTAATCACCAAGTACAAAGCCTAAATTGCTTAATTGTTATGCCTTTTTCTTAATGGAATGTTATACTTGAAGTTTCAATTATAGTTTTCAAGATTGGGTGATCCGTTAACACGATTTGCCACCTTCCCTCAGTTCTAAAGAAGGCTAAATTTAAAATTTGTTAATATTATTCAAGGCCTTCTTAAGATAGCCAGTCCCTACGAAAGCCATAAATAATTTATATTTATTGATAGCTAGTCCTATATGAATTATTGAGGCCAAAGTTTCTCAACATACGAAGTTTAGGAATTGTTATGTTCTTACACTACCAAACACCATAGTTTAGAGTGCACATAACTTTTGAAAACTGACAAGGGAATTTGTAGGAAAATATGTATAAATTACCATTCATAGTAAATGAGACAAATAAAGGTAGCTGATGTTGTTTTTTTGATGGCCGAATAGTATCGACTTGAGACCATCTAAATATAAAGAATCAAGGTGCTTAAGCTTTAGAAATATGTCATAATGAGTTGTAATCCTATTATTATAGTTTAGAGCCACAACTTGTAGTTGGGTGAGGTTCATAAGCCAGGAGGGGATGCGTAATAACCCAAAATTTGATAAAACCTAATCCCATATCATCAATACCTTAATTTGATTCTAATATAAAGAAAATCTTATTTTAGCCTTACCTAAATTTCTTAATCCTAAAATCTTAACCTAATTTGAATCTTAACCTAGTCTTACTAACTGAGGTGTTGAGTTCGTTCCATAAGATAAATAATAGTTCCTTAGGTGTTTTGTCCCTCATATGTTCTTCATACCATTCCACTAGTCTAAGAATAGTGGCTCATCAACATGTTTTCTCTAAGAGGTGTTAGGTCCGTTCCATCAGATAATAATAGTGGCTCAGTCGTTCCTCCAGTTTAAGAATAGTAGCTTATGAGCATTTTTGCTTTGAGAGGTGTTGAGTCTGTTCCACTAGATAATAATAGTGACTCAGGTGTTTTGTCCCTATGAAGTATTTTAGATTGTTTCATTGGTTTAAGAATAGTGGGGTCCTTGAACTCAGTGTGAAGAAAACATTAGAATATAATATAATTATATATTGAGACTTGAAATTGTTATTTACCTGGCATAGTTTTATATTATCTTACATATGCTTATTATCTAATTTGAATTCATGTATTATGTGTAATCTTAGTTTAATTGTAATGTTATCTTACTCAGTACATAGTGTGCTAATTATCTGTTTCATGAGTGTTACTCATTCTCATGAGTAGACGACCTAGATGTATTTGTGCAGGTCGAGGCTGAACCATTAGATGAGTTCACAAATTTCAATGAGTTAAATGTGTAGGAGTGACTTTGGCATTAGAGTTATGGGCGCAGAGTTATGTTACTCGGTTGATATATTTACTTGGATACCTTAGTTTGTATTTTGTTATTTTAATTCAAAATTAACCTCCAAACTCCTATTTTATTTGTAAAAGTTCCCCCATTTTTAATTCCCTTTTATTTTTTATTATGAATGGTTTGAGCCTTCTAATTGATATAAAGATGGTTGGGAAAACCAGATTTATGTCAATTGCGATGGTAACACCCAATATTTTGCTTATATGCTTCTGTGGTAAAACAAAAAATTTTTATTCGAAAAATTAGGGTGTTACAGGATGGGGCATACTATATCATTATTTCTAGTGTCAAAGTTTCGAATCTTGGTTAGGTTTTCTAGGGCAAGTGGGAAATGATCAATTTAGTTCACCGGTTGAATACGTATACTGGTATATAAAAGATATAACAACTCAAGTCTGGTGAGATTGTTGAAGGAGGAAGGGACGTCACCCCCTTATATATTTTCACTAGGGTATAAATAAGTGAGACTTCCTATATGACCAATAGAAAATGGAATAGGCCCTTTAAAATTGCAATAAAAGACTTCCTATAATCAATGTTGTCTAATCGCCATCCTTACAACATCTTCTGATAAAGGACCCACATCCCTTTACCATTAAGGACTACACCTTCACAACATGATGACCAAGTTATTCCTCCCCCTTCTTTCCATCCCTCCCTCTCTCTCCCCTTTCACATTAGAGACATATTATGTTTGAGACTTGAGCATGGAGTGTCCTAGGCTAACACCACATTAGTGTCCTTCTAACACTCAAAATAATATTCCTTATTTTTCTTGTAGGTTAATAGATAATACCACTCAAATTTGGTCCATAATTCCATGGTAGATTATGAGGGTCAATAATAATACATACTAGTGAGAAGTTTGAGTTTGTTTCTAAGAAGGAAAGGGAATTACTACACAAATTTTGCCTCACTAATATGTTTCCTTACCATGAATCTCCTATTTTGTAAATCTTGTTATTTTCTCATTATCTAAAAATATAAACCTTGGTTTGTTCGTTGCACTTCATTATTTTTATATTATTATAATCTAATTACCTATAACTTATTATTATTACTATTTCATAACTAGATCCCACCAATTCAGCTAAATAACAAGAAAACTATACTATATACTTTTGTTATAAAAACGTTCTTTTATTAATTAACCTAACTAATCCCACCCACATATCTATTTTTTTTATTATACATACATTTATTTCCTTTAAATAAATTTTCAAACACTATTTTTACTTCAAACACATTTATATACAAATGATATGCATCTACTAAACACTCTACCATGTTATTACTTTAGATCATGTATTAACCTACCCAATTATGCCAAAGTCATCCTCTATTATTTGAATAACATGCAAATTGCTAAACTTTTATTTTTTGTAATTGTTGTAAGGAACATTTGAATCCCCATTGGAGCATATTGCTAAACTAGAAGTAACTTTTTATAATATCCAGTTTCAACAACAATGGTTGAAGGCTCAAACCGTTTGCGAATCATCAAGTATGACCCCTAAATTGCCTAATTATATGCCTTTTTTAAATTAAATGTGAAAATTGTAGTTTCTATTACATTTTTCAAGATTGGGTGGTCATTTAACCCAAAATTTCACCTTCCCTCAATTCTAGAGAAGGTTATATCTGTATTTTCCAAATATTATTCAAGGCCTTCTTAGGACAGCCAATCCTTAGTAAGCCTAGAAATACTTTATATTTATTGATAGCTAGTCCCATATGAGTTATTGGGGCCAAAATTGTTCCGTATACAAATTTTAGGAACTGTTATGTTCTTACACTAACAAACACAATAGTTTATAATTTTTGAAAATTGATAGGTTAACTTGTAAGAGAATATGTATAAATTACCATTTGGAGTAAAAGAGACTAATCTCACTAACAAGATATTTAACTTGTGACCTATTTCTGAGACATCAAGGCTTTGAATTGGTGTATAGTTTTATGCATTAGGAATATTTTATATTCTTAGGCTCTATTTGGATGGAAATATTTATAAATAAAGGAATTATACAAATATGAAATTCTTTAAGTGATTCAATTTTAAAATTCCATCTTTATAAATCTATAGTTTGGATAAGGAATTTAAATAGTGAATTTTTGAGCTTCCTTGTTTTGGGTACATAAAGTTATTATAAGTGGTTGATCTAGTTGAGAACTTTTAAAGTGGTTAGTGATACTCCATCGAAAGTGATTAAAACTTTTGAGATTTCATTCTGTGGAATTTTAACATATATTTTAAAACATTAAGGAAATACTTAATTTTATTTTAGGGTACCCAAACAAAGTATTTAGGTTAAGTAAATTTATAAATCTTATTAGAATTGAAATTTCTCCTAGACATACCTTATCTAAATGAGGTCCCATAGTTCCAAACATCATTATTTCAAATCGCATATAAAATTTGAAAACTAGAAAAAAAGTATAAATTATCTTTAAAAGTAGGAGAGAGTAAATTTATTAACAATATATTTGACTTGTGATACAATTTTTAGGCATTAGATACGTAAAGGTCGACTTAAAGGCTTAGAGTTATATATAATAGAGTTATTAAACACATCTTGTTTTAGAATAAGACATTACAAATTCAAATATTCCTTGATCAAAATTATAGATTTCTATATCATCGTGTTGTACTTATCCAGTTCTTATTTCTTCTTCCTAATGTGCCAACAAGCCACAAAAGATGTTTGTTAGCGATGATGTTCATTCCAATAACAAAACCAATAATCACCCCAATTCTATAACCTAGCAATTGGATGATCCGATCCACCAAAAAAGTTGGTTAGTGGTGGTGGTGGTGGTGATGGCTCATCTACATCTCCACTTCCCTTTGATAATGGACTCCCACATAATTGGTTTCCAATGAATGAACTATTGTCGAATACATCAAACTGGTTCCCTTGTGGTATTACTCCTACCAAATGATTATATGAGACATTGAATACCTCGAGGGAAGTTAGTGGTGTAAAGTCTCGAGGGATTACTCCTGAAAGTTTATTACATGATAGGTCTAAATATTCAATCATATTTATATTAACCAAGGATGATGGGATGACACCTTGAGATATCCGATGGAATTTGGGATCTCTCCACAAAACTTGTTGCTTGAAAGATCAATGTATTTGAAATCATCCAAAATCTTCAAATATGATATAGCATTGCCTTTGTTTATGATGGTCATGTTAAAGAATATTATTCAAGGCCTTCCTAGGATAACCAATCACTACTAAAGTCAAAAATACTTTATATTTGTTGATGGCAAGTTCAATATGAATTACTGGGCTAATATTTTTCCACATAAGAAGTTTAGGAACTATTATGTTCTTATGGTACTAACCACCATAGTTTAGAGTGCACATAATTTTTAAAACTTGACAGGCTACCTTGTAAGAAAATATGTATAAAATACCCTTTGGAGTAAAAGAGACTAATCTCATTAACAAGATATTCAAATTGTGACTTATTTCTGAGACATCAAGGCTTCCAATTGGTTTATAGATTTAGGGATTAGAAATATGTTATATTCTTAGGCTTTGTTTGGGTGGTAATATTTAGAAATGAAGGGGATTGTAAAAAAGATGAAATTCTTCAAGCGAATCAATTTTAAAATTCCATCTTTATAAATCCATTGTTTGAATAAGGGATTCAAATAGTGAATTTTTAAGCTTGTTTTTTTTTTGGTACATAAAATTATTATAAGTGGTTGATCAAGTTGAGAACTTTCAAAGTGGTTAATGATACTCCATTGAAAGATTGAAACTTTCGGGATTTCATTAGGTGGAATTTTAACATATATTTTAGAACTTTAATGAAGTATTTGATTCTATTTTAAGGTAGCCAAACAAAGTATTTAGGTTAAGTAAGTTTATAAATATTCTTTGAATTGAAATTGCTTTTAGACATATATTATTTCAAAGTGCATATAAATTTTGATAACTAGAAAATGTGCACAAATTATCTTTCAAAGTAGGAGACAGGAAATTCATTAACATTATATTTGACTTGTGATACAATTATTGGGCATTTGCCAAATAAAATTTGACTAAAAGACCTAGAGTTATATATATTAGAGTAATTAACACAACTAGTTTTGGAATAAGACATTGCTGATGCAAATATTCCTCCATCAAAATTATAGATTTCTACGCCATTATGTTTTCGTTATCCACTTCTTATTTCTTCTTCCTAACATGCCAACAAACCACAAAAGATGTTTGTTAGTGATGGTGTTCTTTCCAATAAAAAAACCAATAATCATCCCACTTCCGTAGCCTAGAAATCGGATGATCCAATCCACCAACACATATTCAGTATCATTTTCATCCTTGGTTAGTGGTGGTGGTGATGGTGATGGCTCATCTACATCCCCACATCCCTTTGATAATGGACTCCCACATAATTGGTTTCCAATGAATGAACTATTGTCGAATACATCAAACTGGTTCCCTTGTGGTATTACTCCTACCAAATGATTATAGGAGACATTGAAGACCTCGAGAGATGTTAGTAGTGTAAGGTTATGAGGGATTTCTCTTGAAAGCTTGTTATATGATAGGTCTAAAGACTCAATCATTTTTATATTAGCCAAGGATGATGGGATGACACCAGTGAGGTTATTGTTTGAAAAGTTGAGTGCCTTGAGCCCCCTAAGATATCCGATGGAATTTGGGATCTCTCCACAAAACTTGTTGCTTGAAAGATCAATGGATTTGAAATCATTCAAAATCCTTGAATATGACATATCAGTGTTTTTGTTTGTGATGGTCATGTTGAAGGAGGATTCTTCTATAATATATGATGAGTTTGAATCCAGAGAAATGGTGTAGTTTAGTTTAAGGTAGTTAAGATATTGGTCATGGTGAGTACTTTTCATGGCATGCCAGTTTTGGATGTACTCTGTTGGTAAGTAACCAGTGTGGGAATTGTGGGATAGGCTAATGACACGCAAATTGGGGAACTTCATATTGGATGTTGGAGCCCCGATTATGCCATGAAAATTGTTGTATTGCAAAATAAGGTCTTGTAACCTTTGAAGATCTCCCAACCATGATGGGAATGTATCATTGATGTGGTTCCATCCGAGGTCCAATAATTGGAGGTTCCTACAGTTTGTTAGGGACCTTGGTAGCTGACCATCTAGTTGGTTTTGACTTAGATCAATCAATTCCAACTGGCATGATGCACTAAAGTTTTGAGGAATGGATCCGAGCATATTATTCCCTTTTAAATTCAAGAATACCATGGAATTAGAGAGCACTTCAACAATACATGGGGGGATTTTCCCAGTGAGTTTATTATTTGACAAATCTAGCCACTCTAGGCTAGAAAAGTTGCATATCAAATCTGGAATATCCCCCGTTAATGAATTGTTTGATATCTTATAAAAGCTCATATAAGGGAAAATAATAGGAGGAAATGAGCCTTTCAAAATATTGTTGCTGAGATCCAAACTTTTTAAATCATAGCTTGGAAACATTTTTTTCGAATTTTCAAATGTTGTCGAGAGATTAGAAGAAAGATCTAGGATAACAGAAGTTCCATTAATTGCGTTCAGTAGCCATTGCGGTATCATGCCATGAATATAATTGTCGGATAGGTATAACTCCTCTAACTCATTTTGGTACATGAGAAACTGTGGGAATGCAGTCAGGCTGCAGTTGCTTAGGCTTAGTGATGTGAATTTTGGAGTGGCTTTCCCGGTGTTGTTGTTTTGGCGGCTGAATTGTACTGACTTAAGGCCATCTAAATATAGAATCTCGAGGTGCTTGAGCTTTAGAAATGTGTCAAAATGAGCTGTAAGCTGATTAACTGAAAGATCTAAGTTCTCAAGTCTCGTGAGATTGCTGAAGGAGGAAGGGACATCACCCCCTAGTCTATTTCCACTAAGGTCTAAATAAGTGAGGCTTCCGAGATGACCCAGCGAAGATGGAATAGGCCCTTCGAAATTACAATAACTAAGATCAAGTTCTTTGAGGGGAGTTTTGAGTGGGAACTCCGGCAAACTGTCGGTTAGATTACTATTACCTGACAGGTCAAGATGTTCAAGAAATGGCAGCCGAAAAATACTACGTGGGAACCGACCTTGCAACCCTGTATGATAAAGTGAAAGGGATCTTAAAGAAGATAGATTTGCGAGGACAACAGGTACCGTGGAGGAGATATCAACATAGCTCAGATCGAGTTCTTGGAGGCTAGTTAAATTCAGGGCTACATCATTTAAACTAGGATTGTGGAGTGACAACCCATAGTTATAGGAGAGATTAAGAGTAGATAACTTGGAAAGCCTTGTGATCTCCCTTGGGATTTGACCTGTAAGATTGGAGTTTGAGAGATCTAGGCTCCGGAGGTCGTGAAAGTGCCCGATTGATGGAGGGATTTTAGACTTGGCAAAATCGTTGATTGAAAGGTTCAAGCTTCTAAGATGAACGAGCATAAAAAGGCTGTTTGTTGCTGAGAGAGTACCACTTAGGCAGCTTTCGCCCAGGTCAAGGCCGACCACATGACCCGTGTCCTCATCACACTGTACCCCATCCCACACACAACAGTTGCTGCCGCTCGTGCCGTTATCCCTACCAATGTCCCACCCTGCAGCTACCTTAGGATGTTCACAATCTGTGGCTGTGGAAAAGCTTTTTCTAAATTGCAGCAACGCGACCCTCTCATCCTCCTTGCACTGGGGCAGCGATGATGAGGGCAGTGAATTAGCAGACACGATGGATGCACATGAAAGGAAGAATATGAGGCAGTGTCGTACATACAGCAAACAAGACATCTTGTATATTTATCTGTAATCCTATAACAGATTTCTTGAGATTAATTTTATTACTTGAGATTAATTTTATTACGAGGGGGATTGTGGTGGTTGATGTTCGAGCCAATTAAGAGCGGCGTGGATATTTATAGCTGGAATACTGGGGACGAGGGATGGGGGCCTTGGAAACGCGGCTTGCGATATCTTTTATTGTTATTATTATTATGAGAGTGAAATATTGCACCACTTAACTGTTACTACTAAGGGCTTGTTTGGTATGGGGGTAATAGGGGTGGAAAAATTTCTCCTGTATTTTATATTTTTTATATTAAGTATTTAATAATAATAAATATATTTTAATAAAATACCCATTTTAGATTAAATTAAGATCTAAAATGAGTATTTATTAGAATAAAAATATTTAATTTTAAATATATTATATAAGATATATAAAATAAGGGGGTAATTCTTCCACCCCTATTACCCCCTAACCAAACGAGCACTAAAAGTGATGGATGGGTTATATATATAAAATATATAAAAACTTTCCGCAGCTACAAATTAGGAATTTTCCTAATTTGATCTGAGTCCGTTTTTGACATTTTTCTATTCCTTCGTTCAAATCGAACCATTTCATTTCATTTAGCGTATTTACAGCCTGTCATCATTTAGCGTTAGAGATTGGTGGCGTAAAGATTCAGGTTCGGTTCGAGTGGTTCCGCATCCAATTTTGGTCGTATTTATTGATCGTTCTTCGTAACCATTCCGCTCTTCACAATCTTCATAACTAAATAAGTAAAATTGTTTTATTTATTTTTAATCATAAATGTTTATCTGTATATTCGTAACCGAGATGTGGGATAGGACCGGCGGACCTGCCATTGCAGTCAGCACCTTCTTTCTCAAATGAAAGTCTCCACTGTCCTCCTGTACCATTGCTCTTTTACACGGGATTTATTTTATATAATTTATTTGAAATTGAATATTATTTTTGAGATAAAAATTCATTTTAAATCTTAAGTTAATCTAAATTAAATGTTTTATTAAAAAGTTTTTTGAAGTATATTGCACTTTTAGTCCAGCCCAACCCCGACGTCTGGGCATCAACATCAGAAAATTAATGACTACTGTTGAAATTTTTTTTTCTTGAGTTGCATATTGCACTTTTGGACGTCCATTTTCTATGATTGTCGGGCAAACACGAGATTTCTAATTAAAGTTATTAATTTTAGTTGAAATGAGATCGGTTGAAGTGAATTTAATTATATTTCTATCTTTATCTCTATTATTTTTGAGATAGGATATTAATAAAAATGAGACTTAATCAGAATAAATGAAGGTAAAAGCTAGTAAAATTTGTTTCCAAACGAAATAAATTAATTGGTTCAAGTTCATTCTAAATCAAACTGAACATTAATCTAAATTATTCCTATATATGTGCTGAGTTTTTTATTAATAAAAAAGTCTTTTTATTTAAAACTATTTAATTTTTTTATTAAAAAAAAAGTCTATCATCTGTACATATTTTTTCTCACGACTTCAAAGAAACTTAGGAGCCGTGTTTTGAACTGAAATTATTTCTATGACGTCTAGTTTTTCTTTCCGACGTGTGTATTACATTTCTCTAAGAAGTCTGAGAATGGTAAACAAAGAAAAAGGGAAAGACTCCTGACTAGAGCCGACAAAAGTTGACCCGACCCGAAAAATCCGACGAATACCAATTCGATCCGTCCGAAATTCGATCCGATTTTATCCGAGTAATTAAAAGCCCGAAATCTATCCGACCCGATCCGATACATATCCGATATCCGATATAACCCGAGAGAATTATAAACCCGAAATAAACCCGACCCGACCCGCTACTCACTCGAAACCCGATATAACCCGAAAAACTATAAATCCGAAATGACCCGACCCGATCCATTATTTATCCGAAATCCGATATTATCTGAAAAATTATAAATCTATAAAGATTCAACTTGGTACTACCCGAAAATTAATATTAACTCATAACTCAAATTTTTCAAAACTTCATAAAGCATGAAATAATATAGATGTGCAACTAATCCATACTAGCACTTACATCAAAATCTAGAAATCATAAAATTTATATCACTTATGTATATACAAATAAAATATCCATTGATACCAATATAAAAGTATAGAAATAAAAGTAGAAAAAAAAAAAGAAGAAAAACTCTACTATGCTATCTAAATATTAGTTCACTTCTATGATTCCATCTAGTACCATAAGATAATAACAGTGCAGCCTTGAACACTATATATTAGTATCTATATGGCCATACCTTGCAATATAGCACCTATAATATCATAGGAAAGTAGGAAAAATCTAGAGTGAGAATATTAGTTATTCATTATGAAAATTGAAGATTAATATTTTTTATTACATCAACAGTGTTAAATAGTAATAAGTCAATATTAGTTGGTCTTTTATCAATAATAGTCATTATTACTTACTTTATCTAATTTTTATCTTATTTTGCTTGATATAATATAATCAAAATATATAATAAATAAAACTAATGTGTTGTTATTATTATTTTTGCCATAATTGATATTCATTAATTACTATTATTATTGTTATCATTATTTTTGTATTATTATTATTATTATTAAAATTATGTTGATATGATGTGATCAATTTCTTATAAAAATAATATGAGAAACACAACCTTAGAAGCCTTCATTTGTTATCAATTATCAATGATTATTATAAGTTAATATTATAAGATATAAATATAATATAAACTTAAAATAATACTCGAACTCAATATGACCAAGCTAATAATGGAGTTGAATTATAAGCTACACCTTAACATAAAAAGAAAAGTGATACGATTTGAAAATTTTTAAATTTAAAATGTCAAATACATCTCCAAAGATGAAATAATGATAAAAAATTCTAAGGCCCCAAAAGAATTAATATAATAATTCACTTTTAATTGAATAAGATAAATTAAAATAAATGATCTCAAAATAATTAGCTTTTAATAATATCTTGGAATAAAAAAAAAATGACACAAGCATGACTCAAATATGAAATAACCTAAATCCAATCTAAATTCGACCCGAAAATATAATAATTCAAATTCACCTAAGTCCGATCCGAACCCGAACCGAAATTAGAACAACCGAAATTTACCCGAATCCGAGTCCATCCGATCTCAACCAGACCCGATCCGAGACCTTAGAATGATCTGAGATTATCCGATATTGAGTTGATCCGAATCAAACCCGACCCAGCCCAACCCGATAAAATGATCCGAAATTATCCAAAATCGATATGACCCGATTATCATGTAACCCGATCCGATTATGACCCGACCCGTCCAATTACCAGCTCTACTCCTGACTAGGTTCCGTCTCATTGGTAATTACATTTCGTTGTCAAACCCCTGACGGCTGACGCCAAAACTACCGAACTTCCGCCTAATACTTTATTATATACGTGGAGGGACAAAATGCATAGGAGGGAGGGACCGAGGGAGGTGAGACCCATGCATAGAGCTGGCAAAAGTTGACCCGACCCGAAAAATCCGACGAATACCGACTCGATCCGCCCGAAATCCGATCCGATTTTATCCGAGTAATAAAAAGCCCGAAACCTATCCGACCCGATCCGATACATATCCGATATCCGATACAACCCGAGAAATCATAAGCCCGAAATAAACCCGATCCGACCCGCTATTTACCCGAAACCCGATATAACCCGAAAAACTATAAATCCGAAATGACCCGACCCGATCCATTATTTATCCGAAATCTTATATTATTTGAAAAATTATAAACCTATAAAGATTCAACTTGGTACTACCCAAAAATTAACATTAACACATAACTCAAATTTTTTTAAACTTCATAAAACATGAAATAATGTAGATATGCAACTAATCCATACTAGCACTTATATCAAAATCGAGAAACAATATACTTTCATAAAATTTATATCACTTATGTATATACAAATACAATATCCATTGATACCAATAGAAATAAAAGTAGAGAAAAAAATACTACTATGCCATTTAAATATTAGTTCACTTCCATTATTCCATTTAGTACCATAAGATAATAACAGTGTAGCCTTGAACACTATATGTTAGTATCTATACGGCCATACCTTATAATATAGCACCTACAACATCATAGGAAAGTAGGAAAAATTTGGAGCGAGAATGTTAGTTATTGATTATAAAAATTGAAGATTAATATTTTTTATTACATCAACAGTGTTAAATAGTAAGAAGTCAATATTAGTTGGTCTTTTGTCAATAATAGTCATTATTACTTATTTTATCTAATTTTTATCTTATTTAGTTTGATATGATCTAATCAAAATATATAATAAAAAAACTAATATGTTGTTATTATTATTTTTGCCATAATTGATATTCATTGATTACTATTATTATTGTTATCATTATTTTTGTATTACTATTATTATTATTATTATTATATTTATTAAAATTATGTTGATATGATGTGATCAATCTCTTTTAAAAATAATATGAGAAGTACAACCTTAGAAGTCTTCATTTGTTATCAATTATCAATGGCTATTATAAGTTAATATCATGTAAGGAGCGTATAAGATATAAATATAATATAAACTTAAAATAATACTAGAACTCAATATGACCAAGCTAATAATGGAGTTTAATTATAAGTTATACCTTAACATAAAAAGAAAAGTGATACGATTTGAAAACTTTTAAATTTGAAATATCAGATATATCTCCAAAGATAAAATAATGACAAAAAATTCTAAGGCCCCAAAACAATTAATATAATAATTCACTTTTAATTGAATAAGATAAATTAAAATAAATGATCTCAAAATAATTAACTTTTAATAATATCTTGGAATAAAAAGAAAGAAAGAAAATGACACAAGTATGGCTCAAATATGAAATGATCTAAATCCAATCTAAATTTGACCCGAAAATATAATAATTCAAACTCAACCGAGCCCGATCCGAACCCGAACTGAAATTAGAACAACCCAAATTTACCCGAATCCGAGTCCATCCGATCTCAACCAGACCCGACCCGAGAGCTTAGAATGACCCGAGATTATCCGATACTGAGTTGATCCGAATCAAACTCGACCCAGCCCGACCCGACAAATTAATCCAAAATTATCCGAAACCGATATGACCCGATTATCATGTTACCCGATCCGATAATGACCCGACCCGCCCGATTGCCAGCTCTACCCATGCATATCAAATAGTGTAAAGTATTTTAAGACTTACATAATACCAATCAAGAATATCAAAAGGTTTATTAATATTGAGTACTTCAAGTATACCATTTGATCCTAAAGATCTAATCGATTGGCAGTTGTTTAGACCCATGCATTAACTATTATATTTTTTATTTTATATTTATGCATTTATTTAGACAAATTAATTCTTACAATTTACATCCTTTAAAATTTAATTTGTTTAATATTATTAATTATGAAAAAGGCAAATTGGCATTATGCGAATTTGACTCAACAAACATGATGGAAGCACCTGATATGGTAAATTTCACAAACCCTCTTTCTTTCTATCCCTCTCATTTTTTTCTTCTTCCTGAGTCATATAGGACCTGTCAAAGGTCAATTTCTATGCTTGCCGGGCCTTCTGTAATTAATTAATCGATCAGGATGCCTTTTCTAATGGAAGCAAACACGACGTTTCTCTTTTTTTTTTTTCTGACTTTCTTCCATGCAGAGGTGTCTTAGAAGTTACGTTTGGCTGCTTTCGTCACAAATTGCTTTTGTGATGTCTGCGACATCAGACATAAATTACTGGCCAATGTTAACTATCTTCTAACTAAAGTTTTGTTATCTCCCCTCTCCAGTTCAGCATGGATGATAGCTATTTATGACCCAACTCAAACATTCATACCGGGTGGAAATCGGTACGCAGAAATGAGATTGATTAGCCATTGTTTGGAATTACTTATCAAAAATAATTAACCAAAATAATTACTTATTTTAAAATATTTTTAATCTAAAAAAATTCTAAAATAAATATTTATCTTATTTCTTGTTTTGTTCGAAGTTATGTTTTTGTCATTTCCGTCGCAAACGGCATTTTTTACTGTCTACCATATCAAAAAAAAGTCTATATATTTAGAAAGCAAGGAGTTCTAAAATTTTTATTCTTTTTCTTCTTTACTCTTTTCCTTGATTCATGTCGCACCTCTCACGTTTCAATCAAGTCAATTTCTAGTGTAAAGCAAACTACAAAAATTTCATTTTTGGCTTTCTTACACGGTGGTTTCTTACGGCAATTTCTACGAGTTACGTTTGGCTGTTCACACATTGCATTTAGACTATCTATTACGGCATCATGGAAATGTTGTTGGCAAACATTTTCTTAGTATTCCCGAATTAAAGTTCCATTGATTACTCTCTTCAGTTCAGCATAATTATTTTGATGAGCTTCACAATGTAACGTGGAAGATAAAATGAATATTTCTTGACCTCCTCGGATCCATTTAAAGATCAATGAGAGTCATAATTAATTCCTATACGGTATAACCATTTTTACGGTCAACAATTTAGCCATTTTAAGAGGAGAAAAAAAAAGAATAGGAGCAAAAATTATGCAAATTATTCTTCCTAATTCTGAATATGAAATAAACTTACAAAAATATATAGAATTTATGTTTTGAATCAATTTCAGCTTAAACCCATGAAATTAATTTCAAAATAGATAGATTTTGTATTTGGATTTAATATCAAATCTCCAATCAAATGTTTTGTTTCCCATAACTTTTCACATTTTTTTTTACCATTATTTACATGAAACTACACCAAAGTTCAGCACATATTTCACCATTATCTCCTGCAATTTTTTTTTGAAAATTAATCTAATCAAATTTTACCAATTATGTGCATATCTTTCACCATAGACATTTATATATTTCACCAAAGTTCACCTTACCTTTCCCCATCATTTCTTCCCAATTTGTTAACATTGATCTCATTAAAATTCACCACTTTTCTTCATATCTTTTACATTAAATGTATCTTTCACCAAAGTTTAACACATCTTTCACCATTATTTCCCTATAATTTTCCAAAATGATGTAATTAAATATTACGAGTTCATTTCATATCTTTTACCGTAGACGGCTATATATTTTACTAGTACAGTTCATATCTTCACCAAAATTCGCACATCTTTCATGTATTTCATCAAAGTTTGACACATTTTTCACCATTATTTCTTTGTAATTTTTTTTAACATTGATGTAATTAAATTTTGCCAATTCACATCTTTCACCATAGACACTAATATATTTTACTAGGCCAGTTCATAACTTTCACCAAAGTTCACATATCTTTTATGTATTTCACCAAGGTTTAGTGCAATTCAAAAGTAGAGATATCAAAAACATCAACAAACACTAATAAAACAAATTACATCAACACAAAATCACATAATCAGTATAATCAAAGAACAAATTTGATTAAGGATAAATTTTCAACAATGTTAAAGAAGACCAAACAAGAAATTCAATTCAGGAAAATTGAAGAGGATGAAATTTCATCATGATCAAACAGAGTGATCAAAATTTGTCGAGAAGAATTGAAGAATAAAAGATCATATGAAAGAAGTGCTAATAGAGGTCGAATTTGGTTGAGCAATATTGAAGACTAAAAAATTGCAAGAAAAGCTCAAGGATAAGAAAAAAGAAGAAAACATGAGGACAATGGGAATGATTTCTACTCATATTCATATAATGTGTATCATATAATTGATTGCATAGTATAATTTGTGATTCATGATCAGTTTGTTATTTATGTGTTATCTTTATATTCCTATATTTGAGTGGATGGTAATATAGCATTTGGGTACTGGATGAAAGCTCTAACGTAATATGATAATGACCATGTAGGATGTGGTTATTTCGTGGGTATCCCCTCTTCTTCCATCCTTTTTTGGAGGAATGAAGAAAGGGAAAACAATTAATGTCCAAGACAAAAAAATTATAATAATAACAAACCATAAAGCCTTAACATTAAGTGCACTTTTTTACGTGTCACTATTTTGATTAGAAATTTTAAAATGACGTGATTAGGTGATTAGGATTAGATAAAATAGGATCTTACTAAGTGACTAGAATAGATAACATTGTTGATTAAGACTGAGAGTGTATGCTAATAGGTTAAGGATATAAATTAATGAATAAATTAGTTAAAAATAAATATGCAATGATTAAATTAAACTTATATATATAAGAATTAAGATTTAAGGTCACATGCAAATAATATTTTATATACAAATGTAGGAACAATTTTTAACCATTGGATCTAAATTAGATCTTACGCTCATAAACAAAAATGGGAGAAAACAGGTCTGTGCATAAGCTCTCTACCCCGCCCCCTTTTGTTTCGATTTTCGACGGTGCTCTGCCTTCACACCTGACCCCCAGACCCGTTCACACATGTCTGTCCCTCTCCGTTGCACCTCTCTCCCTCTCCATCGCACCTCTCTCCCTCGCCATCGTACCCATTTCTCCATCTCTCCATCACCATTTCTGCTTCTGCATCCCTTCATCGACCTACTCCTCTCATCTACTGATAGATCGAGCGAAGTAGCCTACCTCCCTCAATTTCCACTCATCCTCCACTCCGATGAGCTTCATAGACCAGCAAACGGCAGCAAGATCTGCCAACGCAAGCTCAACCGCGGTTCTCTTCAACTAGACCTCACCTCCTCCATTCTTTAAGCTTCCTCTAACTCCTCTTGACTTCAACCACAATACACTACCACACATGAGACAAGGAGAAGCAGTACACAGTAGCATCACGACATCAGTAGGAGCACAATGGTATTCGATTTTATGTTCTTTTTTTATGGTCGGAGGGTCAATTAATATGTCACATAATTTGATCTGAAATAGAGTTATGTGTTTTGGGAGTAACTATAGTCAATTTTGATATGTTTGAATGCCAACAATAATAGGCTTAATCGATTACGAATGTGATGCGTAACTTAAAATCAGTGATTTTGAAGTTTCAGTCAAGAGGTGGTATTTTTGATTTTGTTTTGTTTGTTCTTATATGTTTTTTGTAATCATTTTTTTGTAATCATTTTGTTTTGATTGTATGTTGGGAATGTTGTATTCTATTATGGATGGAATAATTATCAGTGTTGATTGTTTGGTGGCCGTAGGTTAGTCTGATTAATTATGTGGATGGATTAATACTGTTGTACATGATTGGTAATAATGATTGTAATGTTACTGAAAGTAGTTTGTAATTAATGGAATTTCAGGCTTTGAATCTGGCCTAGAGGATAAGAAAATCAAATGCAGAAACACTGAAGATTTGTGGTGGTGGTGGTGCAGGCAGGGCAAGGCAGGGCAGGGAGGGGCATCCTATTTTGGGAGAGAGGGTTAGGGAGGTTAGTTTGAGGCAGGTAAATTTTGCAGGTTAGTTTGAGAGGGCAGGAACAAATATTTTTTTTTTAATTCCTTACTTTAAATTGTAACTAATGTCAATTTTTTTAATATTTGGATGATAAATTTTTGAATGAAAGACCGGAGTTGGATGTAATTTTTTTTCAACTTCATGAAGGTATTGGTCATCGGTGCTTTTCGTTGTATTTTAGATGATAGTGTAAGGTTTCTTTCTAAACTTGTATAAGGTTTAATTTAAGAAACTGTCAAATTTCGAATCAAGGAAGATTTTTTTTCCTTCTCATAATGTATACCTAAATGAATGTATATTTAATTTAAGGGTTTAAAGGGTTTAGCATTTGGGGTTTAGGGTTTATGGTTTAGGGTTTAGGGTTAGAGGGTTTAGGGTTAGTGTTTAGAGGGTTTAGGGTCTAGTGTTTAGGGTTTAGAGGGTTTAGGGTTTAGGATTTAGGGTTTAGGGTTTGGGGTTTGGGGTTTAGGGTTCGAGGTTTAGAGGGTTTAGGGTTTAGGGTTTGAGGTTTAGAGGGTTTAGGGTCTAGTGTTTAGGGTTTAGAGGGGTTAGGGTTTAGGGTTTAGGGTTTAGAGGGTTTAAGGTTTAGGGATTAGAGGGTTTGGGGTTTGGGGTTTAGGGTTTAGGGTTTAGGGTAAGGGTTTAGTGTTTGGGGTTTAGAGGGTTTATGGTTTAGGTTTTAGGGTTTGAGGTTTAGAGGGTTTAGGGTTTAGGGTTTAGAGGCTTAGGGTTTAGGGTTTCAAAGGTCTGGGGTTTGGGGTTTAGGGTTGAGGGTTTATAGTTTAGGGTTCAAAGGGTTTAGGGATTGAGGCTTTAGGGATTGAGGGTTTAGGGTTTAGGGGTTGAGATTTAGAGGGTTTAGGTTTTAGGGTTTAGGGTTTAGAGGGTTTAGGGTTTAGGGTTTATGGTTTATATTTTTTAGGGTTTAGGGTTTATTGTTTAGGGCTTAGAAGGTTAGGGTTTATGGATTATGGTTTATAGGGTTTAGGGTTTACACATTTTATGGTTTAGGGTTTAGAGGGTTTGGGGTTTAGGGTTGAGAGGGTTTAGTGTTTAAAGGGTTTATGGTTTAGGGTTTATGGTTTACAGGGTTTAGGGTTTAGGGTTTATATAATTTATGGTTTTAAAGGTTTGGATATAGGTTTGGGTTAGTTTTTTGGTTTGGTATTAATAAAATCTTGAATGTGATTAAATTTTGATCTAAAGAATGAGATTGGTTCTTTTGTTTGTATATTAGTAATAGTTTGTATGTGACCCTTTCCCTAAGATTTTGAATAGAAAAATTATCATCGAAAGGACTAAAAAAATATTTTACTTTAAACGATTGGAATATTGTCATAGCACTAAGAACCTATCATCTTTTCTCCGATATCAAATCTATCAAACAATAGTCTAAATTTTGTAAGGTAAGGAAGCAATAATCATCCCTCCAAATCTCTCTCGAATGAGTTTGTAAGAGAATCTAAATATTTTTTGGTTAACTTTTATTCCTAATAATTGAATATTCATTATTTTAAAAAATAATTTTATTAATTAAAATTTCAGTATAGTTATGTATAAATATTGACAAAGATATGTTTTTGATGAAAACAGAAAAAATAACTTTCCATTATTAATAATATTTTATTGAAAACTAAAATGTTAAAACCCTATTATGACTAATACACATCAAATCACAGTCATTCCTTGTACCCTATTCTTTGTTCATCATTCCATCTCTACAACTTATTCTTTGACTACAAGATTTGATATTGAATCAACATCTTGTTATTTGACACAATTGAGAACATGGACCATCATGGTCCTTGGATGCGTTATCCAAGTTTCTCTGTTTGCTTCAAACTAAATGTTTTTTCCCCTCTCTAGCTAGGAATAGATTAGCTAAAATCCATTGGTAGGATCTGATTTAGTCCTCATATTTCTACAATAGTAACAAGGATAGAAAAAGTAATCTCATATTCTACATCTCTATCACAATCTATTCAAAATAAATAAAAATATTAATCAACTTTTTTCAAAACCAATATATTTTTAGATCTTAATTAAGACTAAAATAGATGTTTTGTTAAAAATATTCTTCATATTTCTAAATATCTAATATAAAAGATATTTAAAATATTTTTTTCTAGTTCTGTTACGTTGGACAAATTAATTGACCATGCCCTAAATAAATAAATACCAGAGATGAGACCTTTAATCTCCTATATTGTAACCATCTATTTTTGTCAATTATATTTTTTCATTCATTAAAGTTAAAGATTCTTATAGTGAGAAGAAAGTCATAACGTACTAAAAAAAATGACAATATATAATAGCTTCCTATATATCAATGCTTGTTTCTCACATAGTACTTAGATTAAATAAAAATATATATATATATATATATATATATATATATATATATATATATATATATATATATATATATATATATATATATATATCATTTCTTTTACCCCTATGATTAGTGAGTCTATATTACATAAAATATGAACGCTTGGCCATTAGTTGAATAAATCTCATAAAATTTCCACACATTTTCTTTCTCACACATTTTTCTCACATTCTTAACACCATATTTTGGGTTCCAAGACCAAAGTCAGGTGTTTCACACTAAATGTCTCCTCGTGGTGATCAAGAACACTTGAATGCTCACAAATTAGTACTAACATTTTTGATGGGTCTACTATTCTTTTTTGACCCAAGATGTTGGCCATGTTTGTCAACATACAAAAAGTAGTGTTGATTCCCACACCTAGTCTCATTATTATCTACATCCACTAATCAAAATTAGAGCGGACAAATCCTAATAGCACCTATCAAACTCACCCTTATTTTTTTTCTTCTCTCTATATTATTCCTTATATATACAAAAAAAATTTATTCTATAAAGCTATATACTTTTTAAAAAACTAATAAAAATAGTCTTAACGTTACACTTATATCTTTTATTGAAAAATAACAAAGCATTTGATACATAGATAATGAAAATAAAAATAAGTATAAAAATAGAATGTAGGTGTTGAATTTTATAAAATTTTTAATCCAAAAATTTAATAATATAATTACTTTCTTTTTAATACAAATAGAGTAATAAAATTAGACAAATATTTCACATTTTATAATCGATCAACGCGTTTTTTATTTTTAAATGGTTGGGATTTACTTTTGTGTATCAAGTTAATTGCTTCGCATACTATATTTGGTTTGTAGCTATTTAACCGTGTATCTTTAATAATTTATTATTCATTTATTTTCAACTAATAAATGAATTCATGTTAATAGATTATCAGCATATATCAGTATAATGAAGAAATTTGCATGAGAAGATGTTTAATTTCATATCTATGTAATAGCTATTTCTAAAAGAAGGTTATGTTTCTACGTGTGCATGTTAGGATACTTGTGTGATACCATAGTTTTTTCCAATGCTTAAAATATTAACAATTTGATCATTTTTTTGTAATTTTTCTCTAGGGTCATATTGCAATATTCCATAGTTATTGCAAGTAGGGCTGTTCATGTTATCCGATATCTGCTTATTTGATCCGATATTCGAAGCGATCCGATCCGAAAAAGTAAATAACCGATCCAATTTTTTTTTCAAATCAAATATCCGATCCGGTCAACTAAAAGTCAAACAAACCAAATATCTGATCCGACAAATACAAATAATATCCAATCCGAAGAAAAATATTTATACATTTTTTTATAATTTTTTATT
The DNA here is from genome assembly GCA_030549775.1 of Tamarix chinensis. NCBI lineage: Eukaryota > Viridiplantae > Streptophyta > Magnoliopsida > Caryophyllales > Tamaricaceae > Tamarix > Tamarix chinensis. The sequence goes on along the minus strand of CM060171.1, from coordinate 75,954,014 downwards.
TTATATATAATTGTATATAAATAAATTTAGATGTGTCTATGTATAATTTTTACTTACTTTATTTATTATTTGAGGTAAAATTTAATTTAATTGAAATTCTATTTTTAATATAATCCCGTTTTAGATATTTATAAAAATAAAAATAAAAATAAAATACTCTGCATACCGATATACTCCATCCACTCCTTTCTTATTTTAGTTTTAACATTAGATATTTTTTGAGTAAGTCGGATATTTGCTAAGGGAATCGGATATTTTCTCAACATTCGCTCAACAAATCAGATAATATAAAATATATTTGTCATTTGGTAATTTTTTTATATTTGAAATTGTATTCGAATAATATCGGTTATATTTGATATCCGATGATATCCGATCCGAAAATTCAAATATCCGATCTTCCGGATATCCGAAGTTTCAAATCAAATATCAAATATCATTTTTAGATATCCGAAATTTCAAATATCCGACAATCAAATATCTGAAATATCGGATATTTGAACCGTGAACAGCCCTAATTGCAAGGATGTTGTAAGGTTCCATGAAAAAGACTTGTCTGATTATGAACATTCTAGGAAGGATGACAACTTTGGCTGGGCCATGCTATTGCAAGCTTCAAGCCATGTGTTCGAGTGAATGCCTGTATGGGTAGTGGATTTGAATCTCCCTTTTTTTGGTATTTTAATATATTTTTATAATAATTGCTTTATAACGTATACCGTGTTAATTACATGCTTGTCTCCATATAAATGAAATATTAGGCCAGCAATGACCTACTTTATAAGGTACCTACCATGCACACTGTTAATGGGGAAATCATCTTCTTCACTACTGACTTCCAATTTATAGGGCCAGAGCATTAGAAGTAAACATGTATCCAAGCATGTACGCATCCAATTTCCCTAACCAAATGCAAATATTCCTCGATTAAAATTATAGATTTCTAATCTACGCTATTGTGTATTCCTTATCCACATCTTATTTCTTCTTCCTAATGCATCAACAAGCCACAAAAGATGCGTGTTACTGATGGTGTTCTTTCCAATAACAAAACCAATAATCATCCCACTTCCATAACCTAGCAATCGGATGATCCAATCCACCAACATAGAGTCATCATTGCTTTCATCCTTGGTCAGTGGTGGTGGTGGATCGTCTACATCACCACATCTCTTCGATAATGGGCTCCCACATAATTGGTTTCCAATGAATGAACTATTGTCGAATACATAAAACTGGTTCCCTTGTGGTATTACTCCTCCAAATGATTATAGGAGACATTGAAGACCTCGAGGGATGTTAGTAGTGTAAGGTTCTGAGGGATTTCTCCTGAAAGCTTGTTATATGATAGATCTAAAGACTCAATCATTTTTAAATTAACCAAGGATGATGGGATGCCACCAGTGAGGTTATTGTTTGAAAAGTTAAGTGTCTTGAGCCCCCTAAGATATCCAATGGAATCTGGGATCTATCCACAAAACTTGTTGCTTGAAAGATCAATGGATTTGAAATCATTCAAAATCCTCAAAAATGATAAATTAGTGTTTTTGTTTGTGATGGTCATGTTGAAGAAGGATTATTCCATAATTAATGTTAAGTTTCATTTCAAAGAAATGTTGTAGTTTAGGGTAAGATAGTTAAGATATTGGTCAAGATGATTATTTTTCATGGCATGCCAGTTTTGGATGTATACCGTTGGTAAGTAACCAGTGTAGGAATTGTGGGATAGGCTAATGGCACGCAAATTGGGAAAATTCATATTAGATGTTGGAGCCCCAATTATGCCATGGAAGTTGTTGTATTCAAAATTAAGGGCTTGTAACCTTTGAAGATCTCCCAACCATGATGGGAATGTATCATTGATGTGGTTCCATCCGAGGTCTAATAATCGGAGGTTCCTATAGTTTGCTAAGGACCTTGGTAGCCAGCCATCTAGTTGGTTTTGGCTTAGAATAATAAATTCCATTTGGCATGATGCACTGAAGTTTTGAGGAATGGACTCGATCAAATTATTCCCTTTTAAATTCAAGAATACCATGGAATTAGAGAGCACTTCAGCAATACATGGGGGGATTTTCCTAGTGAGTTTATTATTTGACAAATCTAGCCCCTCTAGGCCCAAAAAAGTTGCATATCAAATATAGAATATCCCATGTTAATGAATTATTTGATATCTTATAAAAGATCATATAAGGGAAAATAATAGGAGGAAATGAGCCTTTTAAAATATTGTTGCTGAGATCTAAACTTTTTAAATCATAGCTTGGAAACATTTTTTTCGAATTTTCAAATGCTGTTAAGAAATTAGAAGAAAGATCCAGGATAACAGAAGATCCATTAATTGTGTTTAGTAGCCATTGTATCATGCCATGAATTCGATTGTTGGATAGGTCTAACTTCCTTAACTCATTTTGGTACATGAGAAACTGTGGGAATGCAGTCAGGCTATAGTGTTTAGGCTCAGGACATTGAATTTTGGATTGGCTTTCCAGTGTTGTTGTTTTCGTGGCTGAATTGTATAGACTTAAGGCCATCTAAAAGTAGATACTCAAGGTGCTTGAGCTTTAGAAATGTGTCAAAATGAGCTGTAAGCCTGTTATTATGGTTTAGATCCAAGATTTGTAGTTGGGTGAGGTTTGTAAGCCACGATGGGATGGGACCTACTATATCATTATCACTAGCATCAAAGTTTTGAAGCTTGGTTAGGTTTGCTAGAGCACGCGGGAACTGACTAGTGTAGTTTAAACCATTAATGTATAGTGTAGTTAGTTTAGTTAGCTTAGATAACCAGATAGGGGAACTGAGGCTCACCGATTGAATACTTATATTGGTATCTGAAAGACCTAAGTGCTCAAGTCTGGTGAGATTGCTGAAGGAGGAAGGGATGTCACCCCCTACTTTATTTCCACTAAGGTTTGAAAAAGTGAGGCTTTCGAGATGACCAAGTGAATATGGAATAGGCCCTTCAAAATTACACTCATCTAGGTCTAGTGTATTCAAGGACCGAAGGTTTCCGAGGGATCGTGGTAGCTTCCCTGAAAATCTTGTTTTGCTAAGATCAAGTTCTTTGAGGGGAATTTTGAGTGGGAACTACCGTTTCGATTGGTATTGTAGCCCAAGTCAAGATTTTCAAGGAACGTCAGCAAAAAAATACTACGTGGGAATCAACCTTGCAACCCCGTGTTATAAAGAGAGAGGGATCTTAAAGAAGATAGATTTGCTAGGACAAGAGGTACTGTGGAGGAGATATCAACATAGCTCAGATCGAGTTCTTGGAGGCTAGTTAAAATAAGGGCTACATCTTTTAAACTAGGATTGTGGAGTCACAGCTCATTATCGGAAAGATCAAGCATATATAACTTAGAAAGCTTTGTGATCTCTCTTGGGATTTGACCTGTAAGATTGGAATATGAGAGATCTAGGCTTCAAAGGTCGTGAAAGTGCTCGATTGATGGAAGGATTTTAGAGTTGGCAAAATCATTGTTGGCAAGGTTCAACCTTTTAAGATGAACGAGCTTAAAAAGACTGTTTGTTGCTGAGAGAGTTCCATTGAGGCAGCCGTTGATAAGGTTGAGGCCGGCCACATGACCTGTGTCCTCATCACACTGCACCCCATCCCACACACAACAGTTGCTGCCGCTAGTGCCGTTATCCCTACCAATGTCCCACGTTGTTACCTTAGGATTTTCACAATCTGTGGTTGTGGAAAAGCCTTTTCTAAATTACAGTAATGCGACCCTCTCATCCTATAGGTGTAAGCGTGCAGCAGCTTCTACGGGTGTATCAAGCATTGCCAATATCTTCTTGATCATCTTCTACCAAACGGTCCTCTAAATTTCTACCTCCTATGTCGTCGTAAAGTGAAAATGAAAATGGATGCTCCTATAAATACAGATCCACCAAACGGTCCTCTAAATTTCTTAACGACCATCGCCCCTCCAAATCTCTCTCGAATAACTTGACAAGAGAGTCTAAATCTTTTGTGTATCAATAGAATCTAAATTTATGTATCTGGTTTGTTACTGTATATATTTTAACTTATTGGCCTCTTTATTATATATGCATAGCCATACCATCATGTAAATGGTATATATTCATTTTTAACCGCATTGTGTATATTTAATAATTTATTATTCATTTAATTTCAGCTAATAAGTGAACACATGGTAATATTATATTAACATATATCCATATTTTGAAGAATATGCATGAAAAGCTAGATGTTTAATTTTATATTTTATTTACTTATCCAATGGCTATTTCTATAAGAAGCTTATGTTTCTTTTTTTCTTGATGGTTTATTGATCAAACTGGCGTCCAGCCAAAAGCGGAAAACAAGGACCCGTCAATCCGGAGCCCACCCCCATAAAAAAGACCCCCAAAGGTCAAAGAGACCACCAAACAACAGAAAAACAAAAGTAACCCATCATCTAGGGGCCATACCGCTCTCTGTAGCAATGTAACTGGTGTATTATATCATCAACCCTACATTCACCGATATGCTGCCCGTCCTTTAGCCATAAAGCCACCCTAGTCTTGATCAGCATCAAAATCCAGTTCATACAAATATTGGCATTTTCGAACACTACTTTATTTCGAAATTCCCAGATGGTGCCAACCACTGCGAAAAAAGCTGCGATCCAGATTTTACCTTTCCTGCCTTTCCACCCCATTCCTATCCAGGCTGAAAAGGCCTGGTACGTGCTCTCCGGCATGACCCAATTGATCCCCATCCAGTCGCAAATGTCATACCAAAGCCTCCCCGTGAGTCTGCAGTGTAGAAATAAGTGCGAGGTCGTCTCCGTGTCCGTCCTGCAGAAGGGGCACATGGCCTCACTAATCCTGATAAGATGTAACCTTGCGAGCCGCTCCTTTGTGCTAAGTTTTTGCTGGATCACGAACCAGGTCAACAGTTCAATCCTTGGCGGTGCTAAGCCAAACCAGACTTTTCTATACTCTGTCCCTGTTTCTTCATCCCCTGCCTTTTCTCTGAAATGTGCTTCACAAAAGGATTTGACTGTGTACCCCCCACTGTTGTCATAATTCCAGAGAATGTCGTCTCTCCCCTGTTTGCTTGGTAAGGTCTGATTGATCAAGGACATCATCTGTTGTTCTTGTTCCTCTTCCCATACGAACAGTCTTCTCCTCCACATAATACTCCAGTTCCAGCACGCTCCGTCCCAAACCCCCATGTTAGCAACTTTTTCGTTCTGCTGACCGGAAATTGAGAATAATCTTGGAAATCTATCGCGCAAGTTGCCATCACTCACCCAGTTGTCATGCCAGAACCTGATCGTTTCCCCGTCCCCTAACCTTATCGATATGCCTTCCACCAGATGCTTGCTATCACGGCCTCTTTTGACAATATCACCCCATGTAGACTTGCCTCTGTCGTTCCCTGGGATTTCTAGAATCCCCTTTTGAGTCTTCGGGTACATCGCCTCGACGACCTGTTTCCACAAGGCTCCCTCGTTGGTAAAGAAGCGCCACCACCATTTGAAGAGTAGAGCGTTATTCTTTACGGACAGGTCCCCTACCCCCAAACCGTCCATACTACGTGGTTTCTGGATCGTACTCCATCGGACTAAAGGCAGATTCTTCCTCTCTCCACTCCCTGCCCAGAAAAAGTTTCTCTGAATGCGGATAATCTCCTTTATCACCCCTTTTGGGATGGTGAACATGCTCATGTAGTACATTGGCAGGCTATTCAGAACGCTCTTGATCAGAACCAGTCTTCCTGCTCTAGATAGTGTCCTTATCTTCCAGCTTTGCAGACGCTTTTGAATTTTTGTAATCACTGGTTTCCATGTCTCTATTCTTCTAGGGTTTGCTCCTAGAGGCAGACCAAGGTAGGTACAAGGCAAATGTCCCACCTGACATTGAAAAACCTCGGCCAACTCTTTTGTCTGATTCCAATTTGTACCCAGCCCTATCACTTCCGTCTTGGAGGAGTTGATCCTAAGCCCTGATATTATGGAGAAACAGTCAAGCACCCTCCTCCAATTCAACACATTTTCTCTTGATGCTTCACAGAACACCATTGTATCATCAGCATATTGAAGATGAGACACCTCCAGCTGGTCATGTCCCACTTTTAAACCCCGGATCACTCCTGTTCTCAAGCCCCTTTGCACCAGCTGATTGAAACCCTCTGTAGCTAGGACAAACAGGAAAGGGATAGCGGGTCCCCTTGCCTCAGTCCTCTCCTCATCCGAAATGGGGTAGTCGGTGTCCCGTTGACCAGAATAGAAATGCTAGCTGTTGAAAGACACTCACTAATCCATCCTCTCCAGATATTCCCAAAACCCATAAGCTCCAAGATCAAGTCAATGAAATCCCATCTCACTGTGTCGTAGGCTTTATGGAAATCAAGTTTGACCATCACCCCTTGAGTACCTTTGTTCTTCTGCTTCCAGTGCACTATTTCGTTTGCAACTAGAATCCCATCAAGGATACTCCTCCCGGCGATAAAAGCTGATTGAGTGTCACTAACCAATGGCTGAATAACCTGCTTGAGACGCTCTGCCATGATCTTAGCGATAACTTTGTAGATGCATCCAACCATACTAATGGGTCAAAAGTGCGATATCTCCTCTGCTCCTTGCACTTTTGGAATGAGGGTTACTAGGGTTGTATTTAGGGAGTGTGCTAGACGTCCCGTGCTGAAAAAATCCGTCACCACTTTCGAGAAATCATCCCCTATCAAATTCCACATCTTCTTGATGAAACCTAAGTGGAATCCATTATACCCAGGCGCCTTTGTAGGATCACAAGCCCATACCGCCGCTCGAACGTCGTCCTTCGTTGGGATGTCCTCTAGCCTCTGGTTTTGCTCCTGATTAATTGTTTTGAAACCCTCTCCTGTCATTCTGATCTCCGGTAGGCTGTGGTTGCCGAACAGCTCCTTGTAGTACGAGGTAATCTCCCCCTTTATTCGTTGTGCATCTGTTACATACCTCCCCTTTACTTTTAATCTGTGGATGGCCGCCTTCCTTTTTCGAACATTTGCAATCACATGGAAATACTTTGTGTTCTTGTCTTTTTCCTTGAAACCCCGTACTCTTGATACTTGATGCCAATAACTTTCTCTTCTTTTGTGCCACAACCAAAGCTGCTTCTGTAACGCCACTCTTCTAGCTAGAGTCACTTCCGAAACAGGATTTCTAGTGATCGTAACATCCAACTTCTGCATCTCTGTTTCTAAAGCCGTGATTCTTTCTTCAAAATTCCCGAACTCTGTCTTATTCCAAACTCTGAGCGGCTCCTTGATCAGCTTGAGCTTTTCATGGCATGGGAGCTCTCCCAGTTTTCCCCAGCATTCAACCACAAAATTTCTGAACTTCGGATGAGTGAACCACATATCCCAGGCTCTGAACGGTTTAGGGCCCCCCGTAGTGGGACTCAGCATCAAACGGATCGGGTTATGATCAGATAGCGACCTCCGCATCCCCACACAACTCAGATGGGGAAAATGAGCAATCCACTCTTGGTCAATAAGGAACCTATCAAGCAAACTCGCCGATCCCGATCTATGCCACGTGAATTCCATGTTCTCTGGTTTTATGTCGATAAGACCCAATTTATCAATCCATTCATTAAAGGCCCTCATGCTACGCGTTTCAATTGTGCCCCCTCTTCTCTCCCTAGGCAATCTGACCTCATTGTAATCTCCCATGACTAAAAAAGGTCTGTGAACCATCTCTATTTCACTCCACACTTCTTCAAACAAAATCTCCCTAGCACGGCCCTCAGAAAAGCAATATAAAAGTAATACTGCACAATCGAAATTAAACTGGAGAAGAGTACCTTCAAGCAGGATCCATCGGTTCCCAGACTTGACATTCTCCACCTTCCATTTTCCTGTATCCCAGGCGCAGATCAAGCCTCCACTTCTTCCCTCTGCCGCGACCTCCTCCCATCCAACATCAGTGCTGCCCCAAATCCTCCTTTTCCACCCTTCCGATACCAAGTCATGCTTAGTCTCCACCAAACCCAAGATCCAAGGCTTCTCCCTAGCTATAAGAGATCGAATGTTAGAGATCTTGCCATGGGCTTTTATCCCCCTAACGTTCCAACTTATAATAACCATAACCAACAATTCAATAAACCCCCCTTCTATGATGCCGGAAATGAGCCGCTAACACTCACGCCTCCTAGCAACTCTTTGGCTTCTCCTTACCGATGTTATGTTTTCAACACACGCTATTTCATTATTAGAAGATAGACCCAGCCTCTTCCCTATCTTCCAAGTTTCTTCCGCTTCCCTTATAGCCTCTCCCTCCTCCTTTTCTTCTTCTTCCAATATACCCCTCTCCTGCGACGATCCTCTTCCCTTTGTTCCTGCTGCATTCGCACCTTCGACCTGTAGCGTAACAGGCTTGAAAACGTGGGCTGTATCAAATCCCGGCGGTGGGCTGAGTTCCGAAGATTTTCCTTGGCCACGCACCTCATCCCGGCTCTGTATTATTTCCTCTTCCTCTACCAAACTGTACTTCACCCTGGCTTCTTTTGTCTCTTCGGAAGTCGAGACTTTAGCCCTCTCACCTCTCGTGTCGACGGCTGCTTCGATATCCATGCATCCTTCTCGCGACTCTTCAAATCCAGCCGTTACCTTCCTCCCTATTTCCCATGCATTTGGCGTGTGCATTGAGTTGATAAAATCCTCTTCGAAACCTGTCACCGGTTGAACCTTCTGTCTTCCTTCCTTGTAATCTACGTCCACGTCGTCTGCCCTCACCTCCCCCCATGTGCTCTCTCTGTCCTCATTCGCCCGAAGATCTGACTCAGCCACTGCCGTCTTTCGAGACGTCCCAGCTGACTCTTCACCTTCCGCCATTGTCGCGCTTGACGTCGCCTGCCATTGTTTGCCCTTCATGCTGCCGTTCCGCCATGGGAGGTAATTACTGCCTACCTCTTGGAGGATAACGTCGAAGCCCTGGCCATTCACCTTAATGATCACCCTGTCTCTTATGTCCTCCAGGGATTCGGTATCCACCAAAACCTTGGCTGACTCCATGGACAGTCTTCCATCCGTATCCGAATCACAGCAGATCACTGTTCCCCAGGGTTGGATGATTTCCTGGAAGACTTCGGTGCTCCAAGCACACGCCGGGATCCCTCTTAACTCTACCCACGTCCTTCTTTTAGTACAAGCATCCTCTAACCTCCATCGTCTCACTATCGGGAAGTGATCATGTAGCATGCTGTCTTCCTGCAGAGCCCGTGTGCTTTCTTCTTTTGATTCGAACGTGAGTAGGAATCGGTATCTCCCAAAGTCACTAACCTTGCATATAGTTGTCCAGTTTCGCATCAACTCCTCCGCGACTAAGATCGGGTTGCAAGGCTGATAACTTTCGGCAATTAGGCTCCTTTCCAGACAGTCAAGGATGTCTTCCTTTAGTATGCATTGTATCACCCTCCCGTTTGGAACCAAACTTGGTTCTCGAGGTGTGGTTCCTCTGGTTACCTCTGCATAAGATCTCGCATCTCTGCGTGCCTCTTCCTTCTTCCTGTCCCCGCCATTTCCCCCTTTTGCATGGTTGTGGTTCTGTCTCTGTGCCTCCTTCTCCTCTCCTTTGTCGAATCTAGCCCTCTTAACGTGAAGCTTAATCCCATGCAGCAGCATGCCGTTCGTCTTCCTGATAGCTTCTACCGCTTCGTCCTCCTTTAGGAATCTTATGAAACCAAAGTGAAGGTTTGAGAGCTTCCTTTCCTTCCTACTTATATAGCAGTCCGCCACTCTTCCAAATTCGTCAAAAATCTCCTTCACTTCCTTCTCCTGAGTCCCCTTCTTCAAGTTATCGACGAAGATCGTGAAAGTCTCCTGGGTGCGTCTTACTGTCTGCCATTGCCAATATCTCCCTATTCTCTGAGCTCCTTGTTGTCCTCGGGTTGCTGCGTCTCTAGGCATACCCCATCGATGACCGCTGGCCTTACTTTGGTGTGTATAGTGTTGCATATCGGAGAGTGTGTTTCTACATGTGCATGTTATGATACCTGTGGGATTCCATAGTTCATGATAGCACTTGAAATATGATCAATAATCTAGTGTATGATCATTTGATGAATTTTATTTTATATGTTAAGTGGTAGCTAGTTTTTTTTTTCATTTTAAAATATGATACGGAAATATATATTATAAGATAGATGTTAGAAAACTAAAAACTTCCTCTTTAATAGGCTTGAAGTTTATCTAAGTAAATATAATCAATTCAATTAACAAACGTGATAAAATAAAAGTCAGATATCACCCTTCACTCTATACAAAACATCTATCACATACACAGGGATCAGGATCACCAATAGTTATATAGATATAATTATAAAGTCATGAGTTGATGATCTCATTTTCCATTAGCGGAATGTTGATCGGAGGAATACCTAAAATGACCATATAAACCACACATCACGTGTATTTCTCTCTAATCCCAACGGATTTCTAAAGTTTATTTTCCTCAAGAGGGAATGGAATTGTGGTGGTTTGATGTTTAAGCGAAAAGGCACTGTGGATTTTTATAGATCGGAGACGAGGGATAGGACCCTTGGATCTGCCAATGCGATCAACACTGCCGTTCTCAAGTTCAGTTCTCTATTTACTGAGTTTTGGAGTGTGACAGTTCATGTTATGTAACTTTGGTCCTGGGAAAGCAATGAGTTTTTAATCCTTGATTCATGTCGCACCTTTCACGTGTCAACCAAGTCAATGTCTAGCGTAACGCATGGTGGTTTATTGAGACAATTTCTACAAGCTATGTTTGACTATCCACACATTACATTTACAATGTCTGTCGCAGAATCAAAGAGAAGTTGTTGGCAAATAGTTTATTAGTATTCCCATATTAAAGTTCCGTTGATTCCTCCATCCCATTCAGCATAATTACTTTAATGAGCTTCACAATAAAACGCAGAAGGTAAAATGAATATCTCTTCACCATCATAGGATCCACTTAAACAATTATAGTGAACAATCCATGTCATCAAGTTTTAGAGAAAGAAAAAAAGAGAGGGAGAGAGGAAAAGATGCAAAAAATCATGCAAGTTATGGGCATGTTAGACATCTTTCTTCTTTTTCTTGATTTCAGATCTCAAATCAATTTCAAAATATATAGATTAGATATTTGGAATAAATTTTAGCTTAGATCCATAAAATTAATTTAAAAAATAGATAGATTTTATATTTGGAATGATTTATAGACACTGAATCAAATTTGAGTTTAAACCATTATAGAGAAAAATTTAGAAATGAGAAAAGATCAATATAACATCATTCGTTCGATTTTTCTTTAGTGTCTTATTCATCTCTCACAACATTAAACTTATAATTCAGTACTAGAATTATCATTTTTTTATCATTAAAATTTAATAATGTGCCACTGCTTTTAGCCTAATCTTTCATCATACTCAAACTAATATTTGGTTAATGTTGAATTAATATTTCACCATATTAAGCTGATATTTCATCACAAATATTATGAGCATATTTCACAACTACTTTACATATCTTTCACCATATTTGTGTTGAAAAATGTAACCACATTTCAATTATTTTTTAGCAATTATTGTTATAATATAATCGATCTTTTCTAAATGATTTCACACATATTTCTCCATTGTAATGACTTTAAATATAACAATTATTTTATATCATATGATCTTTTACCATAACTCTCCATATTGTTCACCATTATCTACCTAAAATTACACCAAAGTTCAACACATCTTTCACCATTACCCTTTATAAATTTTCAACATTGAGATCAATGTTGATATTTTATCAGTGTTGTGCATATCTTTCACACTCATATATTTTACCAAATCAACTCAACTTTCATCATCGTTTCTCTACAACATGTTGATATTGATCTCATTAAAATTCAACAACTTTCTTCTAATATTTTACCAGAAACATATGTATATTTCACCAAAGTTTAACACATCTTTTACCATCATCATTGATGTAATTAAATTTTAATAGTTCGGTTCATATCTTTTACCATAGATGATTATATATTTTTGTCAGTTTTGTTCATATATTTCACAGAAGTTCATACATCTTTCCTATATTTCACCAAAGTTTAGTGCAAGTCAAAAGCATAAATATCAAAAAACATCAACAAACATGAATAAAGCAAATTATATCAACACTAAATCACATAATTAGTATAATCAAACAACACATTTGATTGAAGAAATTTTTTTAGTAAATTTAAAGATGACCGAGCAAGAAATTTGATTTAGGAAAATTGAAGATGATGAAATTTCATCATAATCAAGCATAGAGATCAAAATTAATCAAGAAGAATCGAAGAATAAAAAATGCTTGAAAGAAGCATAAAAAAATATTGAATTTGGTTGAGCAAGATTGAAGACTAAAAAAATTATAAGAAAAACTCAAGGAGAAGGAAAAGAAGAAAGCATGCGGACAACAAAAACAAATTTTGCTAGTGTTCTTTACTTATTAAGATTTTTTTTTTAAAAAATTTGTTGACATGATAATCGGTCATAGGATGTAGAGCATATGACCAATTATAACGTGTAATTTGTGATTCAAAATGAGTTCATTATTTGTGTGTTATATTTATATTCCTATGCCTGAGTGGAAGGTAATATAGGATTTTGATATGCAAGATGAAAGTTCTAAGCTGCTATGATAGTGCCCAAGAAGGAGGTGGTTACTCTATAGGTATGCCTCTTCTTTCGTCCTTCTATTTAGGAATGCAAGGGGGGATGTTTAGGACAAACAAATAAGATCAAATCATAAAGCCTTAACATTAAGTGCAGTTATTTACATGTCACTATTTTAATTAGGAGTTTTAAAATTAAGTGCATAGGTGATTAGGATAAATAAATCAGGATGTATCAAAGTGACTAGAATAAATAACATTGTTGATTAAGATTAAGAGTGTATGATAATTAGGTTAAGGAGAGAGAATAATGACTAAATTAATCAAAACTAAATAAATGAGATTAAATTAAATGTTTTTTTTAATATATATGAATTAAAATTGGAAAAATTATCATCACACGGACCAAAATAGTGTGTTGCTTTAAACTATTGGAAGATTGCCATGGAACCAAGAAGAAATAGCTACACATAATTCAAAAGCTGATTAAAAAGTACATACACAAAATCCTTGGAATGCTCACTTTCTCCTCTTCATCTAAAATGGCCAAATTTCACAAACCCATCATAATGCTTCCCCGGCCAATAAGATAATGAGTTTCGATTGCCTCCCTATGCATTTATCATCCCTTCTCTTACCTTAGATCCACCAAAATATCCTTTTAATTTCTTAATGTAAGGAAGAAATCATTGTCCCTCTAATTTTATCCTGAATGAGTTTCCAAGATAATCTAAATCTTTTGTAGTTAGCTTTTATTCCTAAAAATTGAATATTAATTAGTTTTATAAAATAATTTTATTAATTAAAATTTTATTATAATTATGTATAAATATTTATGAATAAATGTTTTTAATGAAAACTAAAATGATAGCTTTTGTAATCCTCCGAAATTTTAAAAACCTATAATTTAATAAATAACTTTTATTTAGGGTAAATTAGCTTTTTAATTTATTTAATTTAATTATATTATGAATTTTTGAGTCTACAAAATTGGGTTGTAATATTTAATAAAATTAAAATAAATATTTTATTATTATAGCATACTCATTTTATTTACATAAATTTTTAAACCAATATTTTCCCAAAATTAACCATTTTTAAACCCTTATATTAAATTAAATTATTAAATAAATTTATTTCCCACAAATATTATATTCTATTATTTTATAAATTTAATTATTATTATTTTCCTTTTCTTTTCCTTTTATTTTCCTCCTCGTTTTTTTCCTTTTTCCTCATATATTTCTTTTTCTTTTTTTCCCTCTTCGGGCTGCTCGCACCGGCCTTCCCCCCTATGCGATTGGGTCGTCGGCCCACTTCCCTCCCCTCCTCTCCTTCCTTCCTTTCCTACATTGACTAGCCCCAACCCTTCTTTCTTTTTCTTTCCTTCCCTCTCCTAAAATGGGTTGGTCGACTTTTCTTTACCCCATTCGCCGCCCTGCCCTCCTCTCCCTTTCTTTCTTCTTCTACCTTCTGCCTCAACCTACACGTCATCGACCACCGCAAGCCATGCCCGAAAAACTTCTCCATGCCCTACAGCTACCACCCTAACCTGCAACACACCTGCTTCTGCCTCCCTCTCTCTCCTCCGCCATTTTCCTACCCCTCGACCCGACCAACCCCCTGCACCCCAGCCGTATGCCCCGTTCTCTCCCTCTTCTTCCCTTCCTTTTCCCTGCCACCTGACACCTCCCTGCTGCCCTACGACATGCCACCAATCAGCCACCTGCCTCCTCTACTCCTTCTCCTTTTTCTTCTTTCCTTCCCCTACCTCATTCTGCCCCATAACATTGAGCTTCTTGCCATCCCCCAACTTCCTTCTCTCTTTTTCTTCTCCTCCCATTTCCTCTCTATTTTGCATCACCGCCGCCCTCCGCCGCAACAACCCCCCTACACCACTCCCTACCGCCCCTACCTTAGCCTTGAACCACCACAACACCACCTTGAGCCCATTGTGGCTCCATTCTTCCTCCCCTCTTATTTTTCCCTTCTTTTTCTTCCTCCCCGGCAACCTCCCTGCAAGCCCTCCTTCCCCCATCATCCCGCCTCCTCCGCCACCTCCCTAGCTACCAACCCACTCCCTACAACCTCCTCTACCACCCCTTACCTCCTTTAGCCAAAACAAACCCCTGCAGCCCCTTAGTTTCCCCTCCCTTTTCCTTCCTTCTCAGCCACCTCCACCTCGACAACCACCTTCGCAGCCTTACCGATGCCGTTGTTGCCGCCCTTGACCGCTAACAACCCATCCCTAACCACCATCTACACCCCCTCTCCACTCCTGTACCCTTCCCTTGCCCTTAATCCTCCCCCACCTATCCTTTTTTATTGTCCCAAAACCGTAACCCAAAATTAGCACCCTTCTTCTTTTCATACCACTTTCTACCCCTTTTTCTTCCTTGCCTTGAATGTTTCCTTCCTTTGGGTTATTTTAGTTAATGATTTTAAGGTATAATAATATCTTGAGTTAAGTATTTCATTAATTAAGTTTTATAAAGTCTTATGTTTTCATTTTTTCTTATTTCTAACATGATAAGTATTGATATTATATTTAGGTATTAGTTTTGCTAATCAAAGCTTGAATCTTTAACGGGGATACCGGTAAGGTTTGATTTTTGTGGGAATTAAGGTAACCGTTAAACCCCACTTAAACGTATGGATAAATGCATATTAGTACATTAGTGTTTTTGATATGTTATTATGTTTAATATATATTGTTTAATACATTATATGTGGTTTCTTATATTGATCGATAAAAAGGAAAATATGTTAGTTCCTATGTCATGTATGGAAGAAATGCTTAAGGAAGGAGATTTATTACTCAAGAATATGTTAAGTATTTATCCATGCTATATTATGTTATTGTAAACATCAATGTATGGTTAACATTATAGTGAGCCCTAGGGCATTTTAGTAATATGTCTTGGGTAAGAGTGTGGCCTATCATTTAGTGTGCATATGATTTTTAGAAATTGATAGGCCAACTTGTAAGAGAATATGTATAAATTACCATTTGGAGTAAAAGAGACTAATCTCACTAACAAGATATTTAACTTGTGACTTATTTCTCAAACATAAAGGCTTTGAATTGGTTCATAGTTTTACAAATTAGTAGTATGTTATATTCTTAGGCTTTTTTTGGATGGAAATATTTATAAATAAAGGAATTGCAAAAATATGAAATTATTTAAGTGATTCATTTTTAAAATTCCATCATTATAAATCAATAGTTTGGATAAGGAATTTATATAGTAAAATTTTGAGCTTCCTTGTTTTGTGTAAATGAAGGAATTATAAGTGGTTGATATAGTAAAGAATTTTCAAAGTGGTTAGTGATACTCTATCAAAAGAGATTAAAACTTTTGAGATTTCATTGGGTGAAATTTTAACATATAGTTTAAAACTTTAAGGAAGTATTTAATTTTATTTTAGGGTACCAAACAAAGTATTTAGGTTAAGTAAGTTTATAAATCTTATTAAATTTGAAAATTCTCCTTCACATACCTTATCCAAATGAGGCCTCATAGTTCCAAATATCATTATTTCAAATTGAATATAAAATTTGAAAACTAGAGAATATGTATAAATTATGTTTCAAAGTGGGAGAGAGTAAATTTATTAAAAATTTATTTGACTTGTGATACAATTATTAGGCATTCGCCAAGTGAAGGTCGACTTAAAGGCTTAGAGTTATATATAATAGAGTTATTAAACACATCTGGTTTTAGAATAAGGCATTACTAATGCTAATATTCCTTGATTAAAATTATAGAGTTCTACATCATCGTGTTGTCCTTATCCACTTCTTATTTTTTCTTCCTAATGTGCCAACAAACCACAAAAGATGTTTGTTAGTGATGGTGTTCTTTCCAATAACGAAACCAATAATCATCCCACTTCCATAACCTAGCAATCGGATGATCCAATCCACCAACATAGAGTCATCATTGCTTTCATCCTTGGTCAGTGGTGGTGGTGGTGGTGATGGATCATCTACATCTCCACACCCCTTTGATAATGGACTCCCACAAAATTTGTTTCCAATGAATGAACTATTGTCGAATACATTAAACTGGTTCCCTTGTGGTATTACTCCTACCAAATGATTATAGGAGACATTGAAGACCTCGAGGGATGTTAGTAGTGTAAGGTTTTGAGGGATTTCTCCTAAAAGCTTGTTATGTGATAAGTCTAAAGATTCAATCATTTTTATATTAACCAAGGATGAAGGGATGGCACCAGTGAGATCATTATTTGAAAGGTTGAGTGCCTTGAGCCCCCTAAGATATCCAATGGAATTTGGGATCTCTCCACAAAACTTGTTGCTTGAAAGATCAATGGATTTGAAATCATTCAAAATCCTCAAATATGAGATATCAGTGTCTTTGTTTGTGATGGTCATGTTGAAGGACGATTCTTGTATAATATATGGCATGGTTGATTTCAGATAAATGGTGTAGTTTAGTGTAAGGTAGTTAAGATATTGGTCATGGTGAGTAATTTTCATGGCATGCCAGTTTTGGATGTACTTTATTGGTAAGTAACGAGTGTGGGAATTGTGGGATAGGCTAATGACATGCAAATTGGGGAACTTCATATTGGATGTTGGAGCCCTAATTATGCCATGAAAATTGTTGTATTGCAAAATAAGGTCTTGTAACCTTTGAAGATTTCCCAACCATGATGGGAATGTATCATTGATGTGGTTCCTTCCGAGGTCCAATAATCGGAGGTTCCTACAGTTTGCTAGGGACCTTGGTAGCCGACCATCTAGTTGGTTTTGAATTAGATTAATCAATTCCATCTGGCATGATGCACTGAAGTTTTGAGGAATGGATCCAAGAAAATTATTCCCTTTTAAATTCAAGAATACCATGGAATTAGAGAGCACTTCAACAATACACGGGGGGATTTTCCCAGTGAGTTGATTATTTGAGAAATCTAGCCACTCTAGGCTAGAAGAAATGCATATCGAATCCGGAATATCCCCCGTTAATGAATTATGTGATATCATATAAGAGATCATATTAGGGAAAAGAATAGGAGGAAATACGCCTTTCAAAATATTGTTGCTGAGATCCAAAATTCTTAGATCATAGCTTGGAAAACTTTGTCCAGAATTTTCAAATGCTGTCAAGAAATTATAAGAAAGATTTAGGATAATACGATTCCCATTAATTGCATTCATTAGCCACTGTGGTATCATGCCATGAATGTGATTGTTGGATAGGTCTAACCATTCTAATTCATTTTGGTACCTGAGAAACTGTGGGAATGCATTCAGCCTGCAGTTTCTAAGGCCTAGGAATCTAAATTTTGGAGTTGATTTCCCAGTGTTGTTGTTTTGGTTGCTGAATTGTACTGACTTAAGGTCATATAAATATAGAATCTCGAGGTGCTTGAGCTTTAGAAATGTGTCAAAATGAGCTGTAAGCCTTTTATTTTGGCTTAAGTCCACATATTGTAGTTGGGTGAGGTTCATAAGATAGGATGGGATGGGACCTACTAAATCATTATTGTTGGCGTTAAAGTTTTGAAGCTTGGTAAGGTTTTTTAGAGCAAGTGGGAACTGACCAGCGTAGTTTAATCCGGAAATGCCTAGGTAGATTAGTTTAGTTAGCTTAGATAACCAGAGAGGGGAACTGAGGCTCACCGACTGAATGCTTATATAGGTATCCGAAAGATCTAAGAGCTCAAGTCTGGTGAGATTGCTGAAGGAGGAAGGGACATCACCCCCTAGTCTATTTCCACTAAGGTCTAGGCACTGGAGGTCGTGAAAGTGCCCAATTGAAAAAAAAATCTTTTTTTCCCTTTTCTTCAATTCACAACCACCGCCTTCAATATAATAAAATAATTATGTCAAGTGTCAAACATATTATAAAAGAACGATGATCACATTTATTTAGTATATTTGTCTTCTTTATAAAAATTTCTTTAAAAAAGATAAATTTCTTTCCGAAATCTTTTTTAGAGGAATTTCAAATGCTTTTAATACATAATTAAATTAACATAAATTCATAAACACAATGGAATATCACTGATAAGCTTAAACGTACGTTTTCGTATTTTTATTTATTATCGCTTAAACGGTAAAAACAAATATTATCCAAAAACATATCGAACCAAATTATCAATGTACTGGGGCCTGGGCTGTAAACGAGCCGAGCTAAGCCGAATACCCTCAGGCTTGGGTTCGGCTCATTTAACTAAATGAGCCTAAAATACTGTTAGGGTTCGACTCGTTTAACTAAATGAACGAGCCAAACCGAGCTTTTAACAAGCCGAACCGAGCCGAGCTCACGAGACAAAGCCAAAAAAATGAACCGAGTTGAACTTTTTCCTGTTTGGGCTCGGCTCGTTTAATAAACGAGCCGAGCCCAAGCTTCACTTTGAGGCTTGTTTAATTAAACGAACGAACCGAACCGAGCTTTTAACGAGCCAAGCCGAGCTGAATACCGAACTGGCTCAGCTCATTTACAGCCCTAGGGGGAATATTTTTGTAAAAGGAAATAACAACTCATAATAATAGTTTCATGAAATCTATTTTTGGGAAATCATTTACGACATGACTCGAACGATATTCGTACATGGAAACAAGAGGATATGAACTCCTCGTCTTAATTTCTATGCATATGACATGATTAAGTTAGTCGGTCAGAGTGACTTTTGGATTTCGGAATCTCAATAAATAGAATAGGAGAATTTTTTAATTTTTTTTTAATTTTTAGCAATAGAATATAAGTAGACTTAATTTTAGTAGATCTAATTCATTTTAATATATATATATATATATATATATATATATATATATATATATATATAGATATACATATATATATGTATATGTATATATCATATGTATATATATATATATATATAATTTTTTTACGTTTCTTACCGTCTTCATTTACTAGATTTTTAAAAAATTGACATTTTTGAGTTTTTTTTTTCTCATCCCTATATATAGTTTTTTTTTACGTTTCTTACCGTCTTCATTTCCTATATTTTTAAAAAATGATATCTTTGCATTTTTTTTCGTCCCCGTCTCCGTGCAATGCCGCTGTAACATAACTACTCGCCATATTCCTTCGCCGCTAGTGTTGCCTCCGACCTTCGCTCCTCCGCACAATTAATAGACTCGTCAAAGGTTTTTTTTTCTCTTAAATATATGTGTATACATATACATATATGTGTATATACATCTATATATATATATATATATACATGTATACATACATATATATATATATATTTTTTTTTTCTCTTAAATATATGTATATACATATACATATATGTGTGTGTGTGTGTATATATATATATATATTTTCTCTTAAATATATACATGTATATGTATAGATGTATATATATATATATATATATATATATATATATATATATATATGTATATATGTATATATGTACCATCTCCGTTTCCTAGATTTTTTAAAAATGATATTTTTACGTTTTTTCTCGTCCTTATCTTCTTTGAAATCAAGAAACCGGTTTCTTAGACGTGCTTCTCCTTCCAAATACCCCGGCGTTAGAGTCCTCACAGCCGGAAATATTGGATTCACCGACGAAAAATCCGAGCAGAATTTTGAAATCGAATGCGATGCGGAAAAAACTTTCGAAATTTTTAAGTTCATGTTGTTAGATATTCTTAGTTTTTTTTTTGATAATTTCATCACAAAGTAATAGACAAAACAAGAAGACCCCATTGGCTCAAGGACTTCTGCACCTAAAGCATACACCAATGACAGGAGTACTCCTTTTATAGAAGAGCTTTTACATTGTGCACTAACTCCTCTATTCTATATGGAAACTCCTTACTACTATCCAGAAGCCAACTCGCATTTTGATAGTCATAAGCATCCACTTGGTGCAGAACGTTTGATGGTCAAAAACCACCTTATTCCTGGTTCCCAAATAGACCCTACGATTGTGAAATAAGCAGCCTGCCAAATATCTTTCCGTCGCCCTTTGCTTCGAACACCTAACCATGCCAGAGCATTCTTATCCATTGTTTCTGAAATCACCCATTCGCACCCGATCCATTCACAAAGTTCATACCACAGTCTCCTTGTCACTCTACAGTGCAGAAAAATATGGTCACACGGTTCCTTCTCTACCAGACAAAACGGACAGCTTGCCTCGGCTTCTTCAATAATTCGCAACCTAACCAGTCTGTCTCTAGTGTTTAGTCTGTGTTGAACAGCAAACCACGACAGAAGCGCCATCCTTGGTGGAGTGGCACTACCCCACATCAAGCTCGATGTCGGTGAAAGCTGGCCCACTACAGCTGCCCTCTGGTACTCAGCCTGACAAAGTGATCTCATCGAGAAAATACCGGACCCGTCGCCTCCCCACCTGATCGTATCCTGCCTACTATTGCTCATTTGAAATCTCTAAATAGCTATTCTCAAATGCTCTGATTGATCCTCTTCCCATACAAACAAGGCTCTTCTCCACCTAAGGTTCCATCTCCATCTTCCACCTTCCTATTCTCCCATGTCCGCCACTTTGTCTTCTTTCTGAGCAGAAGCCGAGAATAGTCTAGGGAAGCGATTCCTCAGTACTCCCTACCCTATCCAATCGTCACTCCAGAAGTTGACCCTCTTCCCGTCACCAATCTGAACCTTTAGCCCTGAGCTAGTGTTCTGAATCACGCTACCTATCCGAACAATGTCCCTCCAAGGTGTCCATCCTCTGTGTTCCTGTGGAATATGTAGACACCCAAAGTGATCGCTGTAGTAGATCGATGCTATAATATGCTTCCATGACGCTCCCTCTACTGTGTAGTACCTCCACCACCATTTGAATAGTAGAGCATTATTTCTCATCACCATATCCCCTACACCCAATCCCCCTAGAGTTTTAGGCCTTTGAATCACATCCCATTTGACCAGCGGAAGGCTTCTCTCCACTACTACTCCAGAAGAAGTTCCTCTGTATACTGATGATCTCTTTTGCCACACCCTTAGGTATTCTAAACAGACTCATGAAATACAGAGGTAGACTATTTAACACACTTTTAATCAAAATCAGTCTCTCTGCTCGTGAAAGAACTTTAGACTTCCATCCAGCTAACCTCTTCTTTATCTTGTCCATTACTGGTTTCCACACTTCCTTTCTGGCTGCATTTACTCCCAACGGAATGCCAAGATAGTTCATAGGTAACGTTCCAACTTGACACCCCATAATACCAGCCACCTCAGATTGAAAGCTTGCTCCCACTCAAAGCCCAATAAGCTCCGACTTCTCAAAATTAACCTGAAGGCCTGACAGTAAAAAGAAGCAGTCCATAAGCCTTCGCCAATTTCTGACTTTTTCTAATGACTCCCCACAGAATACCATTGTGTCGTCCACAAACTATAAGTGAGTGACCATGCACCCATCCCTTCCCACCATAATACCCTGTAGTAAGCCTTTCTCCACACCTCTTCTTATGAGTTGGGTAAACGCCTCCACAGCCATAACAAACAGGAACGGAGATATAGGATCCCCCTTCCTTAGACCCTTACCCATCTCAAAAGGTTCCGAGGCTACTCCATTAATGAGGATCGATATCTTTGCTGTCATGATGCTCTCCTAAATCCAACCTCTGAAGACTTTCCCGAACCCCATAATGTTAAGGATACTATCCACAAACTCCCATCTGATGTTGTCGTATGCCTTTTGAAAATCCAGCTTAATCATTACACCTCTCACTCCTCTCTTCTTCTCAGTCCATTGTACTATCTCGTTGGCTATCAAGGCCCCATCCAGAATGCTTCTTCCTTCGATGAATGCCGCTTGAGAATCACTAACCAAATCGCTGACCACCAGTTTTAGTTTTTGGGCCATAAGCTTTGAAATCACCTTATAGATACACCCCACTAAGCTGATGGGCCTGAATTGGTGTACCTCTTCCACTTCCTCAACCTTGGGAATCAGCGTAATCAGAGTAGTGTTGAGGGCCCGGGGTAACCTGCTAGTCCTGAAGAACTCCAGCACCGAAATGGTAAACTCTCCCCCAATAACATCCCACATTTTTCTGATAAAACCCATATGATACCCGTCGTATCCCGGCGCTTTGTCTAGGTCACACACCCATACCACCTTCTGTACTTCTTCCCTACTAGTTATTCTATCCATCCTCTGACTCTACTCAGTTGATATTCTCTGGAACTCGTTGGCTGAGATGCTCACCTGTGGAAGGTTTGGTTTCTCGTAAAGCTTTTTAAAGAAAGATAAAATTTCTTCTTTTATTCCATCTGGCTCCAACACCTCCTGGCCTTCTACTACCAACCTGCTAATGGTGGCTCTCTTCTTTATGACAGCAGCTATTGTGTGAAAAAATCTCATGTTTCTGTCTCTCTCTTGAAAACCTCTTATCCTGGATACCTGCCGCCAATACTCTTCTTTCCTACTGTGCCATTTCCATAATTGCGTCTGCAAGGCGGCTCTTCTAGAAAATTCTACATCAAGCGTTGCGCCTCCATTCACAATATTGTCCACTGCTGCCATCTCCTCTTCAAAAGATCTAATCCTTTATTCAATACCCCCAAACACCTCTTTGTTCCACTTCCTCAGCATCCCCTTCATATCCTTTAGCCTGCTCTGACAAGAATTCCCTTCCATATTGTTCCAGCACTCTGTAATGAAAATTCGAAACTTAGGATGAGAGAACCACATATCCCACGCACGAAATGGCTTTTCCCCCCTCCTCTAGGCACTTCTCTGAGGCAAATCGGATTATGATCCGAGAGAGATCTGCCTAACCCCTTACAAAAGATCCTAGGGAATTCAGATAACCAAGCTGGACTAACTAGAAATCTATCGAGTAAACTAGTTGAGTCTGCTCTCTGCCAAGAAAACTTCAAATTTGCAGGCTTAAAATCAATGAGACCCATCTTATCTATCCACTCATTGAATGCCTCAACGCTTCTTTTATCGATCCAGCCCCCTTTTCTCTCATTTGGTCCTCTGACCTCGTTAAAGTCCCCCATGACCAAAATTGGCCTAGCGCAACTATGACCGATATCCCACAGTTCCTCCCATAAGGCTTTTCTTTCACTAGTATCTGAGCACCCATAGACGAGCAGCACCCCACACTGGAAGGCCTTTAAGCCTAGTTGACCTTCAATCAGGATCCATATGCTACCGCTCCTAAAATTAGTCAAAGAGAAGAACTGCGTATCCCACCCAATAATCAGACCTCCACTCCGACCTCGGGCAATCGAGTCTCTCCATTCGATTGAGGGACTCCTCCACACCTTATTTTTCCACGAATCCCGCAAGGACTAGTGTTTTGTTTCAACCAAACCACAAACCCACGGTCTTTCCTTCTCTAACACCCCATTAATACTAGATAATTTTCCAAAAGCTCCGATCCCCCTCACATTCTCAGCTTATGGGTTACCATGGCAACCCATGGCCAATTATACTTAAACCCAAACTAACCCATGTTTAAATAATATGTATATGGTTTCAACCCATAATAACCCATTTAAAATAATAACCCAACCCACTTACATTATAACTTAAGTTCATGGGTTGGATTATAGCTTACCATGGCAAACACAACCCATTGAACAAGCCTAACTAATCCCACCCACATATGTAAAATTGTTATTATACATAAATTTATTTCCTTTATATAAATTTTCAAATGCTATTTTTACTTCAAGCACATTTATATGCAAATGATCTATATCTACTAAACACTCTACTATACCATTACTTCAGATCATATATTAACCTACCCAATTGTGCCAAAGTCATCCTCTATTATTTGAATAACATGCAAATTGTTAAACTTGCATTTTTTCTAATTGTTTTAAGGAAAATTTGAATCCCCATTGGTGCATATTGCTAAACTAGAAGTAACTTATTATAATATCTAGTTTCGACAATAATGGTTAAAGGCTCAAACCATTCGCGACTCACCAAGTATGACCCCTAAATTGCATAATTGTTATGCCTTTTTTAAATTCAATGTTAAACTTGTAGTTTCTATTACAGTTTTCAAGATTGGGTGGTCCTTTAACCTACATTTTCACCTTCCCTTAGTTCTAAGGAAGGCTATATTTATATTTTCCAAATATTATTCAAGACCTTCTTAGGATAGCCAGTCCTTGCTAAAGCCAAAAATACTTTATATTTAGTGATAGCTAGTCCTATATGAGTTATTGGACCCAAACTTATTCCATATACGAAGTTTAGGAACTTTTATATTCTTACACTACCAAACACCATCGTTTAGTGTGCATATAATTTTTGAAAATTGATAGGCCAACTTGTAAGAGAATATGTATAAATTACCATTTGGAGTAAAAGAGACTAATCTCACTAACAATATATTTAACTTGTGACTTATTTCTTAGACATCAAGGCTTTGAATTGGTTCATAGTTTTACGGATTAGCAATATTTTATATTCTTAGGCTTTGTTTGGATGGAAATATTTATAAATAAAGGAATTATAAAAAGATGAAATTCTTTAGGTGATTCAT
Organism: Tamarix chinensis; assembly: GCA_030549775.1. Classification (NCBI taxonomy): domain Eukaryota; kingdom Viridiplantae; phylum Streptophyta; class Magnoliopsida; order Caryophyllales; family Tamaricaceae; genus Tamarix; species Tamarix chinensis. The sequence continues at coordinate 75,928,901 of CM060171.1, read as the reverse complement.
TTTTAAAATTCCATCATTATAAATCCATAGTTTGGATAAGGAATTTATATAGTAAAATTTTGAGCTTCCTTGTTTTGTGTACATAAAGTTATTATAAGTGGTTGATCTAGTAAAGAATTTTCAAAGTGGTTAGTGATACTCCATCGAAAGAGATTAAAACTTTCGGGATTTCATTCAGTGAAATTTTAACATATATTTTAAAACTTTAAGGAAGTATTTAATTTTATTTTAGGGTACCAAAAAAAGTATTTAGGTTAAGCAAGTCTATAAATCTTATTAGAATTGACATTTCTCCTTGACATACCTTATCCAAATGAGGCCTCATAGTTCCAAACATCATTATTTCAAACTACATATAAAATTTGAAAACTAGAGAATATGTATAAATTATCTTTCAAAGTAGGAGAGAGTAAATTTATTAACAATATATTTGACTTGTGATACAATTATTGGGCATTCGCCAAGTAAAGGTCGACTTAAAGGCTTAGAGTTATATATAATAGAGTTATTAAACACATATAGTTTTAGAATAAGGCATTACTAATGCAAATATTCCTTGATTAAAATTATAGAGTTCTCATCATCGTGTTGTCCTTATCCACTTCTTATTTCTTCTTCCTAATGTGCCAACAAACCACAAAAGATGTTTGTTAGTGATGGTGTTCTTTCCAATAACGAAACCAATAATCATCCCACTTCCATAACCTAGAAATCGGATGATCCAATCCACCAACATAGAGTCATCATTGCTTTCATCCTTGGTCAGTGGTGGTGGTGGATCGTCTACATCACCACATCTCTTTGATAATGGACTCCCACATAATTGGTTTCCAATGAATGAACTATTGTCGAATACATCAAACTGGTTCCCTTGTGGTATTACTCCTACCAAATGATTATATGAGACATTGAAGACCTCGAGGAAAGTTAGTTGTGTAAGGTCTCGAGGGATTGCTCCTGAAAGCTTATTACATGATAGATCTAAAGATTCAATCATTTTTATGTTAACCAAGGATGATGGGATAACACCAGTGAGATCATTGTTTGAAAAGTTGAGTGCCTTGAGCCCCTTGAGATATCCAATGGAATCTGGGATCTCTCCACAAAACTTGTTGCTTGAAAGATCAATGTATTTGAAATCATCCAAAATATTCACATATGATAAATCAATGCCTTTGTTTCTGATGGTCATGTTGAAGGAGGATTCTTCTATACTATATGTCCCGAATGATTTCATATAAAAGGTGTAGCTTAGTGTAAGGTCGTTGAGATCCTGGTTGGGGTCAGTATTTTTCATAGCATGCCACTCCTGGATGTACTCTATTGGTAAGTAACCAATGTGGGAATTGCGGGATAGGCTAATGACACGCAAGTTGGGGAACTTCATATTGGATGTTGGAGCCCCAATTATTCCATGAAAATTGTTGTAATCCAAAATAAGGACTTGTAACCTTTGAAGATCTCCCAACCATGATGGGAACGTATCATTGATGTGGTTCCATCCAAGGTCTAATAATTTGAGCTTCCTACAATTTGCTAGGGACCTTGGTAGCTGACCATCTAGTTGGTTTTGACTTAGATCAATCAATTCCAATTGGCATGATGCACTGAAGTTTTGAGGAATGGATCCGAGAAAGTTATTCCCTTTTAAATTCAAGAATACCATAGAATTAGAGAGCACTTCAAAAATACATGGGGGGATTTTCCCAGTGAGTTTATTATTCGACAAATCTAGCCACTCTAGGCTAGAAAAGTTGAATATTAAATATGGAATATCCCCTGTTAATGAATTATTTGATATCTTATAAATGTTCATATAAGGGAAAATAATAGGAGGAAATGAGCCTTTCAAAATATTGTTGCTGAGATCCAAACTTCTTAGATCATAGCTTGGACACATTTTTGTTGAATTTTCAAATGCTATCAAGCTATTAGAAGAAAGATCCAGGCTAGCAGAAGACCCGTTAATTGCATTTAATAGCCATTGTGGTATCATGCCATGAATCTGATTGTAGGATAAGACTAACTCCTCTAACTCATTTTGGTACATGAGAAATTGTGGGAATTCAGTAAGGCTGCAGTTTCTTAGGATTATGAATTCAAATTTTGGAGTGGCTTTCCCGGTGTTGTTGTTTTGGCGGCTGAATTTTACTGCCTTAATGCTATCTAAAACTAGATTCTTGAGGTGCTTGAGCTTTAGAAATGTGTCAAAATGAGCTGTAAGCTTATTATATGAAAGATCTAAGGTCTCAAGTTTGGTGAGATTGCTGAAGGAGGAAGGGACATCCCCCCATAGTTTATTTTTTGTAAGGTATAATATAGTGAGATTTCTGAGATGACCAAGCGAAGATGGAATAGGCCCTTCGAAATTGCAATCAAAGAGGTATAGTGTATTCAAGGACCGAAGGTTTCCGATGGATCGTGGCAGCTTCCCTGAAAATCCTGTTACGCTAAGATCAAGTTCTTTGAGGGGACTTTTGAGTGGGAACTCCGGTAAACTGCCGGTTAGATTACTATTATCTAACAGGTCAAGATGTTCAAGAAATGGCAGCCAAAAAATACTATGTGGCAACCGACCTTGCAACTGCGTATCAGAAAGAGAAAGGGATCTTAAAGAAGATAGATTTGCGAGGACAGCAGGTACCGTGGAGGAGATATCAACAGCGCCCAGATGGAGTTTTTGGAGGCTAGTTAAATTCAGAGCTACATCTTTTAAACTAGGATTGTGGAGTGACAACTCATAGTTATCGGAAAGATCAAGCAAAGATAACTTGGAAAGCTTTGTGATCTCCCTTGGGATTTGACCTATAAGATTGGAATCTGAGAGATCTAGGATCCGGAGGTCGTGAAAGTGCCCGATTGATGGAGGGATTTTAGAGTTGGTAAAATCGTTGTTGGCAAGGTTCAAGCTTTTAAGATGAACGAGCTTAAAAAGGCTGTTTGTTGCTGAGAGAGTACCAATTAGGCAGCCATCGCTAAGGTTTAGGCCGACCACATGACCGGTGTCCTCATCACACTGCACCCCATCCCACACACAACAGTTGTTGCCGCTGGTGCCGTTATCCCTACCAATGTCCCACGCTGCTACCTTAGGAAGTTCACAATATGTGGTTGTGGAAAAGCTTTTTCTAAATTGCAGCAACGCGACCCTCTCATCCTCCTTGCACTGGGGCAGCGATGATGAGGGCAGTGAATTGGCAAACACGATGGACGCACATGAAAGGAAGAATATGAGGCAGTGTCGTAAATACAACAAAGAAGACATCTTGTATATTTATCTGTAATCCTACGTACAACGGATTTCTTAGGATAGATTTTATTACGAGGGGGATTGTGGTGGTGGATGTTCGAGCCAACTAAGAGCGGCGTGGATATTTATAGCTGGAATATTGGGGACGAGGGATGGGGGCCTTGGAAACGCGGCTTGCGATATCTTTTGTTGTTATTATTATTATTATGAGAGTCAAATATCGCACCACTTAACTGTTACTAATATATGTAAAATATATAAAAACTGTCCGCAGCTACAAATTAATGCACGAATTTCTTGAAAAGCAACAAACGCAGTAATTGATTGGTGGCGTAAAGATTCAGGTTCGGTTCGAGTGGTTCCGCATCCAATTTTGGTCGTATTTATTGATCGTTCTTCGTAACCATTCCGCTCTTCACAATCTTCATAACTAAATAAGTAAAATTGTTTTATTTATTTTTAATCATAAATGTTTATCTGTATATTCGTAACCGAGATGTGGGATAGGACCGGCGGACCTGCCATTGCAGTCAGCACCTTCTTTCTCAAATGAAAGTCTCCACTGTCCTCCTGTACCATTGCTAGCTCCTCCCAGTCCCAGATCATCCACTTCAAAGCTGTGGGCCCGCCACAATTGTGTCACATGAATACATTTCTAGGGGGAAGCATGTGCGGCCAAATCAACCAAGAAAATTAATTTTCATTAGAAAGAAAAATTATCAACGGTTTTACTAATAATAATAACACCTACTACTACAGAGGCGTCATAATTAATGCATCCATTGAACAACTGTATATTTGATATATAAGACTAGCCCAAAAATTAACTACTTAGAATTAAAAGTTATAAGTTTAAACTTTATTATTTTAAAATAGTAGAAATAAAAAAAAATAAAAAAAAAAGAAAGAAAGAAAGAAGGTTTTAAGTTTCGTAGCCAAACAATAATAAATTTAATTTAAGAGCTTTTCTTTTATTAAAAAAAGTGTTTTAATGCTGGCTGAAATATTTATGTACCTCTAAACACACTCTACTTATCTAGTTGAACAATACAATGATGCATCCGGCATCTCTTTTAACTATTTCAGGCATAGGTGGTGGTGTTACTTGTTGATGTTATAGAGCTTGATCGAGCTGAAAACTATTTCAGTTGTACGAGTGAATTGGATAGCCACTTAGTGCTCTTTTACACGGGAATACTAGAGCTACAAAAATTATTTTCTTATTTTATATAATTTATTTGAAATTAAATATTATTTTTTAGATGAAAATTTATTTTAAATCTTAAGTTAATCTAAAATAAATGTTTTATTAAAAAGCTTTTTGAAGTATATTGCACTTTTAGTCCAGCCCAACCCCGACGTCTGGGCATCAACATCAGAAAATTAATGACTAGTGTTGAATTTTTTTTTTTCTTGAGTTGCATATTGCACTTTTGGACGTCCATTTTCTATGATTGTCGGGCAAACACGAGATTTCTAATTAAAGTTTTAGTCGTTGTAGAATTAGAGCTTGCAAATATGAACGCTTGGCCATTTGTTGAATAAATCTCATAAATTTGCTGCACATTTTCTTTCATATATATATATATATATGTCATTCTATCAAGCTGTATATTTTTTAAGAAATCAATAAAAATAATTTTAAAATTATATTTACATATTTTATTGAAAAAAATAATAAAGCATTTAATTTATAGATAATAAAAAAATGAGAGTAAAAATAAAAAGTAGCTATTGACTTTTATAATATATTTGATATAAAAATTTAGTGACAGGATGATTTTCTTCTAATACAAAGTAAGTACTTATTGAAAAAAGATGCATGCGAAGTTGTTTAATTTCATATCTATGTAATAGCTATTTCTAGAAGAAGGCTATGATACCTGTGGGAAGCTATAGTTTACGCCAGCGCTTAAAATATTATCAGTATGATCATTTTTATTTTTATTGGCTGGGCCACTGTTGTTGCAAGCTTCGAGCCACGTGTTATTTATCAAAGATAAAACTATACCTGACATTAATGATTTTCACGTATGGAAGGTTAGTGAAAGTTTTTTCACGTACCTTTTAAGTATGGAAGGGTAGTGAACCAATTGAGGTGGAAAGCGGAAACTCCACTTAATGATTTAATAATTTTAAATACCTGATGAATATTTTAATCCTTAAGATTTAGTTATTAATTTTAGTTGAAATGAAATCGGTTGAAGTGAATTTAATTATATTTCTATCTTTATCTCTATTATTTTCGAGATAGGATATTAATAAAAATGAGACTTAATCAGAATAAATGAAGGTAAAAGCTAGTAAAATTTGTATAATATTTTTATTCTAATAAATACCTATTTTAGATCTTAATTTGATCTAAAATGGATATTTTATTAAAAATATATTTACTATTATTAAATACTTAATATAAAAGATACAAAATAGGGGGAAAATTTTTCCACTCATATTACCCCTATACCAAACAAGCCCTTAGGGCTCTTTTATACGGGAATACTAGAGCTAAAAAAATTATGTTCTTATTTTATGTAACTTATTTCAAATTAAATATTATTTTTTAGATGAAAATTTATTTTAAATCTTAAGTTAATCTAAAATAAATGTTTGATTAAAAAGCTTTTTGAAGTATATTGCACTTCAGTCGAGCCCAACCCCGACGTCTGGGCATCAACATCAGAAAATGACAAGTGCTGAAAATTTTACAAACGCTCCATTTTTTATGATTGTGGGGCAAACACGAGATTTCTCATTACTGAAGAAACTGGCATAGAAAATGAATTTGATATTAAATCAACATCAGAAAATGACTTGTGTTGAAAATTCTATGATTGTCCGGCAAACACGAGCTTTCTCATTTTTAACTTTATTGCATGCAGAAATGTCTTCAAAGTTTACATTTGGCCGTTTTCATGTCTTCGAAGAATATGCACGCACAAAGGACATGAACATCAGAAAACGACTTGTGATGTAAGTTTCGCAAACCCTTTGAAGACTCGGCGTCCAAGTCCATGCACGCGGTGAAGGAAGCAACGATTTTTCTTCCTTATCTTTTTTTTTTCCTTTGGGGTCTCAAAGGACCTAGGTAATATATGACAATACCCACAAGGATCAACACCAAGACAATCAACCAAATAATAGAACCCAAATCTACCACAAATAATTCACCAAATAAAATCACCAAGCAAAACTAATTATGGGCAGTAAGCACAAACGAATAGATTAGCAAAACGAACCAATCAACACACGATTTATACGTGGAAAACCCCTTCGATATGAAGAGTAAAAACCACGGGACGTTTGAGGAGTCCACCCTATTTCCTTCTCTTATTATGATAAATTGAGGGTAAAATGAACCACCCAAATTAGGTTCACAACAATTCACAACCCACCAACAAGAACATACATAAGAGATTAAGCAAGAAGAGATCAAAGGTGAAGAATATCACTACAAATCATAGGTTCGATCCCGCTGCAATAACAGACAAACCAGATCTCAAAACAACGATCTAATCGTTCAAAATGAGGCCCTATGTGTTCCCAACAAGCTGTCAAAATTTCAGCAAAATCCAACGATGGAAACTCTGGCGATTGACAACTTTCTGAACGCTGTTCTTGAACAATCGCAAATTAATATTCTCCAAACCCTTTGTCTTCCTCTCTTCTTTTGCTTCTAATTGTGCGTGTGACTTTCTGAATTCACACCTCTCACCTCTTGCCCTAATTTTAAAGCAAGTATTTATGCCAAAGGCTTAATTAAGAAGCCCAAATTATAAGCCAAAGTTGGACTTAATCCAAGATTAGTAAAATGCTATCAAATGTCCATTTATTAGGACAAAGCAAAATACACATTTTACTAACACATGTAGGCTGCACCCACAACAATCTCCCCCTCCAGCCTAATGTGGGGAAGACATGATCACTTTTATGATCATTTGACCTTCATCCCAGCAAGCTTACCACAAACTTCAAGCTTGCTTCCAGGGATTAGCTTTGTCAACATATCTGCACCATTCTTATCTGTGTGGACTTTCTTCAGCTTCAAATGTTTCTCCTCAATCACACTCCTCAACCAATGATATCTAACATCAATATGCTTGGTACGAGCGTGATACATTGCATTCTTGCTCAAGTCAATAGCACTCTAACTATCACAGAATACTACATACTCACCTTGCCTCAAACCCAAATCTCGAAGGAACCTCTTAAGCCATAACATCTCTTTACTTGTTTCCACGGCCGCAATATACTCTCCCTCAGTTGTGGACAATGCTACACATTTTTGTAACTTAGATTGCCATGAAATGGCTCCCCCTGAAAATGTAAACACATAACCTGAGGTAGACTTTCTGTTATCAAGATCACCTACCATATCTGCATCAGTGTAGCCTTCAAGTATAGGTTTGCCACCTCCATAACACACACTCATTTTAGAGGTGCCCTGCAAGTATCTGAAAATCCACTTCACAACTTCCCAGTGAGCCTTACCCGGATTGAATAAGTATCTGCTCACCAAACCAACAACATGTGCAATATCTGGTCTAGTACACACCATAGCATACATCAAAGAACCAACAGCAGAAGAGTAAGGAATAGATGACATACTTTCTTTCTTCTTCTCTGTTGCAGGACAATCTCTCTTACTTAGCTTGAAATGAGTAGCTAGTGGTGTATTAACAGGCTTGGCATCTTTCATATTGAACCTTTCAAGAACCCGTTCAATATACTTTTCTTGTGATAGCCATAATTTTCCAACTTTCCTGTCACGAGCAATTTCCATGCCTAAGATTTGCTTTGCTGGACCCAAGTCTTTCATGTCAAATGACTTCACTACAAAATAATTGACTTTTGCCAACAGAAACTTAGTCACAGATATTTTTTTCTATTGGTAAAAGCAACTAATACCAACAGATAATTTTCTGTGGGCAATAATATAATTTTTCCAACAGAAATTTTTTATCTGTTGGTATTAATATGTTATGCCAACAGATATTTTACCATCACTTATATCTGTGGTTATTAGTAGCATTATACCAACAGAACTAATACCCACTTTTACATCTGTTGGTATTAGTGTTTATGAAATTCAACAATAATATTTGTTTTTATATAATTTTAATAATGATTAATTCTATTCTTTTTAATATAATAATGATAATAATAATAATAATAATTAAGTCATTAGTCATTTTTAGAAATAATAGTTTACATATATTATTATTAATTATTATTTTATTTCTAATTTTTTATATTAATATTGTTCATAATGGTGTTTTTTAACAATTATAATGAAATAATATATATTATATCTACTACCACTTACTATTAAATTAATTTATTATTAAATACTACCAATTATCATTCGAATCTATATTATCTTAACAATAATAAATATTATCAATAATTGTTCACATTATTAATAATATATTAGTAATTATTAGATACTATTATTAATTTATTTAAAATAATGATTCATATTATTCTTATTAATATAATTCTTTATTAATTATTACTAAGAATAATTATTTTAGGACATTATTATTATTATAATAATAAATATTATTACTAATTGTTGGAAATTATGATTAATATTTATATTATTCATATTTGTATTTATTTTGCATTATTAATTATTTTTAATAATTATTATTATTTTATTATAAATTATAATTAATATTATCTTAATAATACATTTTAAAATATTAATTTTATATTAAATATTTTTAAATAATACTAATTATTATTTAAATTTATTATTTAATAATATTATTATTATAAGTAGTAAAATTAATTACATTATTTGTAAGAAAAAAATTCTTTTATTAATTCTTTCAAAAATATTTTCGATATTCTTTATATAGCTATTTTATTAATTTTAAATTTTTGGATCCTTTTGAAATAAATTTTCGTTAAATACATTTTAGATAAAATTCTTCCAATAATAATTTTTGATATTTAGTATTTTATTTAATACTCCTATTTAAAAAAAAAACACCCATCGACTGGTGCCCCGACCCACCCCTCTTCTTTTCTTTTTCTCTCTTCTCTCCTTTCTCTCCCTTCTCTACTCTGTCCCTTCCCACCCCCTGCTCCTGTCTTGAGCCAACCGCTGGCCAAACCCCAACCTGCCTCCTTCTCCCCAGCTTCTCCCTGCTCCAACCGCCCCGCCAGTCGACCGCCACCAGAGACGCCGCAGCAGCAGCCGAAGCAGTAGCAGCAACCAGCAGCAGCAGCGCCGTTGTAGCAACAAGAGTAGCGAGCAGTAGCGCAGGTCACACCGCCACCGCTCGGTCACCGCCGACGTCTCCCGACCACCGGCGAGCAACCCCTGACCTCCGGCGAAGCTTCTCCAACCTTCCCTTGCTCTGATTTGTTGATTTTTATTTGGTATAAATTTCTGAAAAAACCCTAATATTGATTTGATTAATTGAGTACGATTTAGCTTGTGATAAGCTAAATTAATTGTTTGGTTGTGTATATATGTGCTGTGAGATCGATTTGGATAAGTGAATTGTATGGTTTATGTTGAAATTCTAGAAAATTGAATTCTTGGCGAGGTTATGTCCGAATTTTTTGGATTCACCCGATTTGGCAATTTTGGATAAATTGATTATATAATATGTTTTTAAATGTATTTAATTTCATATTGGAAGTGTTGATTTGGGAAAATTGTGCGTAATTGATCGGAATTGGATTTTTAGGTCTAAAACTCTTGTAGGACTAAATTGGATTATGTAATCGGGTCGTTTTATTCAATTGACTGTATAATTATGTTAGAATATATTTTAGCAAGAATTGATCGGATCTGTGTTACGGGCTCCAAAATCCTAATTATGTTAAATTGGGTATTTCTTTTATTGGTTTTGGGAAATTGATTATACGATATATTATAAAATATGTCTCATTGCATTTCTAAACATTTAATTTAAATAAATTAATAGAATTCAACCGAATTGTATTTTCAGGCCTAAAACCCTAGATTTCAAGTGAAACTATAAAATTGATCATTTGTATAATTGTTTTTCTAAAATTAAATTTATAGAAATAGTTGAAATCATCCTAATTGCATTCTAATACCTTTAATTGATAGTTTTAAAACTATCAATTTGAGGTAATAGAAATAGTTGAAATGATCAAAGTGTTGGTGTTGTTTACGGAGACTTGAGTAATTCGCCACTCTATGTCTATAAGAGCACATTTCGTGGAAAGTTGGATAACCATCACGATGAGGCAGCCATATTTGGCATATTTTCTTTGATATTTTGGACCCTAACATTAATCGCTCTAATCAAGTATGTCTTCATCGTTTTAAGTGTTGATGATAACTGTGAAGGTTAATATTAAGTTTCCCTTTGTTGTGTTTGTGCCATGTTGTAGCTTTGTCCTTAAGGTTTGATCAATGTTTCTCCCTTTTTAGGTGGACCATTTGCGCTCTATTATCTGCTTTGCCGTCATGCAAGGTTCAGTATGCTACCAAATCAACAAGCAGCAGACGAAGAACTCTCTACCTATAGATACGGTTATTCAACACCAGCTTCGGCCAATTCTTCATTGAAGAGATTTCTGGATAAGCACAAGAAGCTGCAAACTGCTCTACTACTTTTGGTTTTGTTTGGTACTAGCATGGTCATTGGAGATGGTGTCCTAACCCCTGCAATTCAGGTGTCTTTTTATGTTTGTCATTTTCAACATGCACATATTTCCTTTCATGCTCTAGTTCCATTATATCTTACTTGTTTGGCTTTCTTGATGATTTTTATGTAGAATCATATAACTCTATCTTGTATTTCATGCTTTTTTGGTTTGAAGTGGGAAAATTCCATTTTCTTTATTTTTTTAATTATTAATTTTTGGTTGTGGATATATTATATGTATATATAGTGTGATAAATCTATTTGTAGCAAGAGTTTTGTTCTTTGTTCAGTCTGGAGGATGATGACCATCGATTGTCTGTGCCTTACCTTCTGAACTTGGGTTCTGACAGGAAGCACAAAACGTCTATTTTGCTTCCTAGAAGATTAAATTTCCTAGTACTATCACATGAGACTTAATAAATCAATCTTTTGAGGGGGTTATTTCCTAGTACTATCACCCATGAACTTGGTCATGTATCTACCACCACAAACTACCAATACTTCTTTAGGTGCTGGACTATGGAGAAACCTCAACAAAATTTCTGTTTGGCCAATCCTTCATGATAATTTTGAGATAGATCGGTAGGATGTCTTATTAACTAGGAAACTAGTAGGTAATATCTTGGTTGGAAGGTGGAGGGAAGTAAAGAATGGAAGTACTAGGGGTGTGTGAAGCTAGTATGTTTTCTGAGCATATTTTTTGGAGGTGTCATTTTGACTATTTCCCTTACAGTAGTGAATTACATAAACTATCATTTTCATGTGAGGAAATTTAGGGAAGAAAAAATAGTTTGCTCCATAACAAAGTACATCCCTGCTCTCTTATGAATGCACGTGATTCTAGAGTGGTTGATCTTCTTTATATGTACTCATTAATGGCTATCGAATTTTGAGCTGCCTTGAGTGAATTGTTTAGCACCATTGGAATGTTCACTTTTGTGGGTCAAAAAAATAATTTCGATAAAATTTTTGATTTGTATTTCTTGCCTTATCGTGCTTCTCATGCTTTTTGCGTTTTCATGTGTCTGAAATATTAGTGAATTTATCGCTGAAAAGTTTTCTTGAATTAGCTAACCTTTTATTTCTAGCAAAGTTGTATGTGGGGCTAGTCTTGCCACTAGTTTAGGCCATTACTCATTATTTGTGTTATTAGTATTGTTGTTGTTTGTGTGTTTAGTTACTCTGGTTACTATTATTTATTCTTTCATTCTTATCTTAGGCGAATTTATATTAATCTAATTAAGTTACATGCATATTTTTTTAGGGAATACATCCTGATAATTATCAAATAAAATATTGAAGACGCAAAAGTCATTGGAGATGCTAAATAGGATGGGAATGAAGAGGATGGTGTTTGATATGTTAATGAAGATGTCTTATATGTTAGTATAGGTTACAAGTTGTATATATATTCTACCTATAAGATTATTATCGTTTTGATAGTTAAACTAACGAATGATGATTATGTATGGTGTACTATATTTTATATAAGGATAAGTTATTGTTATAAGTAAATATTGCTACAACAGGTATTATGGACATTATTGTCATTTTACTAACAGATAATATATATATATATATATATATATATATATATATATATTGTGGATACTACTTTTAGTCACATATTTTCTTTTGTGGGTAATAGTTTTAGTCACAGATATTGTTTTGTGGACAATACTTGTAGTCACAGATATCATTTTGTGGTTAATACTTTTACTCACAGATATAATTGTGGGTATAAGTTTTACCAAAAGATAAATATCTGTGGGCATAAGCAACTAATACCAACAGATCATACGTATCTATGGGTACATAAGCAACTAATACCAATAGATCATACGTATCTATGGGTAAAAATTTTAAGCACAGAGTTTTTACCCACAGATTTGTCACAGAAAAATTTCTGTTGGTAAAAACTTTTGCCAACAGAAATATGGCTTTTACCAACAGATAAGACCTGTTGGCAAAAGTCAATTATTTTGTAGTGCTTGGACAAATCTTTCTTCAAATTCTAAATCATATTTGCATCTTGTCCAACTATCAGCATATCATCAACATATAGCAGTAGGATGATGAATTTACCTCCAGGGAACTTTCTAAAATACACACAAGGATCGGCAGAAGTTCGTTTATAACCATTACTCATCATAAACGAATCAAATTTTCGGTACCATTGCCTTGGTGCCTGTTTAAGCCCATAAAGACTCTTCTTCAACTTGCAAACAAGTTTCTCTTTCCCTTTCTCTTCAAATCCTTTAGGCTGCTCCATGTAGATTTCTTCATGCATGTCACCATGTAAGAAAGCAGTTTTCACAGCAAGTTGCTCCAACTCAAGATCAAGACTTGCAGCTAAACCTAACAAGGTTATGATAGATGTCATTTTGACCATTGGAGAGAAGATTTCATCAAAGTCCATGCCCTTTTTCTGGTTGCATCATTCACTACTAGGAAAACGGGAAATAATAACGGGACATTAATAACGGTAGTTCGACAACCGTTGTCAAACGCGTGAAAATTAATGGGCGAGAGAGTTTTGATAACGGTTCTAGTTAAAAACCATTATTAAAAGGGCAACGTTAAAATTTGGACGGATGTTTTAATAACAGTTTTATGTAAACCGTTATTAAAAGGGGATTTAATAATGATTCATATTAGAACCGTTGTCAAAAGTCAGAAGCTTTTAATGATGGTTCCTGGAAGAACCGTTATTAAAAGATGTTTTAATAACGGTTCTATCAGGAACCGTTATTAAATACTCTTTTTTAATAACGGTTCTCTCAGGAACCGTTATTAAAACCCCAAAATCAAACTTTTATTTCGCTCAGTTCTGTTTCGTGCCAAAGTTTTTCAGACTCTCTACACCTTCGTTCTCTTGCTCTCCTTCTCCTTGTAAACCCTCGCACCACCACACCGGCACCTCTCAAGTAAAGCAAGCCCTCGCACCGCCAACTCTCCACCACACCTCTGCCATTGTCGGCTCTGCATGTGCGTGTTGTCATTGTTCCGAAGCTAGCTAGCACTTGCACCTTCATCCTCCGTCATGTTTGAAGCCCTTACCTCTCTCAACATTCTCACCGTCGTGTTTGTAGCTAGCTCACTTTATGTATGTGTTTGTTCTTCCTCTCGTAACTTTTTATCTACTTATATATTTATATATATATATATATATATATATATATATATATATATATATATATATATATAAATGCATGCATGTTGCTACAGGGTTTCGTTTGTTTGTTATTGAAAGATTGTGGTTTGTCGTTCAAAAATGTGTTGTTGAATGTGTTGGCTGAAAATTTTGCTGTTTGTTGTTGAATTTGTTGCGTTATTGTTATATATTAATAAATGCATGTGTTGGCCGAGACCTTTACATATATATATATATATATATATATATATATATATAATATGAATGTGAGTGTAGAATTATATACATTTTCACTCATAAAAACTATATATATATATACATACACACACACACACACACACATTTTCATTAATAAGTATAGGAGACTAACAATAAGATATAGGAAATGTCATATAATGAAATGCAAATATATTTTACATATGCATATGTTAATGATTGCTATTTGATGAGGATTAAATAGATATAGAGAATAAGGAATATATAAAAGTGAATAATTAAATAGAGAGAAATAATTGTGTATGATAATAATAATAATAATAATAATAATAATAATAGTAATAATAATAATAATAATAATAATAATAATAATATGATTTATATATTATGCTTTAATTACATTTAGCTAGGTTTAGGGATTAGGTTTTTTTTGTGGTTTAGGGTTAGGTTTTATTACAATAAATTAAGTTTAATTAGATAGGGTTAGGGTTAGGGTTTATCGTTTATTATGGTTAATTATGGTTAATTAGGGTTAGGGTTAGGGTTAGTATTAATATCTTTTTGGAAACGTGTTAGCATGATTCGTATATATATATATATATATATATATATATATATATATATATATAGAATAGCATGATACATTTGAGATTAATTCTTTCTAAGCATGATTCGTATCGATAATATAATAGTACATTATTATGCTCAATACATAACATTCTAACATAATTTATTTATTTATTTATTTTTTGTAGAGATATGGCCAACAAAAACATTGATACGGATAGCAGTGATGAAGAAGGGAAGAGAGGACCTACGATTATGAGAATTATCATAGACATGAGGAATAGAGGAGAAGTAGTCGAGTTGGGATGGAATACTTACAATCTTCCCATCGGCCCTTACGCAGATATGTTCTTAACCTACATTTCACTTGTGACGTATAACCGTGTTCCTATCTCCTATAATAATTGGAAGCAGGTTCCACAAGGTCATAAGGAGCATATTTGGCGGGAAATCACGGTAAATATGCTATTTTATGTAATCATTTTTGTATGTCAAATGTTATTAATTTTATTACATTAACATCGGTATACATCTACATGTCTTATTTTGCAGAGAGTGTTCAATGTCCCAGAGAGTAGGAAGAAATGGCTTCTTAGACATTGTGGGGAGCATCTAAGAACCTTTAGGTCATATTTAGCTCGTAGAAAAATGTATAGAAAGAAGGATGGTTCTGTACGACAGAACCCACCCAAACGATACGGTTTCATCGATCAAGAAAGTTGGAACCAATTCTTTGCTTATCGTCTTACGGTGGATTTTAAGGTACTTGTTAGATAACAATTAAACTTTTTGTATCAATCCCAGTATTATGCTTAATATTGAAATAACCATGTCATTATGTTTTGGCTTGTCACATAGGAAAAAAGTACCCAAAATAAAGAGATTGCCAAATAAAATAAATACCGGCATAATATGGCTTGCAAAGGCTATGCGGGCCTTGAAGAGGAGTTGGTATGCATTTTGTGATTATCTATTTACATGTAAATGTTTAATTTTATAATAATATTCTTAATTAAGAATATTTTTTGATTTGTAGCTCCTAGCCCAAGACTTGGACCCATGTACCTCGTCCATCAATATTGGTACATTATGGAAGAAGGCTAGAGCAACAAAAGATGGATATATTAATGAATATGTTGATGTTGTAGCCAAAAAAATTGTAAGTTTGTAGATATCTAGAACCCTACTTAGTTTAGAAAACTATTATATTATGCTTATTCCTATAAGTTAAATTTACAGAACGAACTTGAAACGTTAGAAGGTGAGGAGGTGGACCAATATAGCATTGTGGCCCAGGCTACAGGAATTGTAGAATACCCTGGAAGACACAGGGGCCTTGGATTGGGTGTTACGAGAACGAGCATATGTGGTCGATCTCGTGGTTCTCGTAGCACTAATGAGCAAGTCGCCATCCTCACCCACAAATTGAATGTGGCATTTGAACGGATGGCAACAATGGAGCAAGAGTTGTCATTTATTAAATCTCAAGGGTATAAGCCATCCGATTCAGTAGACCATGATCAGCTTCACATACCTAATGTAAATAGCGTCAGAGATAGTTGTGAAGCTGATGCATTTCTTTCTACTATTCCCGAGGTAAGCATTACAAGCTATGAATTGTTATTACATGTATTTGGTGTAATAAATTATTAATAATGTGTAATATTTTTGTTTAGGGTTTGCATAAATGTGACTTATTAGCGAATGACCTTTCAATAATTTTGGCGAAAGGAAGGGTCCGCATCAGTCACAGTACCAAAACGCAGACAATCCACGGGTACAATTTAGCCTTAAATACAAGGCCAGTGAGTATTAACACTCCAATCATTGGCAGTGCACACTTGGCTTGTTATAAAGAGGGCGATGAGGCAACCACAGTACTAGAAGCTCATGGAAGCTTCGTGGCTTGGCCTGCAGATCAAATACGTCTCACTAATGGAGAGGTATTGACATTTGACATCTTCATTAGACCTTGTTTAGTAGTTACACTATATATACCTTTTTCATATATATATTTATATGCTCAATATATATTTTGTTTAATATTATCAATTAAGGAATAAAAAAAGGAATTAAAAAAGAAGATTGCTTCTGCTAGTAAAACCAAGAGAGGTAAGAGTAGAACGAGCAACACAAAATAGGGCGCTGCTAAAGGAAAGAGAGATAAATCTGAAAAATCAGTTGCCCCACAAAAGATTCCTTCTTTAGATCAGCAAAGCCAACCTCCACCAGCATTAGCTATATTATATTTTTATGTCCAAAACTACCTCTGGGACAATTATATTTTCATTGATTGTCGTCCTGAGTATGTTTGGAGGGACGATGCTACTTACATGGTATCGACGGCTGACATAAGCGACATTTATAATCAAGAATGGATGTCAACCATAAGTTTCGCCTTCTATGTCACGTAAGTATTATTTCATTTTGAGATTTTAGTACTCTTAACTTATACAATTGGAATTTTTATGACCTTTTATATGAGTTATTATTTATTAACAAATATGCATTGTTTTTGTTGTCCATAGGTTGGTAGCTACTCAAGCTGCGATGGAGGGAATGCTGTCCTCTATTGTGTTTGTGTGCCCATACTACATAGCTGATGGTAGTACAATAAGAGAGGGTAGGCACATAAACTATTTAGCGGATCGCATTTTGATTGAGGGACACAACAAACTCTATCTCATTCCACACCTCGCAACTGAACATTGGGTTTTGTACGCCATCCGACCTGATCTTAATAAAGTCTATGTGTTTGATTCCCTTCGAACCTATGACATGCCTTTTGAAGTCTCTCGTCGTGGTGGGAAGGAATTTATCGACATGTTAGTATACTTTTCACTTCTTACTTCATTATCTTATTTATACATATATTTGCCTAGCTTTCATTATTTGAGGTATATATGCGTACTTACAGTATTGTGTATCCAACTCTATTTATTAGGGCACTACGGATAGCGTATCAAAGGAGAGGTGGGAATGGTGTCCAAGACCCAAAGAATGTTCAATACGAGCCTGTCATAGTAAGTAGGAAGGCAGCTATTTCGTATTT